>CM064566.1:22668289-23175184 GCA_032716605.1 Paralithodes platypus
GAGGATCAGGAAGGGTCAAAAAGTGTGGGAAGCTATGAAAAGAGTGAAGTTGGGGGGACAAGCACCAGGAAACCATGGAGTGTGGTGGGGAAATGTTGAGGTATGGGCTGGTGAGAGATAGTGATCGAATGGGTATGGGAAAGAAATGTGCAAACTAGCATGGGAGAAGGGGGAATGCACTCGATTGACTGGAAAGACTGGCATACTAGTCCCGCAGATATAAGGGGGAAAGAGGATGGTGTGTGGTAACCACCGGAAAGAATATGTCTTTTAAGCATAGTAAGGAAGGTGTAACAGTAGGGTAGTGATTGAGAGAGTGAGAGTGAGAACACGGAGAAATACATAGGCGACGAGCAGGGAGGTGTTTAGGAGAGGGAAGAGGATGTGTAGATCAGATTTTTACCCTGAATTGTGTTGTGGAGAACATATCTGGAGAAGAAGCAACAAACAGGTGTATGTTGCCTTTATGGACTTGGAGAAGGCCTATGACAGAGTGGAATAGAGAACGGCATGTGGAAAGTACTTAGAATATACGGAGTAGATTGGCAAGTTGCATGGGAAAGCAGGTGGAAGAGCATGTATTGAGTGGTGCAAAGGCGGCAGTACATGTGGAGAATGAAGCAGGAAGCGAGTTCTTTGAACCTGAGTGTTGGGAGTTTTTGTGGGAAAAACAGGGGTTGATGTGATGTCCCCGTGGTTTGTATTTACTGTATATATGGATGGAGTCATGAAAGAAATACTAGGAAGAGCAGTGGGATGTTGGGTGTATCGCTGAAAAGGGAGGGAAATGAGTGGAAGGTGCCTATACTGCTGTTTGTGGATGATACAGTTCTGATGAACGATAATGAATGGGAGTTGCAGGGTCTGGTAAATGAGTTTGGAACACTGTGCGAAAAACGGAATTTGAAGGTAAATGCGGGGAAGAGCAAGGTTATGGTCTAGAAAGGGGTGAAGTCGCAGAGTGTGAGGTGAAGTTGAAAGGTCAGGCTATGGAGATCATCAGCTCTTTTAAGTATCTGGGCAGTGTGGTGAGTAAAGATGGGACTATGGATGAAGAAGTACGGGATAGGGTGCAATGGGGAAGAGGGTTGTAGGAAAGTTGAAAGCAGTAACAAGAAATAGAGTGGTCAGTATGGAAGTGAAGAAGTCCTTGCATGACAGTGTGGTAATCCCGACACTAACTTACGGAAGCGAAGCATGGGCATTTGGGAAGAGACTCAGACCTAGAGTGAGAGCGGTGGAGATGAGTACTTGAGAAGTGGCGTTGCGGAGTTACATGGAGGAATAGACAGACGAATGAGGAAGTAAGAAGGAGGTGTGGTGTGGAGGTAGATGTGCTGGAAAGTGTGAAAAGGAACAAATTGAGATGGTTCGGCCATATGGAACATATGGGAAGCAAGAGAATGACGAAGAGGGTGTACGAGAGCGAGGTGGAAGGACAGAGAGGGAGAGGTAGACCGAAGGAGAGGTGGAAGGATGGAGTGAGGAAGTATATGAATGAAGGCGGTGCTGGTTGGGAGGAGGGGCATCGACTGACTGGGGACAGAGGTGCATGGGGCGGTTCGTTCGTGGCCACCCCTTCGGGGATCACGGCGTCAGGCAATAGATAGATAGACCTCTTCTATACAGTGAATATAATAGTTATTCTAATATTTACAGTATACATAACTTACTATAATACATGTATTACTTAATAACATGAATAACAAGCAGAAACACTACCAGCTGATTTAAGCACAGATATTTGTGTGTTTGGTGTGGTGTTTATTTCAGTGGTTTCCCGAGTGTGTTTTATTGTTAATAAGTGCGTGTTTACCAGTCGTGTGTCTGTTTGAGAATATGTATGTGTATTTGTGTCTGAATGACGTGAGTGTGTGTGTGTATGTGTGAGACTGATGAGTATGTGTTTGTGTGTGTGTTTGTTTGTGTATATGACTGTATATAAATGATGTACAACTATATGTCGTTCAATTTAACTTGGCAGAAAAGGTTTACCCCTAAGCAAGATTATGATTGAACATAATGTTTGCATAATTAAGAACTTTCATTATGACCATAAGTTACACGTATATTGAACCAATGAGGATTACTGTAAGGAAGGAGAAAATCATAATATTTCATTTGAGCGGAGTTTTTGTGTGTGTGTGTGTGTGTGTGTATGTGTGTGTGGGTGTGTGATATGTTGTTCCCAGACTACTTTAGACAATGCGACGAAGTGCTACCTGCAGCTTCACACGTTGTTCAGTAATCCACACGGGTTAAAATATCCGACCTTTTTTTGCCTTAAGTTCCTACACACACTCACTTTACATTCTGACATTTTCATACAGTACACATCGAATATGTACAGTACAATACCATGGTATGTGAATATAGATAACAATGTATTAATGGACAATGTGCGTGTGTGTATTTATGTAGGCAGAAGCAAACTTTCATTATTTCTTTCCTTAATTAGCAATAATTCATTGTACCCAAAAACCTGACGTTTAGATACGAGTTTCCCATTGTTTAATTAATTAATTACTCATTTGCTATGTATTCACTAAGGAATATTCGGTGTAGAACCTACGGATCACTCATGTCAGTATAAAAAAAAAAAAAAAAAAAAAAAAAAAAAAAACTTCTTCCATATATGTAATTTTACTAATGAAAGTAAATAACAATATGATTGAAAAGTATATATTTCAATGAAACAGGTTGCTTAGTAATTAATCAACTCTTACATAACAAAAGTAAACCAGTAATTTAATTATAATTTTGTGTATGTGCCTTGTTTGAGCCAATCGGATTTCTGCAGACTTCCATTTGCTTATGTTCTTATGTTCTTATATATAATCATAGATGCAAACAGCTCGTGTAGGTGAAAATACATTGCATCTTACATACTGTATAGTATACAGTCTATAATGATATACAGTAGTGAAAGTCTACCTACGTTATTTACTATAGTGTGTGTGCGTCCGTGTGGGAATGTGTGTGTGACTGATTGCATGTTTGTGTGTATGTGTTTATGAACACATATGTACAGTATGTGAGCATGTTTGCGCATATGAGTGTGATAATTATCTAATGAGTGCCCGTTTGTCATTGTGCGTGATCGGTGTGCATGCCCATGTTATGTAGTTTCATATAATATGGGTGTGTGAATGTGACTGATAAATATTTTATTGGCTGGTTGTGTATATGTGGAGTTTGTGTAAGTTCTTTCCTGTGTGCGGGGTTACCTTACCAAATAGGTGTGTGTGTGTGTGTGTGTGTGAGTGTGATGTACTTCTGTTTCGAAGCAAATCTACTGAAGACATTTGCAAGATATAGACTATCCCTACCGTTACCTGAGGCTTTGTTTGTTAATATATGGATCAACAGGTCCGAGATACGTCCATAATTGCCCTACTTCCAACTAAAATTACCCCCCCCCCCCACACACATGCATACAATGCCGCAACATATATATATATATGAGCCAAGTAGAAATATGCTAAATATTCATGCCAGTATCATGTATAAATAGTAAATCTTACCTCTAAAATTAATCTTATTCGTCTCCTTCAAGAAAGAATATACCTAGTTACATTTTGTATTGGCCTTCAAACTATATAATGTATATTTAAGCTTCACACATTTTGTTGTTCTTCTCCATAATATGACCAGTAGAGCTAATCTACCTAATGCATAATTATAACAAATGCATAAAGTCTAAAAGATGTCATTCACCATCAATAGTACAGTACTAACGCTTAACCTTGGTAAATATAACACAGAATTATTTTAATCTTCCAATTGAGCTTGTAAAATAAAGCTACTGGAAACTATTTATAGGGTCTCTAGGAAATCTTTGAAGTATGTTTGCCATATATGTAATTTTACTTATGAAAGTAAATAACAATAACAATAAATAACAATATATATATATATATATATATATATATATATATATATATATATATTGTTACGAGGGGAGGCTGGGGGGGAAACAGATGCTCAAATAACCTAGCCCACAGCACTGGCAAAAAGACAACGCTGTAGCAAAAAGACACCAATGCTGTAGACCTGCACCAACACTGTCCACCGCACTAAACCAACCCTGCAACAGACACGCTCTTAATATCTGACTCAACACCAAGACACCGCAGGTTTCTCTAGGAAAAATGGTTATCTCCCTCTTTGCTTTAGGAGACACAAAAATATCTATTGTCCCCGATTTAGTACATAGTGTGTGTAGTATGGTAGAGAACTTCTAAGGTTATACTAAACTGCACCTAAACGATAAACCAGAACACTGCCAGACTTCCAGACACTTCATAGTATGCCCAATCGCTTAGGAATTAGGAATAATATAAAGCAGACCCATGGGGGAAGTCTGAAGCACTATCCTAACACATGAAACAATAGTTGGCACTCCAGTAGGTTGCGATATGCTACCCTTGAGCACACCTCCAAACCACTGTGAATGTCAACTTCAATAATAAAGGGTAAATACATGTAATAATAATATGCAATGCAGTTAAAACAATGGGAAAGAAATGCAAGGAAAAACAGTGTCGAAGCTCACAGACTAAGATTGCCAAACAAAGAAAGGAATGCAGTGATTAATATTAAACGAAAGATGTTGAAACAAAAACAATATGCTCAATATGACTCCAGCCCCTGCATATACTTTAATCAAGCAATGAACCAAAGAAATATGACGGTATGTAAAGGGAAAACACACGAAGCAAGCCAATACCGACAGACAATGTTGACAGGGCGAGAACTACGACTGGAGTGAGCTCCCGTGGCCACGAGATATCCCAGGGCCACGCGAGGGAGGGAAGGAGAGCGCCAGGCACCGCCAGACTATGCAATTAACTAGGCAGCTTGTGCTCTCATTAACAACACAAAAGTAAGCAGGTAAAACATAAGACTACCTCGTGTAAACTTATGATAATGAAACCAATCGCACAAAGGCTAAATTAACTAACTTATTTATAGGGCTGACTAGGGCTGCCCTGACGGCAACACTAGACTACAGGGCGCCACCAAGAGCTCACCCTTTGGAACGAAGACAGAGGCTAGCCTCGCTACAGGCCCCTCACCTGGTAAACATGACGTCACTGCTGGCACAAGGGATACAGGAAGCGATAGAGAGAAAACATGTCTCTCCCAATATGGCACAGGCTATGTAAATTATTATAACACACATACAACTGAACTGACGTTATATAAGTTCAGGGGAATGTGACACCCTCACACACAGGGGGAGTCTGTTGGTGCATCTTGAACCAACAGACTGTTCATACTTCAATAACACTACAAGACATACACAACTACAGTCTTTTTAGTATTTGTATAGTTTTTATATTTTTGTATTTAAATATTTTCCTCTATACAGAAACACAGCAACTCCTACTTTATGACCCTACGCTGGGCTATCATACGGCAACCAACAAGCACCAGCCATAAACATGCCTAATCAAACCAAAGTAGGAGGCTACACCAACACTGACTGAACGGCGAGGGTTCTCCTTAAAACATACCCTCCCGTGGCAAACAATCAGCCATAACATTATCAGTGCCCTTCACATGCCACACATCCAATCTGTGTTCCGGCAGCAAAACAACACCTGACACTGATAAACTGCCCAGTCCATCACAAGACTGGCACTTCTCTTCGCTCTCTCCGGCAACGGGACCTGCCAATAACCTTTCACTATTTCCACCTTAGTGATAAACGAGGCAGCCCTGATGCGGTCTATGGGGTCGTCAACTCTTGGTAATGGATAGGCGTCGGTCAGGGATAATGCACCAACACTACTGCAATCAACACAAAACAGATCTTGCCACTCAACTCAGGTTGCAAAGTCACTGGCCAAGACCACTCATGATAACCCTTATCCCTCAGACCCTTCTCCAACATGTAGTCCAGCTCTGCGTTTAAGACAGGCTGTCGAGCAGGATTTATACGGTAGGGAGCCAACTTGAGCTTTTCACTGTCTCCAGCCTCTATGTCGGGTGCCACCCCGGACATCAGGGCCTGGAGAATCAACTCATGTGGAAGTACTGCCACAGCCTAGTAAACAACTCCTTGGCACTTAGGAACAAGAGGTTGTAACTTATCTCGAAGAACAACATTCTCGCCCTCCCACAACCCAGCCGGGACCGCAGCCTCTAAACTATAATCTCCCTCCTTCTCCACCTCCATCCCTAATACAGCCAGGTCATGAGAGGAACAATCTGTACCCCCTGTGCAGTCACTCCCACATTTCATCAGGCTTCCCCGCCGATACCGTTGATGCGCACCCCCGCATTCCTTGCGGCTACACCTGCCTGCGCAGCATCACCGTCTTCAGCGCCACGGCCAGATGCAGTCGGTCTATCGTAGGGCTGTTGCATTTTACTACAGCAGCATTGGGAGGCTATGCGACGGTCGGGCGTATCTATTACATAGTTAACTTCACCAATCTGCTTAATGTCCTGATACTGACCACAAAACTTAGCAGCCATGGGTCGACCCTGAACTGACAACCGTGCCAAAGCCTCGTCGCCCACCTTGAACACCCTAGATTTAGCCTGTTTGTTACAAGGGTCTCTCATCTTCGTGTTCATGCTGCTAACCGGGATAGCCTCCGGGTATCTAGTGGTAGTATCAATTAAAGTGTGCAAGTATTCGTCTCCCGAACTGGTGGGTAATAAGGGGCCAACCATGTCAACTATGACACGAGTCAATGGCGGTTCAACTGCAGGTGTAGGGATCAAAGGTGCCACGGGTATTCCTGGGTGGGGTTCTCCAACTACCTTACCAATATGACACATCAAAAAAGAAGCCACCGATGCATGCATATTAGGCCACCAAAATGAGAATGTAGCCTATTAGTAGTCTCACATACCCCTAAATGACCCGCCAGGGGTGCCACCTGCGTTAGCCTAACCAGCCCTTCCCGGAACTGGGCAGGCACCACTAACTGCTCTTCCCCCAAACCTGAGTTCGTATCCGGCTTCCACTGCCGATACAACATTGCCCCCTTTACAACAAATTTCTCTGCTTGACCGTTCTTTCCCACCAGTCGTACCAACCTTCTTAAACAGGAGGCCCAGACTGGGGTCCTCTTGCTGCAACTTGCTCAGTTTGTTTTCTAGGTACCTCCATCAAGGCAGTTACCTCTGCCCTCTCAAAAATATCAGAAGGTTGAGTCGGTTTTCACTATGTCGGACTCGTCGTCCGGCACTAGGTCACCTCTACTAGTCTCGGTAGCCTAACTGGGGTCAACCAAGCCCACAGCTGTCTCCGGACCAGTGTCATCTAGTAGTGCATCATGGGATGGCCCGCACTCATGGCTGTCGGCTCCCGCATCCACTAAATCATCCACCTGTTGTGCCAAATGTGCCACTGATTGGGTCACTGCACCAACAGTGTAGATAGAGTCCATGTTATCTTCTTGCAAACAACCACCACCAGGGGGCACAAAAGCAGCCTCAGCGACGACTATAGGAGGCGGGAAAACTACCTCCCCTGCCAAGTCAGTCCCGAGCAAAAATTCCACCCCCTCAACTGGCAGAGTGTCCACTATAGCCACCTTACACTCGGCAGTCAAAAGTGGGCACTCTAGGGTCACCGGGACTAAATCACAGAATTGTTCACTGTTGATTCCCCTGCACATCACAAACTCTCCCATACTAATAGGTCCCCCTGTCAGGTTGCGACACATGGATTGTTGCGCACCAGTATCCCTAAACACCTTGACAGGGTAAGTCTGCTCCCCAACCCGTACAAATCCATCATGTATGAATGGCCGACACCAATCAGGGGAAGTCTGGTTATGCTCAGGTGGTGATACCTTCTGGGGCGGCAAAGTGCTTACTACCCTGCTTCGCGCAGGCCAACACTGCCCCCCAAACTCACCAGTACCTGGCTTGCCTTTCGCAGGCACCTCCCCTAATGTCGCCACCAACTGGACCGCCTTGGGTTCCTGGGTAGCCTTCCATTTAGCACACTGAGATTTAATATGACCCACTTGCTTGCAAAAGTAACATCTCACTTCCGTAGAAGCTTGCTGGTTGTCAGCCTGGGTATAATGTTGTGTCTTATTTGTGGTACCTTTGGGTGATGATGAGCGAGCTGATACTGTGGCTGCTTGGTGCACAGGTCGGTCTCGCCTGTCACCAATGCACTATTTATAGGGCTGCCCTGACGGCAACACTAGACTACAGGGCGCCACCAATTGCTCGCTCGTGGGAACGAAGACAGAGGCTAGCCTCGCTACCAGGCCCCTCACCTGGTAACATGATGTCACTGCTGGACACAAGGGATACAGGAAGCGATAGAGAGAAAACATGTCTCTCTCCCAATATGACAGGCTATGTAAATTATTATAACACACTACAACTGAACTGAGGTTTATATAAGTTCAGGGGAATGTGACAATATAATATATATATTGTTAGGGATTTCTATTTCATTCAAGTGTCACTGGTTGTAATTGAGGTATTGTGCTTGTTATGGTGGGTACGATCTTTAATTATTTATGATTGAACATCGTATGCAATGTTATGAGCCCGGTATAATTAATTCGACCTGTAGACAGCTTAGTTTCATATATAAGAAAATATTATTGTCCCTGAGTGTACAAGCACGAGTGGAGTGGTATTGGGAGGCTTCTTGCAGCCTACCCTCCTTTTCTCCATATTCCATTCTCCCCCCTATCCCTCTACTCACGTACCCCTACTCACTTTCCCCCCCTTTTCTCCAACTCCTTTCTCTTCTTCGTTGCCTGACGTACGAACGATATTGATTATAACTACTTAATAATGTATTTGGCTTTTCTAATCATAAGTAATGTTTACAAGATATATCATAGAGTTCTTGGCAAAAGTAATACTTTAATTCAGGAAAGTATATAATGAGTTGAGATTAATGCAGTTAGAGAGGTTGGCATCAGAGCCAGGTGAGCGAAGGGTATATAAGCCGCTCGTAACATAACGGTAGGTAGTGTATTCTACTCCACCATCTTAAGCTGCCCTGCCCTGAGTTTGTTTGTAAAAGAATCATCATGAGTTGAATAAGTATCGCCTAGGATTTTTTCTATGTTTATTGATTGCTTTCACTTACTCTCTTGGAGGGTATTTATATAACTATGTATTATTTTTCTTAAGAGTGTCTTCATTATTTCACTTCAATGTTTCTCACTTTGATATTTTCACTAGAAGTAACTTTTGTGTATAATTAATCATGTAAATAAATTATAATTTTATTTTACATAATCTTTACATTTTACCTTTATGCTAATATATTATTCTTTTGATTGTTCGGATAAATCTAAGTCAAAGTAACTAAAGATAACTAATTCTGAACGAGTGATGAGAAAGGAATAACTTTGGGGTTTTTAGGCTAAAACAGCCATTTGATATCAACTGATATTTTATGAACTTCCCACATCTTTTCACCTACCAAGGTCTTAGTGACTACAAAGAGAGTTGCTAGTTTTGTGGAAGTTTAACATGCCACTTTTTCTTGACTGAAACTGATAGTCATATTTTCCGCATTTTGTGAGGCTACATAATAAGTCCTCGTTTTGTGGTTTTTAGTGGAATGTTTCTTTATGTTATGGGTTCGAACCCCGCTCATAACGTAACATGGTGCCGTGACCAGGATTCTATTCTTTCCCTCGTTTGGTAATAATTGAGAACGTTAGTGAAACATTAAGTCCCTCACTAGGACATCGCATACTCATCTCATCCATCTCGTTTCGTTCTGTTTATGAGTTGAGAGAGCTGTGTCAGCTTCTACGTTCTTTAATGCCAATTATTCGCGTTTCTTACTCATCCAAATTTGTAATACATTTTCTCGTTCATTCATTGTTCATAGCATTCAATCACGGAATTTAAAATTAGAGAATTTGTCGCTGACCCCTCCTTGAGCACCTTGTCTGTGTCGAAGCTCAGAAAAGGAGACTGGATTGCCTTAGCCACAGAGTATGATGCACCTTACAAAACTAGTAATACCAAAGGTGAGATTAGAAGGAGTGTGATTGAGAAATTGGTAAATACTGGTGTTTTGTCTGAGGCAGCCTATCAGTTGTGTGCAGAGGAAGGAGGTAGTGATGCATGGATGAAAGTGAAACTATTAGAGTTGGAGAATGCAAAATCTGACAGAGAACAGAGACAGCGTGAAATTGAACATGAACGTGAACAAAGACGGCATGAGCTTGAACAAAAACAGTATGAGCTTGAGGAGAAGCAACGTGAGAGAGAGCATGAAGAGCACATGTTAAAGTTAAAAGCTGAAGAAAACCGGAATCAAAGGGATTCGGTTGCAAGTAGACCATTTTATGATAAGGGTCATAGTTTGAAATTTGTCCCTAGTTTTGATGAGACTGACCCGGAGAATTTCTTCATTCTTTTTGAGAAGGCAGCCAACCAACTCAAGTGGCCAAATGATCAGTGGGCATTTCTAGCCCAAACTGCTTTCATAGGTAAAGCCAAGCAGGTTTACACTAATCTCCCCATTGATTCCTTGACCTATGAAACTCTTAAAACCTCAGTCTTAGCAGTGTATGATCAGGTTCCTGAAACTCATCGTCAAAATTTCAGGGATAAAGGTGAAAAACAAACCTATCTAGAATTTGTAAAGGAGAAAGAGCGAAATTTTCTGAGTTGGTTGAGAGCCAGTAAAGTGACAACCTTCGAGCAGTTGTGCCAGCTAGTTATGCTTGAAGAATTTCTCCGCAAAGTCCCCTTCCCCTTAAAACTTTACCTCCAAGAGAGAGAGGTGCAATCTGTAGACAGGGCGGCTATTTTGGCTGAAAATTACAGATTAACTCATGGCGATTCTTATTTCAGGACAGGACAGAGAGGGCCTAGCAACCGGCCACATTCTGGTGCTGGTCCTCGTGATGGTGGTAGGTCTGGTTATGGTGGTGTCTCCCAACCAGTTTCAAGGGTAGCATCTGGGGGCAATGGATCTGATAAAAAGGAATTTAACAAAACTTCTCTTTCTTCCATTAAACCTCCTGGACCCTTAGTTTGTGCCTACTGTAAGCAACCTGGACATTTTCTTAGAGAGTGTCCCAAATTAAAATTAAAAGAGAAAACCCGTAAACCAGAGAGTAGTGATGTCCTAGCCTCTTCCCTTGTGCTTAATCCAAATAGAGTAGCAGTATCCCCTCCTACTCCACCTGTGTTGAGTGCCTGTTCTGACTCTGATGGCTCTCACAACCAGGTTTTCACTAGTATACCACCTAGCTGTTCTAACCAGTTTCAACCTTTTCTTTCCACAGGATCAGTTTCTTCTACTGACGCTTCCACTGACTATCCCATTCATATTTTGAGAGACACAGGAGGTTCTCATAGCCTCTTGGTAAGAGGATTGGTGCCCAGTATTGAGGACTGTTTGCTGGGCCAGAGTATACTCATTCAGGGAGTCAGTGGGTGTCTTGTTGTTCCTTTGGCTAGGGTGTATCTAAAAACTGAGTTAGCTAGTGGTTACTTTACTGTTGGGATTCAAGATTCCCTACCTGTAGAAGGAGTGAACTTTTTTATGGGAAACGATATCGCCGGTGGCAAAGTGATACCAGACCCCATTGTTACCTCCACTCCCTCCTCTGATAACAACACTAAGCAATTAGAAAATCAGTATCCCCATTTGTTTCCCTCCTGTGTAGTGACTAGGAGTGGGGCTGGTCACCACAGTAAGAAGGACAAAGTTGATCCTGATAGTGTTGATCTAGACACTTCCTCCCTATTTCCTGATGTAGATTCAGAGGATATTAGCAAGATTCCTATTGATTCTGAACTCTCAAAGAGGCTCAGAAGCAGGACCCTGAACTAGCAATATATTTTGATAGGGCTGTGGAAGAGTCAGATATAGGAAACTATCCTCAATGCTTCTATCTAAGTAATGGTACCCTGATGCACAAGAATAGACCTCCCAATGTGCCAGCTGATAAGCCCTGGCAAGAAGTGCATCAAGTAGTTGTGCCACATAAGTATAGAGTAGACATCATTTCCATTGCTCATGACCTTAGTGGTGGACATTTGGGTGTTAATAAGACTTATGACAACATTCTCAATGATTTCTTTTGGCCGAGGATGAAACAATCTGTTAAGTCTTACTGTAAAACTTGTCATGTGTGTCAACTTGCTGGAAAACCCAACCAACCCATCAAGCCTGCACCTTTAAATCCCATCCCTGTAACGGATGAACCGTTCAGTAAAATAATAATTGACTGTGTAGGACCTTTGCCAAGAACCCGTAGTGGGAATGAGTACTTGTTGACTGTCATGTGTTCCACCACTAGGTATCCAGAAGTGTTCCCCTTGAGGCGTATAACATTAAAAAATGTAGTAAAGGCACTTAGTAAATTTTTCACCCAGTATGGAATACCCTGTGTGGTACAGTCTGATTTAGGAAGTAACTTTACCTCTCAGCTCTTCAAGCAAACTATGGAAGAGTTGGGAGTACACCAGTACCATTCCACTGCCAGTCACCCACAGTCCCAAGGGGCATTATTTTATTATTATTATTATTATTATTATTATTATATGAGATGCCGAAGTCTCCAAGCAGGGTGCAGAAACACCATCAAGATGAATCCACACAAAACACCCGGAGGCACTGGAGAAAGACTACGGCAACTTAGGAAAACATAAAAACATATACTATATACTGTACTGTACATATACACATATCAAACACAGATAATATATTATGCAGTGGAGGATATCAAGTATAAATATAATTCAATAAAATAGAATAAGTTTAAAAATTAGAATTAATGCTGCAAAAAAGCATTAACTCTAGACTTAAAAATGGAGATATGAGCTGAATTGACTAGCTCATTTGGCAACTTATTCCACAAGTCAACCAAGGCCGGCACAAAACACTGTGAAAACTGTGTAGTAGAAAAATTAACACGGCTCATGGCAAGATCATTAAGATTGCTTGTGAATCTAGTTGCACGAGCCCGGATATAGGGCCCAGGCAGAACCCCATGTAAGGGATGCTGAGGGTTGTTAAAAACTTTAAATAAAAGACTAAGGGCATCAACTTTACATCGATGACACAGATCAAGAGACAAATGAGGTAGAATAAAACTGATGGAATTTAGCGACCTGTCAAGCAACTTGAGATGGCAGTCAGCTGCTGACAACCAGACAGGTGAGCAGTACTCGAAATGTGGCAAAATAAAAGCATAAAAAGACTTGATAACTGTGGCGTCACAAGCAAATGTTTTATAAACCTTGCGAAGCAGACCAATATTTTGGGAAATGGAAGAGGAGAAAGAACGAATATGCTTTTCAAAAGTAAGTTTGGGATCAAGAGTAACTCCTAACAAACGCAGAGTATCCACATTCTCAATTTGCTCGCCAGAAACTTGTAGATAAGGATGGGGAGGATCCAAGGTACGAGATCTGCTGATGATAATGGAGAGGTTCCATCACACCCTCAAATCCATGCTCACTAAATATTGTGAAGAAAACAATGCCAACTGGGATGAGGGCATCCATTTTGTGTTGTATGCTGTAAGAAGCAGGGTACAAGATTCTCTAGGATTTTCACCATTTTCCCTAGTGTTTGGTCATGAGGTCAGAGGTCCTTTGAAAGTGTTAAAAGATACTTGGATCAATACTAACTCTAATAAACATCTCACTTATGTGCATCAATTTAAATCTAGACTGAGATCTGCAGTAGAACTAGCTATGAATCATTTAGAGAAGTCTCAAGATAAAATGAAAGTGCAGTATGATAAGACTACAGTTGTTAGCGAATTTCAGCCAGGAGATCTAGTGCTTGCCTTTCTGCCTATACCTATAAAGCCGCTACAAAGCAAGTACCATGGTCCATATGTTGTGCTTAAGAAAACAAGTAATGTGAATTATGTTTTAAAAACTCCTGATCGTAGGAAGTCAGAAAGACTAGTACATGTTAACCTGCTGAAAGCCTATCACTGCAGAGATCCAGATAAGGTATTAAACTTTGAATCTGTAGCACAATTTGAAGGTGAACTAGAGGATTTAAAGATCAAGAGCATAATGACATCCAGTTGCCTCTTGATAACAAATTGCAAAACTCGGACTTTTTGACTAACCCCCATTTAAAATTCCAGCACTTGTTGTCTGACCAAGGTGAAGACTTGGAGTACCTGCTTTTCGAGTTTCCACAGCTGTTTGGTGACGTTCCCCAGCAGTGTCCCCTGGTGGAACATGATGTGGTCCTGAAGGAGGGGGCCACTCCCATCAAACAACATCCCTACCGCGCCAATCCAGAGAAGCGTGCGGCACTTCAACAGGAAGTGGACTTCCTACTCGCCCATGGATTGGTGGAACGGAGCGACAGCGAGTGGGCTTCTCCATGCCTACTCGTGGACAAACCTGATGGCACATTTAGGATGTTTACGGATTATCGCCGGGTAAACCAACTGACCCGCCAGGACTGCTACCCTCTGCCACGGATCGACGACCTGTTGCACCGTTTGGGAGGAACGAAGTACATCTCCAAATTGACCTGCTGAAGGGTTACTACCAGATAAAACTATCGGAGAGGGCCAAGAGAGTGTCTGCATTTGTCACCCCGGACGGGCTATTCCAATACGCCGTCATGCCTTTCGGTATGGTGCCTGCGCCCGCCACCTTCCAGCGACTGATCCACCGGGTGACAGATGGCCTCTCGGGCGTGCAATCCTACCTCGACGATATTGTGGTCTACAGCGAATCCTGGCAGGATCATCTTCACCAGCTACAGAATCTCTTCTCCAACTTGGCCAGGGCGGGACTCACTGTCAACCTTGCCAAGAGTGAGTTTGGCCAAGCCAAACTAATCTTTCTGGGTCACGTGGTAGGAGAAGGGGAAGTCAGCCCTATTTCTGCCAAAGTCGAAGCCATTTCCACACTGCCTATTCCCCAGGACCGCAAGGCAGTAATGCGCTTCTTGGGTATGGCTGGGTACTATCGGAGGTTTGTACCCAACTTCGCTGACCTCTCCGTCCCCCTAACAGACTTGATTAGTCCCAAGAGAAAATTTGTGTGGACCCCAGAATGCCAAACTTCATTCACAAAGATTCGTTGCCTATTAGTCAATGCACCTATTCTGAAGTCCCCTCAGTTTCATAAGCCGTTCATAATTCAGGTGGATGCTAGTGATGTTGGTGTAGGAGCAGTTTTGTTACAGTACAGTAATGCTGAGATGTTGCATCCAGTTTGCTATGATCCGGTAAACTCAAACCTTATCAAAAACACTACAGCACTATTGAAAAAGAGTGTTTTGCCTTGCTCTTTGCAGTGGATAAGTTTAATGTGTATCTTAGTGGTTCACATTTTCCCGTGAAAGTATTTACTGAGCACAACCCCCTGAAATTCTTGTATACAATGAAAAACTCGAATCAGCGGTTAATGAGATGGTGCTTGGCATTGCAACCATATAACCTTAAAATTCACCATATAAAGGGAAAGAACAATATTATCGCAAACATGTTGTCCCGGAACTGAATGAGAACAATTTTAGTTGTTAGAGCTATTTTGCCAGCAATAATTTGTAAGTTTGTTAATGTGATTTTGGTTTTGGTTTATGATTTGGTGAATGGTATTAGGTTTAAAATTTTGTATTAGGGTTTAGATTTAGTTTCGCTTCTCTTATAAATCTCTTTGTGAGGGAGGTGTTAGGGATTTCTATTTCATTCAAGTGTCACTGGTTGTAATTGAGGTATTATGCTTGTTATGGTGGGTACGATCTATAATTATTTATGATTGAACATCGTATGCAATGGTTTGAGCCCAGTATAATTAATTCGACTTGTAGACAGCATAGTTTCATATATAAGAAAATATTATTGTCCCTGAGTGTACAAGCACGAGTGGAGTGGTATTGGGAGGCTTCTTGCTGCCTACCCCCTTTTCTCCACATTCCATTCTCCCCCCTACTCACGTACCCCTACTCACTTTCCCCCCTTTTCTCCAACTCCCTTTCTCTTTCTCGTTGCCTGACGTATGAATGATATTGATTATAACTAGGTAATAATGTATTTGGCTTTTCTAATCATAAGTAATGTTTACAAGATATATCATAGAGTTCTTGGCAAAAGTAATACTTTAATTCAGCAAGTATATAATGAGTTGATATTAATGCAGTTAGAGAGGTTGGTATCAGAGCCAGGTGAGCGAAGAGTATATAAGCCGCTCGTAACGTAACGGCAGGTAGTGTATTCTACTCCACCATCTTAACCCTCTCACGTTCTTGATGCACTTTTGAGCCTATTAGGGATACTTTAAAGCCTTTGTTACCATCAGGGGTAGTTAGAAACCTTTAGTTTAGTTACTTCACCCTCTTCAGTTGTCTTTGAGTTAGCTGTGGGCAGAAAACTAATTTTGGAGAGGTAATTATAAGAGTGAGAGAACTCTATTTAGTATTGCTAATCTGGCAACCTCTGCGTCATATGGTCGTGAGAGGGTTAAGCTGCCCTGCCCTGAGTTTGTTTGTAAAAGAATCACCATGAGTTGAATAAGTATCGCCTAGGATTTTTTCTATGTTTATTGATTGCTTTCACTTACTCTCTTGGAGGGTTTTTATATAACTATGTATTATTTTTCTTAAGAGTGTCTTCATTATTTCACTTCAATGTTTCTCACTTTGATATTTTCACTAGAAGTAACTTTTGTGTATAATTAATCATGAAAATAAATTATAATTTTATTTTACATAATCTTTACATTTTACCTTTATGCTAATATATTATTCTTTTGATTGTTCGGATAAATCTAAGTCAAAGTAACTAAAGATAACTAATTATGAATGACTGATGAGAAAGGAATAATTTTGGGGTTTTTAGGCTAAAACAGCCATTTGATATCAACTGATATTTTATGAACTTGCCACATCTTTTCACCTACCAAGGTGTTAGTGACTACAAAGAGAGTTGCTAGTTTTGTGGAAGTTTAACATGCCACTTCTTCTTGACTGAAACTGATAGTCATATTTTCCGCATTTTGTGAGGCTAAATAATAAGTCCTCGTTTTGTGGTTTTTAGTGGAATGTTTCTTTATGTTATGGGTTCGAACCCCGCTCGTAACGTAACAATATATATATATATATATATATATATATATATATATATATATATATATATATATACCGGGTATATATATATATATATACAGTATAAAATATATATATATATATATATATATATATATATATATACAGTATATATATATACATAGGGCGGGTGCCCAACTCCGAAAGGAGTTGAAATAGGGGAGCTATCCCTCCGGCGGCTTTCTAGGGCCTTTCCTAGCTGAAGCTGAGAGGATTGGGTTCTAGTCATGTGGTGATGGGCTGGTCTATCAGAGTGAGAGCTGAGCGATCTCTGCCATACCCATAGCTTACTCTGACTGTTCCTTTTACTTATATATCTTCTAGATCTCAAGTGACGGCGTCATTTCCGTGGATCGACCTCCCTACTGCCAACCTAAAATTTGGCAGATTGGGAGCCAAAGCGTCACATTTTTCCCTTGCCCCTCAACTTTCCCTTCATAATTGCTGAGGGGCACAGGGCCTTATGTGTGGCTTTGGTTTCCCGGGCGTTTCTGCGCCCTCCTCAGCTCCCTTCCTTAGAGTGGCTTCGGTCACCAGGGCTTTGTTAGTGGTAAGCAGGGAGGGTTTTGTGGGGGCGCTCTATGGCCTTGGCCTTGCTCGGGACCTTGGGACTGTTCGGCCAGGCAGCCTGGGGAACAACAACAACAACATATAAGTATATATCACAATTACACGTGAGCTAATAAATGTTTAAATGCTCCCAGCTGGGATCGAGCCTCCGACATTCAGAACGAGTGTCCTAGCTTTTAATCCACTATACCACGGCGTGAAAAAGTAATCTTAACCTTTTTCCTATATATATCAAGGAGAAGGGAAATCCTACTTGGAGAATGTATTTCAATTCATGCACAAGTCGCAGGATCCATATTCCAGGATATCATACAGGGATTTTTCCAAGATTACCCACTCAACTCGGGTTATAGAGATTTAATTTTAATTATCGCCCAGCAAAACACGAGTCATTAGTATCATGTATATCTCACAAATAAACGTGAGCTAATACATGTTTACATACTCCCAGCCAGGATCGAACCTCCGACATTCAGAACGAGTGTCCCAGCTTTTAATCCACTACACCACGGCGTGATAAAGTAATCTTTACCATTTCCTATATATATTAAGGAGAAGGGAAATCCTACTTGGAGAATGTATTTCAATTCATGCACAAGTCGCATGATCCATATTCCAGGATACCATACAGGGATTTGTATAAGATTACCCACGCAACTCGGGTTAAAGAGATGTAATTATAATTATCGCCCAGCCGAGGACCGAGGACAATCGTTCTGAATGTCGGAGGTTCAATCCCGGCTGGGAGTATTTAAACACATATATACAGTATATATACATCTTAAATATATTCACGAACTAAGCTGTCATTTTGAGTAAGCAAGTAGCAATGACTGTGCTAGTCATGCCACAGAACTATATATTTTGGCACTGGTTATTGCTGACGTGGCCTGGTCCAGCCGTGTCCAGCTGGCTCTAATACACCGTCCGTGTTTGGAGCAGGTAAACAATGCACTTTCAGATAGACAAACCACGCACTCCCACCACGTACGGTCATGTCCAATAGTTAGCCTGCATCCTGGAACAGAATTTGTGGAACTTTCTCGCAAATACGTATAACCTGTCGAAGGTTGAGTCAGTCAAATGTTGTAGGTTTTCTTTTCTTCCAGATATACTCCTGTCAGTTTAATATACTGCTCCCTTAAAAAAAAAATCCATATGTTCTTAGCTATATGCGGGTGAACTTTTGAATCCAACTATTAACTGGTCCATCGTCCCTTCGTCAACCCTTTCTCATCCAAAGCAATATAAAAATACTGTAACACCCCTCCACCTCCCGAGTTCGCAAACTAGGTATTGTGACGTAAATAACGCCCCAGTCTTTAAGAAGTCCGGTAGTGGGTAGTAATCTGTTGTGAGTAATGATGTATCACGATTGGAGTTAATGAAGCTAACGGGTGCGTGTAAGAAGGACCTTAGGCTCACATATGGCAGGGTCGCATGAACGCTTTTTTGGCATCTTTTCTCGGCAATAGCAATTTTGGAAATTCTGAATTTATGTTTTATAAATGTTTACCTAATTATAACAACCTAACGTCAGTACAGTAAACGATACCGCATGTACAAAAGGCTCAAAAACAAACAAAACACACACACACATGCACACAAATATATGTTATTCTAAAGTCATTGGAAAAGTGTTCGTGCGATTCGGCCTTTAGAGAGCCTTCACAATACATATACAGGAAAACTGTATAGCATGGCACTATTTGGGTGACTTTCATATCTAAACAAAAAGTTATTGAATGTTTTATCCTAAGTACTTGACACAGAAGTCTTATATTAAGTGCATAGGCCTGCAGAGTAATGCATACAACCACACCACATACAAAGTCATCCAGTGTTAAGCTTTGTTTATAATGCATAGGCACAGAAATGTCGGCTGTCGTCTCCCTATTTCTTTTTACTAAAGAGTCTATTGTAGTTTCTCTTTGGTCACTCTCTCTACATTTCCCTTCCTGCCTATGACCGGCCCCCTACTTCCTCTATTCATTTACCTCCCACCCCACACCTATTATCTTCTCCTCGCCCCCAAACTTGCCGTCCATATTCTCTGATCCCCATCCACACCCTCCTTTCCTCTCCTCTCGCCCTCTCTCTGTACCGCACCCCTAAATGCCTATTTCCACATAAAAATTATCTCCCCTTCCTCCGCCACCCTCCCTCTTCTCCCCACATTTTCCTTCCAATATTCGATTCGCCGTAACTCCTTCTCCACCTTTCCATCCAACGCTCTTTCGCTCTTTTTATGTCATCTTCTCTCCTTATCCTTCCTTCCTTCTCCCTCTCCGCATCCTCCCTCATACCTATCGCCTCCCCCTCCCCCCTTCCTCCCCGCACCCCTCTCTCCCCTCCCCGCCCCCACGACAGCCTGTTATGACACACGGCAATTTGGGGCGCTATCAGGACACGGATCTAGGGCTTGCCATGTCCGCCAGTCACGCACACTTTTACATTAACAATGGCTGCTTAGCGGGGGAGGGGAGCTGGCTGGGTGGGTAGCTGGAGGGAGAGAGAGGGAGTGAGGAGAGGAGATAGTCCTGTGAAATACGAATGATTGAAAGGAATTGGTGAATTGCAAGAGGGTGGAAATGTTGGGTAGGTAAGGGCAGCTGTCTGGACAAAGTGAATTAGTGTAGCTAGCTGAGGGAGGGGGTTAGTTCGGAAGGGTAGAGGTATGGCATGGGATGATTTTATTAAAGGTGACATATCAAACAAAAGTTAGATAATAATAGTAGCTGGTTGGGGAAGAGAGGGAGGTAAGTGGAGGAGTTAGTGGGGAAGCGGAGAGTGGGTTAGAAGTGATATACAATTATTATTAATTGTGTAGAGGTTAGGTATACAGTGGAGCAGGGATAAGGCAGTGGTGACCAAGGGTGAAGTAGGACTGAGGTGAGAGGAACGAAACGAGATAAATTGGACAGAGGAACACTTTTTTTGTAGTAAAGGTATTCACGTGGGTGAACAGATATGGGGGAATGGACAAGTGAGGAAGGGAAATATGTTGGTGTGGGAAAGGGGATAGAAGGAGGAGAGGGTTAGGTCAAGGTTAGGTAGACTGCAGTAAGGATAATTGGGTGGGAACTAATGGTGTGGGGTAATTTGAAGGGTTTGGGTGAATACGTGAAAGAGGGTAGGGAAAAAGTAGAGATGAGACATTGGGAAAATATACGAATATTTATCAATTTCAATTATTATGAGGGCGATTTTTTTGTAATGGAGGTTAGAGACATGATATGCAAGGATACTGAGAGAGAGAGTACTAATACAATAGTTGCAAGGAACATTTAGAATGTCAAACATTTTGCTACCATTTCAAGGATATAATCTGCAGAGAGAGAGAGAGAGATATTAACATTTGGGTGAGAGGTAAGTAGAGATGTGAAAGACTAAAGTGCTTATGTGTGTTTGTGAGGGAATATATTTAAGGTTGTATTTGTGCTATGCATATTATAATAATAATAATAATAATAATAATAATAATATTTATTCAGTTAGCAATTTACAGAGTTGGTACCACATAGTATGTTACAAATATGACATGTACCAGCCTTGCATAATTCCAACTAAGGATAGCCCAATAAGGCCGTTAAGCGTATTTCCATTGGGGTCCTTGTGGGAGTAGGTTAGCTGGGGAAATGGGGAGGATAAAGAAATAGATACTTTAGAGAAAGTATTTCTAGGGGGTTATTTTAAGATACCTTACATCCTATAGTAAATATCAGTAATCCGTAATCAGTAATCATTTCAGTTTGGTTTGTCTATCTCTTATGTCGTATTTAGTAGTAGACATAAGCTTGGTGCTCCCTTCTCGCAGCTGTCCGGTTCAGGTGTTCCTTCAGGCTACGTCTGAAGGAATACAGTGTTCTCTTTTCACGGACTGACTGGGGTAGGTCGTTCCAGTCTTTGATGGCAGTGAAGAAGAATATTTGCTTACCCTGTCCTTGGATTCTCGGGACCTTAAAATTAAACATCCTGTTTCTTGTATTATGTCCACTCCTCTCATTTGCTTTAACAAAATCATTCTTTAGATACTCTGGAGCTCTGTCATAGAAAATTTTGAAGGCATTAGTGAGCCTGATTTGTTTGGCCCTGTCAGAGACATTGAGCATACCTAGTGACTGAAATTGTTCCTGACCAACATGTGATCTGGGTCCAAGGTTCAGCATGAACCTAACCATTTTATGTTGAGTGACCTGAAGTTTGTGCTGTGCTGATTTAGATGATGCAGAGTACCAGGATGACACAGAATAGTCAAAATGACATTGAACAAGCGCTTGGCAGAGGGTCTTTTTGGTCGCCGCGGGCAAGCATCCCACCTGTCTATACAGGTATTTTATACGTGCTCTACACTTACTCAGGATAGATTCCAAAATTGTTTCACCTGACAAACTCGCGTCCAGTTTTAGTCCGAGATATTTAACTTGTGACACTGTTGTTATAGGAATATCATTACAGTTGACCGAGAAGCCCACAATGTCTTTCAGTTTTCGTTTTGTTCCACATAAGATGACTTCCGTCTTGCCCAGGTGAAGAGATAGTCTATTGTCCACTAGCCATTCACTACATGATCCTAGTTCTTTGGAAAGTGAAGCGGCAATACTTATTGGGTCTTTTCCTGAAACCAGAAGCACGCTGTCGTCTGCATACAGTAATAATTTACATGAGACGCTCAGTTCCATGTCGTTCACATAACAGAGAAAGAGTAAGGGACCAAGGATGCTTCCCTGTGGGACCCCACAGTTAATTGGCATTGGATCAGATATATTATCATCAATTTTGACTCTTTGGGTTCTACCACTAAGATAAGATTTAAACCAGTTCACAGACCCGATGCCCATTGCTTGTAGTTTATTACATAGGATATCATGGTCTACTGTGTCAAACGCTTTTTGTAGATCAAGAAGAACCATACCGGTGTAGTTACCTTTAGATATTTCTTTACGAATGTGATCCGTTAAGTGGATGAGACAGGAGTCTGTCGAGTACATGCATCTGAAACCTGATTGAAACTTATAGAATACATCATTTTGTTTGAGGTAGTGTTCAATTTGGGTGTACACCGCTTTTTCAAGGATTTTAGATACAATACATAATATGCTAACTGGTCTGTAGTTGCCAACTTCTAGTTTATTTCCTTTCTTGAATAGAGGGGTTACAAGAGCTTCCTTCAGTTCAGCAGGTACAGTGTTGGTGTTAATTGACAAGTTGATGATGTGGGTTAGGGGGCCTGCTATACCAATGGCTCCATCTCGTAGAAATTTGGCAGGAATTTTGTCTGGTCCTGTGCTTTTATGTACATTTAGGTTAGACAGCTCGTCAAAAGTGTATTTTGGTGTAACATTTTGCAATCCAAATGTGTTCGGGTGTATGTCTTTATCTCTAGAAATTTCTAAAGGTGGTCGTTGTTGTCGTGTATTTATTGAGAGGTTGAGGTAGGTTCTGTGCAAGTGTGTTTGCTATGGAGGTGAAGAAGGAGTTGAAGTAGGTTGAAATTTGTCGTTTATTGTGGCAAACATGATCATTAGCTCCTTGCGACATATATGACGCGATGGCGTTATATGGAACTTATACCAAAAACTCATATGACGCGATCGCGTCATATGGACTTATCTCCATGCCTCTCCAATAAGTTTATGGCGCGATTTTGCGTCATATGAGCTCAGTAAGTCCAATAAGTTAGCTTACGATAAAACCGTTGGTGGCAACCTCAGCCTCCTCCGATAATTCTAACGGCCGCAGTGTTGTTGTGAGTGTAGTGCGAGGCAGTGGCAATGATCCCGGGGCTCCCGCCTCCTCGGACTTATTGGAACATAATATGTCTGAAGGAGGAATGGTGAGAGCAATATTAGTGTTAGACGAATCCCTTGTCTTGTTGCTGTAGCCTGTTGTTTGTAGGTGCCTCCATAGTTTCTTTGGGTTATTCTGATATTCCTCTGCCTTATTGTGAAAATAATTAGTTTTCGCTGATTTTATTTTCCTACTTAGTTTATTCCTGGCCAGGCTGGCCCTGTTGAACTCATGTTTCAGACCTTGATCCTGTCTATGTTTCGCTAGCCTTTTTAACAGATTGTCTCTGTGTTCCAGATGGTGTAGTATGTCATTGTTGATCCATGGGTCTGACCTTGCTTTAATTCGTATGTCTTTCAGAGGAGCTATTTCGTCTAGGATGTTTGTGATGATGGTTCTGAAGCCAACCCATGCGTCATTAACATTAACGTTTGTACTTCCAAACACTGGATACCAGTCTGTATTCCAGAAAATGTCCAGAAATGTTTCTGTATTGTAGTTTCTGAGTGACCTTGTTTTGATAACCTTGTGATTCTCTAGGGTAATTTTTGTGGTTTTCCGTGTGCAATATGTGACGAAGTGATCACTTATCCCAGTCTGCATAACCCCTGATTGGGATATTTTGTCCTCTCTGTTACAGTTTATGTGGTCTAATATTGTGGCAGTGTTCTCAGAGATACGTGTGGGGGTTGTGATGAGTTGTTTGTGATTGTGCATTGTCATTATATGCCTATATTCTCGTACAAGCCTATTATTTCGTTGTTTGTAACACAGGATAAAATCCCCTAGTATGATGGATTCATTCCGAGGGTCTAGCGATGACAAAGTTCGTTCAAATTTGGTCAAGAATTGTGTGTCGTCTGGTGGCCTATAGCATACCCCAATTGTGATGGGTCTTGTCCTCGGCAGGTGTAGGTCGATCCACAGAGCTTCGTGATTTTCTACATGGAGGTCGGTCCTAGTTGTGTGTGTGAGGTTGTTTTTTACATACAGACATACTCCTCCCCCATGCCTATTGCGATCATTCCTAACCATGTTGAAATTGAATGTTTATTTCACCATCGTTTATACTTGAATCCAGCCAGGTTTCTGTGATTGCAATTATTGAAGCTTTGGCCTTATTAGCTAACAAGTTTATTTCTGACAATTTATGGTACATTGATCTGGCGTTAATGTGGATAAGATGGAGCCCTTTGTTGGTGAACACTCTGTATTCATCTATGAGTTTGAATGTGTCCTGGCTGGATTCTGAGTTGTTAATACTTGGATCATTTACATTAATATTCGGTAATGAATGCAAGGCACACTTATTGCAAAGGAATTCCCATTCTTCACTGTTGGTCTTCTTAGAGATGCACTTCATGTGAGCTACATGTTTACACTTTACACAGTTTTGGATCTTCTGACGTCGTGTTATGAGTGATTCACAAATAAAACAAATGGTTTCGCGATGTTGTACAGCTGAGTTCCTACATTTAACACATTCAACTTCGTTTCTACTGTTAACGTAAGTACATCGGTTATGAACAATTTCACTACAACTGTTGCATTGTAAAAGTGAACTCCTATTGTTGAAACCAATATTACAGACTATACATAGTTTTTTCTTACTGTTTATCATACGACTGGAGGTGTGGTTTGGTCCGCGTCGATCAGCTGTTTGTGCGGGAGAGGGCGGGGCATACTCCCGGTCGGACTGTGGTTGCTTGTTGTTGTTGTTGTTGTTTTCATTGTCCGTTGATGCTGCTTCCCTGTTGATGTATTTGCGAGTGCTACCTGTTTTTATTGTTGTTCTTGTTGCATGTTGTGCTACTTGGGTCGCCGATATCTGTGGTATTAATGGTAATGCTGTGGATAATGTAGTGTTGGGGGAGTGGGTAATAGCTAATTCCTTGCATTTATCGCATTCCACTTCTTTTCTGCTGGTAACATAAGTACATCGATATCATGAACATAATATTTAATACAGTATATTATAACAAGGTGAAGCAGAGTTTATGTAGAAAATATAAAAGACATCTATCTATCTATCTATTGCCTGACGCCGTGATCCCCGAAGGGGTGACCACGAACGAACCGCCCCCATGCACCTCTGTCCCCAGTCAGTCGACGCCCCTCCCCCCAACCAGCACCGCCTTCGTTCATGTAGTTCCTCACTCCATCCTTCCACCTCATATTCGGTCTACCTCTCCCCCTCTGTCCCTCCACCTCGCTCTCGTACACCCTCTTAGTCATTCTCTCGCTTTCCATACGTTCCATATGGCCGAACCATCTCAAGTTGTTCCTTTTCACACTTTCCAGCACATCTACCTCCACACCACACCTCCTTCTTACTTCCTCATTAGTCTGTCTATCCCTCCATGTAACTCCGCACGCACTCCTTAAGTAATTCATTTCCACTGCTCTCACTCTTGGTCTGATTCTCTCAACCAACGTCCATGCTTCGCTTCCGTAAGTCAGTGTCGGGATTACCACACTGTCATGCAAGGACTTCTTCACTTCCATACTGACCACCCTATTTCTTGTTACTGCTTTTAGCGTTCCTACAACCCTCTTCCCCTGTTGTACCCTCTCCCGCACCTCTTCATCCATAGTCCCATCTTTACTCAACACACTGCCCAGATACTTAAAAGAGTTGACGATCTCCATAGCCTGACCGTTCAGCTTCACCTCACACTCTGTGACTTCACCCCTTTCGAAGACCATAACCTTGCTCTTCCCCGTATTTACCTTCAAATTCCGTTTTTCGCACACTGTTCCAAACTCATTTACCAGACCCTGCAACTCCCATTCATTATCACTCATCAGAACTGTATCATCCGCAAACAGCAGTATAGGTAGCTTCCACTCAATTCCCTCCCTTTTCAGCGATACACCAACATCCACTGCTCTTGATAGTATTTCTTTCATAACTCCATCCATATATACAGTAAACAACCACGGGGACATCACACAAGACATGCAAGGGCATTTTAAAATAAATTATGGACTTGATCAATTAGATACTAGATAATACAAGTAACCAAAATAGATGAGGACAGGGATTAGTGTGATCGTTTCCGTATATAAACATCAGAGGAATACAACAAGACAAACTTTGCTGATTTAAAGGTCAGGAAAGGGTAGAGACATCGACTGGCAGGAATCACGGGTTCAAAAATTAGGTTGGGAAGGCAAGCAAAAAATCGAGATGAATGAAGGTGAAAGAGGAAGGTAATTGGTGTGACGAATTACCATTACCATCCTTCCTTGGTATCCTCCCGACCCATGCTACTATTACCATTACCATCCTTCCTTGGTATCCTCCCGATCCATGCTACTATCATAATTACCATTACCATCCTTCCTTGGTATCCTCCCGACCCATGCTACTATCATAATTACCATTACCATCCTTCCTTGGTATCCTCCCGACCCATGCTACTATCATAATTACCATTACCATCCTTCCTTGGTATCCTCCCGACCCATGCTACTATTACCATTACCATCCTTCCTTGGTATCCTCCCGACCCATGCTACTATCATAATTACCATTACCATCCTTCCTTGGTATCCTCCCGACCCATGCTACTATCATAATTACCATTACCATCCTTCCTTGGTATCCTCCCGACCCATGCTACTATCATAATTACCATTACCATCCTTCCTTGGTATCCTCCCGACCCATGCTACTATCATACGCGGCTTCAAGTTAGAACGGGTTTCCAAAACTGCCATAATAAGAACGGCAAACATGACCTATCCTAGCAAACCTTTCAGGATTATTAAGCCAGCACTAGTCAGAAGAAATTCAAGACTGAAGCCTCCTTTGAGAACCCCAGTCCCTTGAAACACATACCCATCATACTGTTTCCTTCTTATTCGCTGAAACGGAAAACTTAAATATAAACATTACTATCTCTCACTTTTTGTCTATATATACAGTATATAATATATATATATATATATATATATATATATATATATATATATACAGTAGATAAATAGATAGATACATATATAGATCGATAGATAGATAGATAAATAGATAACAAATAATGTGTACCCATTGGAAGACAGCTCTTGACTCGATTGTTATTTTAAGTAATATTACAACCCTTGATTAATATATTGGATGATAAAAGATAAACAATTAGCAATGTTGCAATAATCAGTTATCTTGGTTTTAGCCTCTTTCAATAAGGTTGCCGGCTAACATTTAGAGCCAACTGTGTGTGTGGGGTAACGTATGGCACCAATATTACATATCCCTTATCGCTCTGGGATCCACACACTAACGCGACCACCCACCTCCACCTCACTCTCAACACAGCTGTAATCACGCACAACCACGTAGAGTCAACCGCCCCCCCCCCCCTCCCTCTCTCTCTATCTCTCTCTCCCTCCCTCTCCCTCTCTCTCATTCCTTGTTGATAGTTATTTTTTTAGCGAGTACTCCACGATTTGTTCTCTCTAGTGGTTATTGGACTAGTGTATATTGTATTATTGTATATAGGTTGTTGCTAATTCATATCATCAATACTAGTTTTCAAAGTATTATTACGATTATTAGTACGATTATGAAATTTTCTTGTAAAGTAGATATTAGTGAATTCATAATCTGGATATGTTCTTATTATTAGTTGTTCGAGTTTACATTAATCAGAAAAGAGCAATAAAGTTGATATGGCATTTGTTATTGCTTGAGCCTAGAAATATAGGCCAGTGTTTGGCCGTGTTTCCATGGTGACCAAGTAAGGTTAACCCTATTTGGTTTCGAGGGGGTTCTTTTTGGATCCCCCTTGTCTTGCTCTATTAGTTTGGATATTTTGAGATATTTCACCCCATCAGTTTGGCGATAATAAGACGATTCACCTGATTCAGATGTCGATTGTTTTCTGGGCGAGCCATAGCGAGCCTGTAACTTAAAAGAAATCGGACTTCGGTTTCAGACATTTCTTTTACATATACTGTATGTACAAATTTAGCTTGATGGTCTGGTTGGGCATTTTTAGTGTGAAGGAAATCTGGGAAGGCGTTGAAGCTAGCCTAGGGGACAAAACAATATACATTGTTAGAAAAAGACAAAAGCAAGCAAAATCCTCAATAATATTGAAAAAAAAAACAAAAAAAAACATGATAACTCACAACACATAGGACCAGATAGTAGTGTTGTAATGCTGACTATAAAAATCGCTTCCGTATACACCACACCAACCACCATAACAAAAGGGCACAGCCGACACCAAGAGAGAATTATGGCGCACCTTTCACGTGTGCAGATGCTCCCACGGCAACCAACATCAAAACCACATGCCTCCGGAAGGCGCATAAATCTCCAGAACATCAGAGCGAGCCTTTCTAGTCCGAACAGGTCAGCAATCAAACAAGGCAGAAATAAGACAGAGTGCACCAACATGGCAGCAGTAATTCTGCTAGGTACGATAAAAGCCTGTCCAGGTCTAAAGATTGGTCCAACACTAGGTACTGTACAACACTAGTAGCCTGTCTGGTCTAAAGACTGACTCTACCAAGTGTTCTGGCTACCAGTTGTGTACGACTCCAACATCAATGCAATGAGACGTAGCTGCTTGCGGGTCGATACCTTGCAAAGCTAGTGGTACGATCAGACCTAGCACCAGCAAAGGCGAGAGAAGAAACTCTGCAGTTTGCCCAGTCCAGAAATTGAGGTCTGATCGAACACCAACAAAAAACGAGAGCCATCCTCGAAGCCTATCACCCATAAAAGGCGAAAAATCATTAAGTTGGGTTTGACACCAGGAGAGTCACTGAAATAAAAAGTCTGTAGTGCGTCTCTAATGGGGGACAGGAAAACGTCGTCTGCTGCTCTTTCTGTTACACCAAATAGTAATCAGTTTCCATTCAGCGAGTCGAAATATATAGATTGAAGTCATCAAAATATCGCTCATTTCTATATTCATTAATGTTACAGACATACTACTCTCAAATTCTATTCAGTGCATTGTCCAATATACAAAGTATATATGATGAATAACACAGAATATATTAGGCCTACAGAGACATATGGCAAGGATTCGAAACTTTAGGGATCCTTGCCAAATATGTCTGTAGGCCTAATATATTCTGTGTTATTCATAATATATAGTTTGTATATTGGGCAATGCACTGAATAGAATTTGAGAGTAATATGTCTGTAACATTAATGAATATAGAAATGAGTTATATTTTGATGACTTCAATCTATATATTTTGACTCACTGTATGGAAACTGATTACTATTTGGTGTATTAGAAAAAGCAGCAGACGACGTTTTCCTGTCCCCCATTCTAGAGTCCTTATGTGCTGTAGCGTATTGCTATACCTTCAGGAATACAACACACACGCACTGTCCTTGCTGTTCCCTTATTTTAATATTCAAAACTTACGATTGGTGTGGTAATAGTGATGACTCTGGCGATGATGGCGCTGATGATAGTAGCCTAGTGACATGCCAGGTGATATTGTGATGGGAAACAACTCCTCAGTGTTGTGGTGATGGTGGAGATAATGGTGCGGTGGAGACAATAATTGTTTATGTTGTGGTCATAATGTGATATTGATAGTGAAGATGTAGTTACTAGTGGTATTGGTGTGGTTATGGTAGTGATGATGATGGTGGTGTTGGAGTAGTAATACTAGTGATGATGGTGGTGTTGGAGTAGTAATACTAGTGATGATGATAGTTGTGATGGTACTGGTGGTTTTGGTGATAACAATGATGGTGGTGACAATACTAGTGGTATGATAATGGTAGTGTTGACAAGGTTGACTATGGTATGGTACAGAGTGTGGCCAGCAGTGAGCGTGTCAGGGATGAACCATAACAGAGATTCTATCAGTGACGGGGCTGGTATACGGGGGAAGGTTGGGGGGCTAGGTAATTATGTTGTATGGGATAGTGTACACAGGTTGTTATACAGTCACCAATATCACGCCATAACTCACATGTACTGTTCGGTAGCGCTAATAAGTCATGTCTAGACTGACCTTAGGTTTGGCTTGTTCATTACTGTAATAATGTCTGCCAGATGTTGAATAGGGTGGGTATGGGTTTTTATATCCCACTTGAAATGAATAAATCAAGTTTAGATATTGCTAATACCAATTAATTAATGGATCAAATTATACTTGGTGCCGAGACATCACTTATTAGGCCGATTGTACCATATTCCTCAAAATACATTATATGATAATCAGATATACTCGAATATAAATTAGTGTGCAATATTTCGCTAAATATATATCATGTAAATCCAAGATATACATAAAACTAAACAATAGATTTATCTTAGTATGTCTAAGAATGGTAAAGTTCCCTTCAATGTTATAACTACATTTGAAGCTGAATATTGCATTGCATAATCTTATCACCCAATACTATATGCATTTAAGTCGAAATATCAATGTCCGATAATCTATGAGAGTAGACGATGATAATTGTATTTGTAAGGTATATAAATGGATCAATTGATTTAGTCATAGTATGTTTTTCGTATTGAGAAGATACAGATGAACTGACCTGCATTGTCATTATAAATAGACAATATCGTATCTATAAATATTAATTTATTATTGTAAACTAATAGTATACTAAATTTCATCCATTATGATAATATCATGATAAATATATGTGAAAGTCAAACAAAACAATTAGCGGACGTCTTAATTTCACCCAAATTCAGCCTATGGGATTGAATTACGAATACACATTGCTTGAAATTAAATAAGATGTATAGTTATATTATTAACATATAAACAATTTAATTAAATTAGTCCGCTTATACATATTATTGCACTATGACAGAAACATGAGAGGTCCAAAAATGTTTTTGAGTAACTGTAGAATCAATACCGACTAACCTTGACTAAATCTGTTGGAATGGTAACGAGGGCGATAAGAGGTAGTACCACTTGGGAGGCTCTACCTATAAGGAACATGAAGCTGTACACAATGATATTTAAGGGGACAGTGGTTATTTTGGGGGGTCTATTTATCTATATAATATATCAAATTTAAAAAAAAACATCCATTAAATCGCCCTAGAGATTAATTTGTAAATTCTTCGGTAGAAACCTTTCACGGCCGAAGGACAGCTCCTCCACAATTACAGGCTCGCTATCGCTTACCATGAACAAAAATCGACACCTAAAGGGCACGAAAGGTTTTATTATTGACAAAGAAATGGGGCAGAAGGTCTTAAAATCGACAAACTAATGGGGCAAACGTCTTAAAATGTCAAAACTAATGGGGATAATCATGAAGATAAAAGGGGACCAGAAAAAGGGCCCATCTCCCCTTAACAGAATTTCCGGCCCAAATACGGTTGTAGTGCATACATGAATACATAATCCAAATTCAGCTAACTTTTTATCCATCATAAACTCGAGTTATTGATGTTTTTCTGTTAAGTGTCGATGTTTACGGCTCTAACTTCCTCTAGCCTAAAACTCACAAGCGGTCACTAAGGACTCCAGACAAAAGGTTACCCTTGAGAGCAGGAAACCACATCGTAATTATTAGCCTTGCTGTTGTGTAATATAAATAGCGTTAAGAGGGTATCACACGAGATTTTTCATCGTCGAGTTCCGATAGTCAATATTTTTCTGTCAAAATTGTTTGGATATATTGTGCTGGTAACGAAAAATTGACTTAAGATAGATTAACTCAAATGACATATTTCCTTGAAAAGTTCCCTCGTAAGTTGCCAGACCAGTGTTGAAGATACATCTTAAGGGAAAATGTGCTCGAGTGATACCAGTTTTACTGCTTCACTGCTCATTGCACAGCTGTGAATGTCCAGGCTCTCAGCCTATGCCCGAGAGGGAGTAAGTTGGAATATAGAAAAAAAAAAAAAAAAAAAAAAAATCGCTACGAATAAGATGAACAGATGGGAACCAGTCAAATCTGTTGTATTAATTGTTTCCTTGAGCAGATTTGAAAATGCGTACCTAGGAATAGACTTATAAGTATTTTATCTGGTACCTCGAATTACACCATAAACCTTGTGTAATAGGTTGATGGTGGATATCTTTGGCGTACAAGCTCAAAAGGATTAACCCCTCGTGGATTATTACACATTTTGACACTTTAATCTCGCTATCGTAGAAAATAGTATACACATAATAATTATACAGGTTAGGAAGGCTCTGTAGGAAATACACGGATACAGACTTTCAATTAACCAACTGATTTCTATATGTTTTTCCAAGTCTACATAAAATCGTGTAATAATAGCCATAAAATAGAAAGGAAATGCGTCCTCATATCCTGAAAAGGTGAAAATAAGGAGAACACCGCTGAAAACCGCAATCTAGCGTATACATACAGTTACACTAGCTGCAGAGGTTAATTGTTATGAGAGAGTCTAAAGTAACTTATATTTTGTACTCTCAGTTCAGGAATTGTATAAATACAAACGCTCAGTAAATGTGTTTGGAAAAATGTGTGAAAAACGGAATCTGAAGGTAAATGCGGGGAAGAGCAAGGTTAAGGTCTATGAAAGGGAGTGTGAGGTGAGGTTGAACGGTTAGGTTATGGAGAATGTCAGCTCATTTAATTAAGTATTTGGGCAGTGTGTTGAGTACGGATCACGGCGTCCGGCAATAGATAGATAGACAGAAACTCAACAAGCACTCCACACTTCTTTCCAAAACACCTAAATTACCTCTAATGTGCCTTGATTATGTCTTTTTATCACCCTTTACAACCTTGGGGGGACACTTGTTACAGGCAGTTTTGTCTTTTGTCTCCTGCATGCACATAGGAAAAAAACCATCATCCTATGAATCCAAAAAGCTACAAGGAACGACATATAATGACAACAAAATTGTATTGCATAATAATTGCATGATAAATGCAATTTACGTTTTTCTTAAACTACTCTATTATTTACAACTCATGTGAGAAGATTATTTCAAGTAGAAACACTTGTATGTGAACAATGTTAAGAGAGAGAGAGAGAGAGAGAGCATAAAGCGGTGGTTTGGCCTCGTTATATTAACTTAAGGATCTAATGAGCATTCCTACAATCAACAACCTCTGCCATTAATCATACAGCAGGATGAAGAGAACATAAAACACTGATCTGTGCTCATTATACTAACCGGGGCAATCTAAAGAGGATTCGGAAGATTAACTCTTTCAAGATGGGAGGACGCGTTTCTTCCTATCATTCTGGTTATTAGTAGACGATTTTATTAAGCTTAGGAAGAAATAGTGGGAGTCAGATGGTTAATCAAGATAAAGTTTACTCATTTGATTCATAGAGACCCTTCTAAATATGACAACAATTGTCTAATGTTACCCAAAAATAAGTGTGATGCTGAATCTGGGCAGCCAATCCCAGAAGACAGCATCAATAAACGAGTCAGAGACAGAGACAGAAGAGTTTGCCTAGGCAGGGAGTCAGCATGGAAGCACAGTTTTTTAGTACAACAGGAGGAACACCGTCCGGTTCATACGCCTTCTTAGTATTAAGCCCAGAGAGAGTGGAAAGTACATCCTTAGAAGAGGTCATGATGTTAGGCATATGCTTCCATGCCCGAGAGGATTACCTCGGTAATGCGTTCAGCACTCTCCGAGAGTCCCCGGCCTTGGAAGCAGAAGTCATTCCATGGGAAATCAAAGAAGTACTGCCGAAGAGCCTCCCAGTCGGCAGCGCCAAAGTGTCACTAGTGCCGCTGGCTGGGAGGATCGGGTGGCCGTACCGGAGAGATATAATAAGTAACAGATATAAGTTTATGGTCGGAGGAGCCCAAAGGAGAGATAAAATTTACAGTATAAGCAGAAGGGTTAAAGGTTAGAAATACGTCAAGAATGTTGGGCCGATCTCTGAAGTGATCCGAGATACGGATGGGTTGCTGGACTAACTGCTCTATGTCATTTACGATAGAAAAGATGTAGGCTTGGTCACCAGGTTGGTGAGAAAGAAGAGCCATTGGCGGTGGTGAACGATGAAATATCCTAAGATGGAGATTTCTGCGAAAGGAGAGATGAATAGAATGTGTTCCACTTTAGAAGTTAGATAGTCAAATAATTTTGGATAGTCCATAGAATTAGGGGAAAGACGAACAGCGCAGAAATATTTAGTTTGTGAGTGACAAGAAAGCTTTAGCTAGAGAGTTGAGAATTCAGAAGAATCAAAGTTGGGAACACGAGAGAAAGCAAGATTGTTGCATACATATACGCTATGCAACATCCACCTTTGGCTTGAAACTGAGGATAGAGATAGTAGGAGGAAACAGAAAAGGATTTGTTGTCAGTAGTCTCCGACGACTGAGTTTCGGTGAGAAAGAGTAGCAGAGGAGAGGTGGAATCCCACAGAGTGGAAGTTAGAGGATGGCCCACGAATGTTGCAGAAATTAATAGTAAGAGTACAAGGTAGTGGTCCAGAGGATTTTGACAAGTCGCTGCCAGGTGTCAGATCAATGGGGGCATTTCTGCCCCCCTTCGGGGACTCCGAGGTGGGTCGTTACTTTGTCACCTTTGCACTGTTATTTCCTGCTTCTTTCTTTACGAGCACTATTTTTTGGGTAGAATCCATTATTACAGTTATTTAGTCTCTCAAAGAAATAACAGTATATTTAAGATGTAATGTAGTTAAAACACAGACACGCACATTTTAATCAAATTTTACCTGGCACTGTCAAAAGTTACACACACACACACACACCTATAGGATTTTTCGGCTATCCAGATGGAGACGATTGTATCGTCCTCCCTCCCTAGCTAAGCTGCTCAACTATCAGCTTGTGTTAACCTACACGTACTTCTCACCAGTGCACCTACGTATGTACTATGGTGGGAACTTGTCATCTCCCGGTCGCCAAAGGTCGAATGTGACCTCGTAGTTAAGGTAGAATAAGCATTATACTTTACCTAGGTTAAGAAGCAACTCTAGATGTTCAGCCTCACGGCTGCAAGTGAACAATATACCGACAAACATTATTGTACATATTTCCCAGTTTATTCCCCCGATAATGCCGCAAGTTTTACTGATACACACACACACACACACACACACACACACACACACACACACACACACACATACACACACAAACACTCACTCAACACACACACATGTTCCAAAGCCTCACCCTGATAGTGCGACAAGTGTGGTTCACCTTGCCATATGTACCCAAGTGTTTGTACACACCAAAGTGGGCGTTGCTGACTCGGAACAATGGTGTCGTTAAAATTTGAGCCCAACACTGTACACTTTGCTTTCTGTTCAATTTGAGTGGCAACGTGTACGGTGTACAAATGCATTCTTAATTGTAACAAAAATGGTACACATAATTATTGAATGTCCTTCATGTGTATTAATATATATAATTATTGAATGTCCTTTATGTGTATTAATATATATAATTATTGAATGTCCTTTATGTGTATTAATATATATAATTATTGAATGTCCTTTATGTGTATTAATATATATAATTATTGAATGTCCTTTATGTGTATTAATATATATAATTATTGAATGTCCTTTATGTGTATTAATATATATAAACCAAAAAAAACACTGCCTTTGTGTACCATTTCTGTTACAATTAAGTGTTCACATGTTTACAGTTTAGGTCAATATTTTATATAATTTATATTAATAATTGTGGTGTGGGAAAATGATCTAACATCCAACCAAGAGAAGCTTTACTGTAGGTGCACTGGTCAAATTGAACGCTTAATTGTACACACATACTTGACACACATAAAGGGTGTTTCTTCGTACACGTGTGCTAATTTCAACCCGTAAAGTATTGACATATTCATTATGAGTATTGTTTTGTTACAGATAAGCGTAGATTCTTATACATGTATTTGTTAAGTTGCGCGAATGCATGTGGCTTATGTGTGTTATTACTGTGCAAGCTAAAAATATGTATTAAAACCTACACAGGTGTATTATGTTTATGTTTGCTTGTATTTTTGTTGTGTGCGTTTTTGAAAGTTTATAATGTGTTTTAGTACTGTACGTCACGCAACTACATAAATATTACATATACAGTATATGACGTACTGTACGTCACGCAACTACATAAATATTACATATACAGTATATGACGTACTGTACGTCACGCAACTACATAAATATTACATATACAGTATATGACGTACTGTACGTCACGCAACTACATAAATATTACATATACAGTATATGACGTACTGTACGTCACGCAACTACATAAATATTACATATACAGTATATGACGTACTGTACGTCACGCAACTACATAAATATTACATATACAGTATATGACGTACTGTACGTCACGCAACTACATAAATATTACATATACAGTATATGACGTACTGTACGTCACGCAACTACATGAACAACGCTCCTAGAAATGTATGCAGGTAAAATATATTATATTTCCTTGTAATATAATTTTGTTTTTCAGGACGATGTTTAACTCACAGAAAAAACAGGTGTTGTGTGTTGAGAAAGTAAATACATTGTCCAATACTAACTTGAAGTATGATATTGCAATGTTACTCCTTTACATTTTATTTACGGCTGTATATTCTAGTTTGTAATTTGTGTTTTCTCACAGGAAAATTAAGGTAAAATATATCTCTTATTTCTGATGAGGTAAGGTCGGGTGTCCCTGATAACATTAAACTTGACTGGCCAGTATGTATTGAATTGTGCAGTTCTCATTGTTACAATAACATACATGGTGCCGTTGCTTGTAAATTTTGCAGATGGAAGTTATACAGTAGCGCTTAGATCTTCCCGGTAAATTAACAAGTAAAACAGGTGAGGCAGTGATAGTATCTTTTGAAGTTTACTAACCTAATCAGTGCGGCCCAACATTTTATATTACTTATAATTATGTAACACGCTTGCGTGAACTGCGTGAAAATTAATGTATTGTTGCCAAGACAATAAACTAGAGCAAACGCAGTGGAGAGCCAGGTATATTTAACCACCATAACATATAATGCTCACCAATATTGATAATACAATGTATTTGTCTACTTCAAGGAGGAGGCTGTAGGCACCAGCCGAACACGGCGGTACTCCCGGTGAGTGCTATAGGCCTAGGTGGGTGTTATGGAAAACTAGTACTCTTGTTTCACTACCTGGCCTCCCTAGCTGATCCTTTCCCTGCATCACCTAAACAGACGGCAAACGCAGTCTGCCCTCCTAAACACCTTATCTCTCTTTTAATGCACTACATTATAAACACCGTACATACTACACTTGCTGTTTAAATTCTTAAAAATAAAAATAAAAAAATAAAATAAAAATACGACCCGCTTTGGAGTCCAGTAGGCAGAAGTGTCCCCATTGGCTTGCCGCCTGGCGATGACCCAACAAATTGCTTTAGACCAATACCTTCTATTCTTACTATCAGTTTCTGAAACATTAGTGGCCTTTCTTCTAACTTCCATTCTGTTGAACACCATCTCTCCTCTGCCAACCCTGATATTCTCTTTCTCACCGAAACCCAGTTGTCTGGGATTACTGACGGCAAACCCTTCTCTGTATCCTCCTACCATCTGTATCCTCAATTCAAAGCCAATGGTGGATGTTGTGTGTATGTATGCAACAATCTTACTTGCTCTTGTGTTCCCAACTTTGACTCTTTTGAATGTGCAACTCTCTGGCTTAAGATATCTTGTCACTCTCTCACTAAATATATCTGTGCTGTTTATCTGTCCTCTAATCCTACTGAATGTAGAATGTGGAACACATTCTATGCATTTCTCTCTTCTATGAAATCTCCATCTTAGAAGAATTCAATGTTTATCACCACCAATGGCTCTCCTCTCATTTCACTGACCAACCTGGCAAACAAGCCTACATCTATTATATCCTAAATTACCTAGAGCAGTTAGTTCAGGGCCCCACCCTTTTCCCGGAAGGCCCAAGAGATCAGCTCAGCATTCTTGAACTATTTCTAACCTCCAATCATTCTGCTTACACTGTAAATCTGCTTTCTCCGTTGGGCTCCTCCGATCACAACCTTATATCTGTTACCAGTCTCCAGTACGGCCTTCTGACCCCCCCCCCCCCCCCAGACGGCGGCACATGTAGCATTTTGGCGCTGCCAACAGGGAGGCTCTTCGGCAGTACTTCTTTGATTTCCTATGGAATGATTTTTACTTCCGTGGCCCTCTGAGTGCGCTGAGCACATAACCGAGGTAAGCCTCTCGGGCATGAAGGCATACATTCCATTTTCTTTCTCTCAATCTAATGCAAAAATATTTTGGTTTACTTACACTATTTCTACTGCTGTCTGCAATAAGGAGGAAGCATTCAAATGGTACCGTCGCCTTCAAACTCCAGAATCTCAGCTTTTAATGTTTCTGCCCAGAATCAAGCCAAATTTGTTCTTCAACTAGCAATAAACTTTTTCATCAATAACAAATGTTTCGAACTTTCCAACTCTAGCTCTTCCCAAACTTTCTGGCATCTAGCCATAAACCTCTCCAACAATTTTACTTCCTCGACTTTCTTTCCTCTTTTCCACTCTGACGGCACCACCATGACGTCACGTCTTTCTCTGACAAAGCTAAACTCACTGCTGAAACTTTCGCCCAAAACTCCACCTTGGATGATTTCGGTGATATTCTTCCCTCTCCACCCCCCTCTCACTAACTGAAGTTATCCTAACCCTTTACAATTCCTTAGTCCGCCCTCTTCTGGAATACTGCGTTCAATCCTGGTGCCCTTATTACCAAAAAGATATAAACAAGCTAGAACGAGTTCAACGTAGAGTTACCAAAATGATACCTAGCCTAAAGAACAAACCATACGAAGAGCGAAGAGCGTCTTAGAGAATTAAATCTATTTCCTTTAACCCAGCGCAGATTAAGAGGTGACTTAATTCAAGTGTTCAAAATCATCAGAGGCATCGACAATATGGACTGTAGTAAGTACTTCACTATCGACCAATCTAATTACACGCGGGGAAACGGTTGCAAAATTATTGGTAAATCTTTTAACTCTCACGAATCTAAAAATTTCTTCTTCAATCGAGTTGTCAACTTGTGGAATGGGCTTCCCCGAAACGTTATAGACTGCATCACCGTTGATTCATTTATCTCCGCTTAGACAAATATCTCGCATCAAACCCGCGACTGACTGCGTTTGTAAATGAATAACTTTATTTTATCCCCCCCCTCAGTTACTAACCCATCTGTCCCCTACTAACTTCCTAATCCTGCCACGGACATTAGTTCCAGGACAGTAATTCCCTTTCCAATGTTCCCTTACCCACTCTAAACCACTGTTTGGACACTTGATCCTCAGTGTTTTGGAGGACAAGCAACCTAGAAGGGTCACTAGATCTGTTGTTGCTTGATTTCGTTTGTACTTTGTACTCCTTTGTACTTTGTACTGTACTTATGACAAAGATCATAATCTCTTCTAAGGAAGTACTTTCTGCCCTCTCTGTGCTTAACACTAAGAAGTCATATGGACCGGATGGTGTTCCTCCTGTTGTACTCAAAAACTGTTCTTACGTGCTGATTCCCTGCCTAGGTAAACTCTTTCATCTCTGTCTTTCCTATTTGCTGGAAATTTGCTCGTATTCAACCTGTCCCAAAGAAGGGTGATTGCTCTCAACCCTCCAACTATTATCCAATTGTTCTCATTTATTTTATCTGTAAAGTTTTTTAAACAATCCTTAATTCAAAATTTCTTAAGCATTTATCTTCCCATAATCTTCTTTCAGATCGCCAGCATGGTTTCCTTTGACAAGGTGGGTTGGGTGTGAGTGGGATCGGCCCAGTGTGGACCAGTCGGCTCTCTGCAGACTCCCGTTTTCTTGTGTTGACCTCTGACCGTTTTGGTGAGGTCGGTCCTCATGGTGTTTAGTGAGCTGGGCCTATAATTTGGCCTTATAATTAAGGTTGGGTGTGAGAGGGTCCTGCATGTGTGGGTCAATAGGCTTTCTGTAGACTCCCATTTTGTTATGTTCGTAAGGGTTGTTCTACTGGTGATCTCCTTGCTTACCTTACTAACTCTTGATCATCCTCCTTGCGGGACATTCTGTGAGACATTTTTATATTGCACTAGACATATCGAAAACCTTCGATAGAGTCTGGCACAAATCTCTAATTTCAAGACTACCCTTCTTCAGTTTCTATCCCCCTATCTGTGCCGTTGTCTCTAATTTCATGTAGGCTCTTTAGGTGTCTACAAGATTCAGGACACATAAATTCAATAATACACATGAAATTTATCAGGGTTCCAATCCATTACTGTACTTCACTATTATATTGACTAACTATACACAAACATTCGAGATAATGAAACCAATTCGTTTTCAACAAGCATATGAAGCTTCCTTCTCTTGAATCAGACCCTACGAGGTCGCCGTTCGTTATTTTAAAGAGCAAATATCACCCCAAATCATATCCTGTTTTTTGTCGCTCTTCAACGCTAGATAATTTGATAGATAATGCATATGTATTTTGATATGCTATAATGTTAACTATGAAGAGTAAACAAATGTATACAAGATAATTCAATTTTAAGGGTGTGATGATGTCTGAGTAGCTCTCGATATAGTGCGCCGATACACAGGTCACTTCAGTTTATTCTGAAATTGTTTAACAGACTTACTAATGATATACTCATTCCTGCTGCAATACTTGGTAAACTAGTTTTTATTCTATGTATGGCACCATATTTATCTCCACCCTAGACTGGTGTACCCGCCTACACCCTCAGACTGCTCATAATGTATCTCCAACAGGAAAATAATATCCAGCTCGGTCAGTGTTGTCAAAACGAAAAACAAAATACTACTAGATCCATTCTCAAAAAGTTGCTAGAATGCCGTTACTCTTTAGATAGTACATAAAGGGCAAAAATCACTAGACGTATACCATGATCTCTCTAATGTCGCTTCATATGGCCAAAATTCTAAAAATATTGCTGGAACTTGTCACTAGATTTAAGAAAATGCTGCTAGATCGAAGTATAATCCCTAAATCTAGCGGTAACTTAGCTAAATTGGCAACACTCTTTGGTCACATGATAAGACCTTAATAAAGCTATTAATAGGTGTATAATATTGTAGGGTTCCCGGCAAAGTTAGTATAGACGCCTTCTTGACACTGCTTTAGCTGCACTGTATATCACAATACGCTGTTCTTTGTAAACTTAATTACTAAGGTAATTCTACTAATACAATTAGGCTCTCTCTTATACCAAATGCTATATTACTGTATATTAAATGGTACACTTGCGTAAAATTGTTTCATATTTTGCAGGTCACTATAAGCTTTTTTCCTATTTTGCTGTAATTATATCACACCAAATAGTAATTGGCATTTATATCATATTATAATTCATCTATGGACGAAGTTTTAATGGAATATGTCATGAAATACCCAAGAATATATTCGAGCAAAGTACAAAAATCTGGCGGCTGTTGGCAATTTGATTTGATTTGACAGAACGAGATCTAATTCCCGAAAAATAGTTTATTTTATCTGACTATAGGGATTATCATTTTATGTTATAATCAATGTTGTATATTTTAATTTACTAATATATGGAACATTAATTGGATAGGTGAGTCATCCATCTTTGATTTCCCATGGAATGATTTCTGCTTCCGTGGCCAGGGACCCTCGGAGAGTGCTGAACGCATTACCGAGGTAATCCTATCGGCCATGGAAGCATACATTCCATTCGCCTTCTCTCAGACTAATGCTAAACAATCTTGGTTTACTCACGCCTCTTCTACTGCTGTCCGCAATAAGGAGGAAGCATTCAAACGGTACCGTCGCCTTAAAGCTCAAGACGCTCATTCTTCCTGTTTCTGCCCGGAATCAAGCCAAATCTGTTCTTCGACTTGCCAAACACTCTTTCATCAATAATAAATGCACTGAATTATCCAAATCTAGCTCTTCCCAAGCTTTCTGGCATCTAGCCAAAAACCTCTCCAAAAATTTATCTTCCTCGTCTTTCCCTCCCCTTTCCCACTCTGATGGTACAACCATCACTTCTTCCTCTCACAAAGCTAAACTCTTCGCTCAAACTTTTGCTAGAAACTCCACCTTGGATGATTCCGGTGCTATTCCTCCCTCTCCACCCTCCTCTCTCTTACTTATACCTAATATCCTAATCTCTTCTAAAGATGTACTTTCTACCCTCTCTGGGCTTAACACTAATAAGGCGTACGGTCCGGACGGTATTCCTCCTGTTGTTCTCAAAAACTGTGCTTCCATGCTGACTCCCTGCCTAGGCAAACTCTTTCGTCTCTGTCTATCCTCTAACGTCTTCCCTTCATGCTGGATGTTTGCGCACATTCAACCTGTCCCAAAGAAGGGTCACCGCTCTCAACCCTCCAACTATCGTCCAATTGCTCTCATATCTTGTCTTTCTAAAGTTTTTTAAACGATTCTTGCTTCCAAATTTCTTAAGCATTTCTCTTTTCATAATCTGCTCTCAGATTGCCAGTATGGCTTCCTTAAGGGTCGCTCTACTGGTGATCTTCTTTCACATCTTACTAACTCTTGGTCATCCTCCTTTCGGGACTTTGGTGAGACTTTTTCTATTGCACTAGACATATCGAAAGCTTTCGATAAAGTCTGGCACAAGTCTTTAACACCTAACAAGCGGCCTAGGCGGTAAATAATATGTAGCCACCAGCGGGGTGTTTTCGCCCAAAATAGGGCTGTTTACGTGATCATTTTCATGCCTAAATAAGACCCAGAGCGTAAAACAAGTATCTATCCCTGAAAGGGCATAAACAGAGCTTTCCAATGACACCCCAATGATCCTTGTATGACCGCTAGTTCTCTTGCAACAATCGCACAACACGAGTGCAAAAACCATGTAATTCGATACTTTCCCTAAACAATTCACTGTGTAGTGAGTGTAAGAGGGTGGAGGAGGGTGGGATTCATGTCAGTTGGTCCACCGCGGTGGTCTGGAGCAGTCATACGCTCGCTACTTTCCTGCCACCACTTGTCTCTCTCTCTCAGCAACATTACGTGCTGAAAATGCCATACGACTTATGTTGTGAGCAGCCACATAGTCCAAATTTCTTTCACTCGACATATGATGCGCGCCGCTAAAGAAGGGTTAATTTCTAAACTACCCTTTTTCGGTTTCTATCCCTCCATCTGTGCCTTTGTCTCTAATTTCCTTTCCGGCCGTTCCATAGCCGCGGTTGTGGACGGCCATTGTTCACTTCCTCACCCTATAAACTCTGGTGTTCCTCAGGGCTCTGTCCTATCTCCTATTCTCTTTCTAATTTTTATAAATGATCTCCTTAACTGTACCTTAATTCCCATCCATTCATACGCAGACGACTCAACCTTACACTACTCCCTTAGTTTTTCAGAACGCCCTAGCCAGCAATCCCTTAACGACAAACGTAATGAAGCCATAGAACTCTTAAATTCTGATCTAAATACTATCTCTAATTGGGGCAGAGAAAACCTTGTTACCTTTAATGCTTCCAAAACCCAATTTCTCCATCTATCTACCCGTCAGGATCTCCCAGCGGACTATCCCTTATTCTTCAACAATACAAAAATCAACCCTTCATCTTCTCTCAATATTCTTGGTGTCTCTTTTTCTTCTGCTCTCATTTGGAAGGACCATATTACCAGTCTTGCTAAGGCAGCCTCCAAGAAGCTGGGTGTGCTCAACTGCCTTAGTGGGTCTTTTCCCCAGCACAGCTTCTTGCTCTGTACAGGGGCATAGTGCGTCCTTGTATTGAGTATTGTTCACATGTGTGGGGAGGTTCCTCTCACACCATTCTCCTAGACAAAGGTGAAAGGAAGGCCTTTCGTATCATTAACTCCCATCCACTCACCAACTCTCTGCAATCTCTCTCTCTCCGCCGCAATGTTGCATCTCTCTCGCTATTCTATCACTACTATAATAATCAGTGTTCCTCAGAGCTTTCCCAGTGCATACCACCTCCTTTACGTAGGGCACGTGGTACCCGTCTTGCAACTCAATCCCACCCCTACTCTGTGCAACTCTCCAACCCAAGAGTGAAACGTTACTCTCAAACTTTCTTCTACTCAACAGCTGAGCTCTGGAACTCTCTTCCAGAATCAGTCTTTCCCTCTTCCTATGACTTAAATTGCTTCAAACTACGTGTGTCCAGGCATTTTGGCTCGATCGTCCCTTGATTTTGGCCCTGTCACTCTTTCAACTATGGGGGAGGCACTCGCTATAGGCAATTCTGCCTTTTGCCTCCCTCATCCACATAGAAAAAAAATAAAAAAATCCATGGGCTAGATATTATTGGAAAACGTTATTAGAGAAACTGGCACCTCCACAAATTGTAGGACAAAAGGAGTTGGTTTGATTGTAGGTGTAAATATGTTAATATAGGTACAGTCACAATCCCTAATGTCTTTACCCACTTGGCTCAAGGTGAGTCGAAACCAGGATTAAAGAAGCGTCAAGTTAGTGGATAGGGCCACTTCATGATGAAACGTTCGCTTACCTGAACCACAAATCATAACCACAGTTATGAAGCAGTGATGAATCCATTGTTATAGCATGTTACTTTGTTATTATTTAATTGACAATGTTATAAATGCATTTCAAGGACACAACAAAAACTCATACAATGTTTTTTTTAAAAGTTGTATTAAGTATTGCCAGTATTAATACTAGCAGTAATATTCAAGGTATTTGTATTGTTATGAATGTTGATGGCTAATCTCTTCTTAGAAATTAGCTCGGAGTTTCGTGCGTATTGTGAACACCCAAGACAAACTATTTCGCACAGAGAACGGGTTCAAAATACTGTAGGTATGGGAAACCCATACTGTAAGTATATAAAGAGTGTATGCAGTGCTAAGAATGTATTTGTTAATGTGTTGCATTATATGACAATATTTGCAGTCAAACTCCATGACTGTTTTTGTGGTAGGAGACTGTGACATTGTTTGTTCATATGTGTGAACCACTGCTTTCCATCATCGTGAACCTTTTTCTCACTCGATCCTTAACTAACCGTATTCACTCACCTGACGTGTCATCAACTCTGTCTTCAGCTTCCCTTGAGCGAAGGGGTAGAGATTCCGCACCTGACGTCACTATTTATCCCCCCAAAAATCACAACATTTCTTATACTTAATTATATAAGGAACCCAGCTTCCTAGTATTGTACTGTACTATTGTGGACATATATTCTGATGCATGCATATTTGAAATTATCTTGGGTTGAACTGAAACACTTAACTAATTATTTACCAAGTATTTGCATTTGGAGGTTTGTTTAATCTATTCGAGGCTTTAATGTTCACAACTGAACATAGGGGTATGTTGTACAGTCGGATACCATAGTTTCTAGCCCACTCATACAAATTCGTAGACTTCACCTATTTCTAATTATAGAAGTATATCTCTGGACCCGAATGTATTACTATAGTTTTCTATACATCAATTACAAAGCAGTATATGTTATTGATATATAAAGCAAGGTCTATCCAAACATCAATCCAGGTAGTTATAATTGCATACATAAAAAAGATAAGGGGTCCACGAATTCTTATGAGAGGGCTAGAGACTATGATACTCGCGTGAACATTGACAATTATGATTCTGAGGATAACAGATTAGGTTAGCTTTGCTTTGTAATGCCAAAGCTATATTCTGCCATGTTTATGAGTTCAAAAAACTAATATATAGTCAGATATATTTATCAGCTAGATATACTAATACTCATGTATATTATAAATAATATATATCGTAAACCTTTCCCCCAGGTCTTACTCATTAAAAACGAAGTCACATAATAATAGCTAAAATGAAATGTGTGATCCTGGAAATCTTGGGCCAATCACTGTCTTCGCTACAAACCTTTCTCTTTTATTCATCGATTGTTACTACTATCCGCATGTTTGTGGTTGAGGGAATTGCCAGATTTTTCATACAAGGGACTGAAGTTCTCGAAAGGGGGCTTTAGTCCTGGTCGCGATTGAGGAAGACGTCCGGGGTTCCCGAGCAGGACAACCTCTAGATTTATATTCCCAGTATACCTGGGGGTATAAACTTGGGAGTCTCGGGGACTCCGGTCACGTTCTTCCTGACTTTAAGGTGGGCTTATTAATCTTTATGGGTTGATAGCCTCTAAAGTCCTATTTTAACTAAGCCAGATTTTCCATGGCTTCCAATAATCTGTTTAGAATTATTGTTCCGCAGGTGATCACTCTAGGACATAATTATAATATCGCAGTATTAATTTAAAGTTGTCGCAAGCTGATTCGCATCATTGTGCTCTACTTTGATTCAAATATTTCCATTACTACTTCAACTAAAATTTACATTATTTTAGAAGGCGTATTTTGATGTTCGAAGGTTCCTAATGGGACAGGATTTACACTGAAAAACATAAGTCATGGTTCTTTCTGAATCATCAAAATACTTAAATGAACTCACGAAATGATATACTAAATTCAGAATTCATGTGAAGATACGCCTATCTAATTATATCTTAAAGCTCTTTCATTCTTGATCCCACTTAGCACTCGGTAGCCTATTCCACCTATCTACAACTCTGTTACCAAACCAATATTTGCTTATATCTTTTCTGAAACGAAATTTATCTAATTTGAAACCATTTGTTGGAGTTCTTTCGCTATCACTGAACTTTAGTAAACATTTCATGTCCCCTTTATTAATTCCACTAACCCACTTGAACACCTCTATCATATCCCCTCTAACTCTGCTTCTCTCTAAATGTTTCATCAGTCTATCAAAATATATATTTAAACCAACTACTGTCCAGAAATTAATGACCACGGCTGTACATTTGACAAGACATGAACCTGGTGCATAAATTATGCTCTGAAGGATGATGACGTAATTTGATACCATATAATGTTGCTGGAAGTGGGTTACATCCGTCATTTATATTATGAGTATGCAGCTATAGGCAGCACCCGAAGTTATTGTATTGGCAACTGAACGATCGTGGACACTCTGACGTCATAATATAGATAGACAGATGAGTATTTAGTGCAATCAATTGTACGTAAATTTACGAAGCACATTGATACACCAAAGAATATTATAATTGCTTGTCACTGAATGCTTCAGAATTGGGCAATCATAATGAGCCTTAAGGGTTTTTACTTAAAATGTTGTTGTCATATGTTTAAAATGTTGTTGTCATATGTTTAAAATGTTGTTGTCATATGTTTAAAATGTTGTTGTCATATGTTTAAATGTTGTTGTCATATGTTTAAATGTTGTTGTCATATGTTTAAATGTTGTTGTCATATGTTTAAAATGTTGTTGTCATATGTTTAAATGTTGTTGTCATATGTTTAAATGTTGTTGTCATATGTTTAAATGTTGTTGTCATATGTTTAAAATGTTGTTGTCATATGTTTAAAACAAAAATTATCGACTAAAAGTAGATAATCTTTTATAACTATTACGATTCACTTCATAACAGTTGTCCCTTTCTGATTACAATTGTAATGTTCACATGTGACTCCATGTTGAATACATGTATGGTAAATCAACTGTATAATCTGATTAATGTGGTGTCCTAAGTCATAATATAATTGTTATTAATGTAATTTATAGAACTTTACATATAAACATCCGGGGAAGAGAAAACACACCTTTCAATATTTTACAGTTTATGTTAAATAAGGAAACATGAGCTTAAAATAAGGCAATGGTTGGCACACACAATATGTACAAAGGGATGAACACGGTTTATGTACAAGAACATTATAATGTACAATTTTTTGTTTTTTTACTTATCTCTTCTGTGTAGAAATGGTTGTGAGTGAGGTCATTTTTGGTAATTAATGTATGTCGCCGGTAGTAATTTATTTACAATATTTATATTATGAAATGTTACATAAGTTATCAGTCATTATCAGACAGCCAAATTGTCGTATTAACAGCCATACTAACAGACATATTGACAGTCATAATTAAGTCATATCACCAGACATATTGAACAGACAAATTAACAAACTGCTATAACACATAATTATCAGTGAATGCCTAACTATGTCAGTCATATAAAGTCATATTCAGAGACATGTTAACGTTCATATTATCATATTATCCGAATTAGTTGCTCAGACTTAATAGCAGGCATTACTGTACCTTCTTTTCATGGTCAAAATACGTATTGCAACAGATACTTTAGGATCGGTAATGATGATGCGTCGTTTATCCAAGCAAACATTGAGGCAAAAGGAGGTAATTCTGGGTTTATGTTTTCCTTCAGTTGCGATTGATCCGCTCTGCTTTTCACCGGGCCACTATTGCCAATAAATTGTGGTTATGGCCTCTAGTTTGGAGTTGACTTACGATCCATTCTCCTTTTTTCCCTCGGTTCAGATTTCCCGAGCTACAAACCCATTCAAAAGTTAGCGCACAAGCCGAAGGTGAACTGAATGATCTGAAGTGTAGACCATATTACTAATATAGTTCTTATTCATGGTTGGTTCTCATTACTGGCACTCATAAGGTATTCAATTAGTTTATGTAGCCTTCCTATAAGCTATGCACAATCTAATAAAACGTAATGACTTTTTCAATAGACCGTACGTGCTGGAGCCAGAATATGTGACACGGAAGAAAGGCTGTCTCACACCTCGGGTCGAAACTATCGTAACTGCTCCCGACACGAATTTAATTTCCGGAAAGTCAGGGAAATCACGAAGCCGGATGAGGGAATGATAGTATTTCCCTAGAGTCGAATGATGTGTGTGGTAATGCGAGGGAGGAATGTACCAGTCTTGGCACGAGATATATCAATTATCTGGCCAGGGACCAATCACAGTGTCCCGGCAGGAGCTTGGTACAGATCCAGATCGCGTTGGAAAAACTATAATTTCTTCTTATTAGGAGACATCTCGTGACTCTGGCCGACGCACCGCTTAACTGTGTATACATGCCACTTCCACTCTATAATCTGGGACGGTTTTTCGCCTCGCACGAAGTAACATTATCTCCGTGATTCGGCACTAATAGTAGAGCCCCAGCTGTTCTGTTTTGGAAGATGTTAACGTGCGCGCCTGACGTATGTGGCCGACAACACCAAGGTGGAGGGACTAACTACTGTAGGTAGGCGGGGCGCTTGGCAGGGTGTTGATTGGTACACCTCTCCCTCTCGCCCTCCCGTCTGCTTCCGGTCTGCTGTGACGCTCTGCTCTGCTCCTCATATTGTTATCCTGCATTAGCTCTGCTGGCGGTTTTGATACTCTCTGTCGCACCACGCTGTTAAACCATCGGTCTCCCACTCTTGGTAACAGCTGCACACATCACCTCCAAACACCCCATTATCTCTCCCCGTGCTTTCTGTACAGTTTATGTCTCACCCTGCACACACACATACAGACACACAAACGCATCCTTGCAACACGTTCTCAACACTCCCTCCTTTTGTTTTGCATGTCACTCCCATATAATTACCGTCGCATCCTCCATGCAGCTAGGTACAGTCTCATGCACAAGTTCGCGTACAACTTTAGTGAAAAAACTGTGCAACCCAATGGCAATATTTTAGTCAGAGTAATACCCTAATTACCAAGAGAACTGAGATTATCAAATTAGGCCACCTTCCATTACTATTGTCAAGCCCAACGCATCACCAACTCTATGTCACAGTAGCTAAAATAGGACTTCAGAAGCTATAAACCTTTCTGGATTATTAAGCCAGCACACTGTAAGTGAAGAACAGCGTCAGGACTGGAGCCCCTTTTCGAGAACTCCAATCCCTAGTATGTCACAGTATAACTCACGAAGAATATAATATGTTGGCGTATTCGGGTTCTCGTCGGGCCCCAAGAGACCAAACCATACGAATAATAGCACTTTGCATTAGTTGTTTGGCTTAACTAATAATATACCTGTCAGCGACCAAGGTGTTCAATATAAACTTGCGACATGAAGATATACAATTAGCCTACCTAGATAATTCCACAGTATTTGCAGTCACAACTAAAATAACCCTATTTGTCTCTGAATGCGCGAAGTTCATAAGAATCCCAATTTGAAAGTGACCAATGTTTCATCAAGGCTGTAGGCGAACTATTGCATCCATCCGACTGTACTTGTGTTTTGGTCTCAACCCACTTGTGTTTAATATTTTCTAGCAATGTACTCTATATCAGCTCCCAATAATTATGATATTATGTTTTCGTTATGATATCCGCCATACGCCCAACTTTTGCCTCATTAATAACGTTGCATATCCGTGTTCCTCACTTGCATTATAGCTTCACATTACAACTGCATATCGTATACAATAGATATTTAATACAAGGTCAGAATCGTCCATGTAACTATTATATTGTATTACAATCTTCAATTTCATAACATAAAATTACATAATTAAAACTATTTTCATAAATTCATTCCATATTAATTATTTGCACTGAATTTTAAAATGTGTTATAGGTGTACAGCAAGCAAATTAGGATCTAGTAATTTGAAACTCCATAATTTGTCATGCAGTTTTATTTTCTCCAATTGGTATCGTATATATCACCTCATTTTAACACTTCCTGTTGACGCTCACTTGCAACACTATTGGTGATAAGGATATGATTCAAACGTTTAATGGTAAGAAAGCAGAAGGTTGAGATCAAGGTTATAAGGTGAAACTGTGGATGGTTGAGGTAGGGAAGGCTTACAGACAATTAAATAAATATTTTTGAAATATTGAGGTTTAAGAGGGCTAAGGTTAGCGTGTGAGGAAGGTGTTCATTGTTACCCAATAAAGGAAAGTGGTGTAGTACTGTACTAAACAATATATACGCTGAAATGTCATTGATAAGGCGAATGAAGTGTTTGTGAATGTGAATATAAACAAAGGATATACTGTATGTAGTGTTGAGGCGAACAAAGGGATATATAAAACTATAAAAGGAGTCCTATGGATATATCAGAGAGACTTTAGAATGTATGAAAGAATATGAAGTCTAAAGAGTTTGAATGAGGTTTTAAGGAATAAATGTAGTTTTCTGACGAAGACAGGAATAGTAATGCAATGATGGAGATAATCAGAGAGATGCTAACATATAATAAGGGAATGATGATGATGATGAGTGGAGAGGTACACTACCGCGTGAGGTTGTGTAGCCACGGGTGGTAACGGGGATAGCGCCACCCAGCGGTAACGGCGCGTGCTACTAGAGGTCCAGCTTCATGGGCGGCGACGGCGTGGGCGTGGTTAGGGTGTGCAAGACCGGAGGGGGGCATGGGGCAGGGCTGTGTCGAGGGAGGGGGAGGGGGTGGTGGTGGAGAGGATAATAGGCGAGACTCCACACTAAAGCTGATCTTGCTCTTGCTGTTAGGCGTGGGTATGGACGAGGATGAGGTGGGTGTGGGTGGGGCTGAGGAGGCGGTGGGCGGCCGGTCGTCCCCACAGTCACTAGCAGATCCTTCACCTCGGGACTCGCTACACTCTACGTCGTCTGAGGAAAAAAATAAAACAGACCATATCAATCCTCTGATTGCGGGAGCTTTTGCATAAGGTGAATACAAATACTTCTAAAAATTGCTGTCAAAAAGTTGATATTTATCTTTGTCAATAGATACAAAGGAGTCACGAAAGTTTGGTGCAGATAAAATTGCACTACTGTACATAGTGCCATAATTGGGGAGATAGTAGGCATCAGTCGAGCAGGGCAATACCCAGGGGAAGCCACATAGGCATGTGATAAGGAGTTACTGGAACGCAAAATGGGGACTACATTGAGTGTGGAGACTAAATTAAGAATTATGGGAACTAAACTGGGAGGTGGGAGAATTATGGGAACTAAACTGGGAGGTGGGAGAATTATGGGAACTAAACTGGGAGGTGGGAGAATTATGGGAACTAAACTGGGAGGTGGGAGAATTATGGGAACTAAACTGGGAGGTGGGAGAATTATGGCAACTAAAACTGGGAGGTGGGAGAATTATGGGAACTAAACTGGGAGGTGGGAGAATTATGGGAACTAAACTGGGAGGTGGGAGAATTATGGGAACTAAACTGGGAGGTGGGAGAATTATGGGAACTAAACTGGGAGGTGGGAGAATTATGGGAACTAAACTGGGAGGTGGGAGAATTATGGGAACTAAACTGGGAGGTGGGAGAATTATGGGAACTAAACTGGGAGGTGGGAGAATTATTGGAACTAAACTGGGAGGTGGGCGAATTATGGGAACTAAACTGGGAGGTGGGAGAATTATGGGAACTAAACTGGGAGGTGGGAGAATTATGGGAACTAAACTGGGAGGTGGGAGAATTATGGGAACTAAACTGGGAGGTGGGAGAATTATGGGAACTAAACTGGGAGGTGGGAGAATTTAATCGCCGAGTCGCACGAGGGGAGTTTCGGTCAGCACATTTGGTTGTGGTAGGTATATGAAGCTCGTTTTTCGTACGGTATTGTCGACTATCCTGACAATAAATTGTTATAGTTGGCATAAATCAAATAATATTTTACGTCAGCAGGTTCAAGACTAGTGTTGCACACGATGCATGGACAAGAACGACCGTTTGTCCCTGCCTTAAGGATGGGGCTGGAGACATCACACGAAAGTTAAGTTAAACATCGAACGCCCTTTTCTTCAGGCAAAATGTATGTGAATTTTTGCATGGGTTCTGAAAACTTGACAGATCAGATTTGCTGAAGATAGATGAAAGCATAAGTGCTGTACAGGTACTTGTCCTCACCTTGTCTGTGATCGTGGTGGTGTGGCGTGATTTGCAGGTTCATTTTCTCAGCGTGGGCGTGATGCAGCCCAAGGGCGGCGTGGGCGGCCGCTGAGGAGGTGTAGGCGGCGGGGATGGTGGCGTGAGGTACCCCCGCGCCGCTCCATATAGGTGAGGACGCTGCCGCCGCCGCTGCCGCCGCTGCAGCAGGATTGGACCAAGGCATGGCTTGTGCCGCGGCGTAGGGGTTGTACAGACCGTAACCTGCAGCTCTCGCAAAATCAGCCGCTGCTCGTTCGGCTGCTCGATTCCTGAAATGGGAGAAATAGACCGTAGTTGTAGGCGTGACTGAACAAAATATTACTACACAAACATTACTATATACTTCGCTAGCTGTCATTATTAATTCGAATCCTTGTCTTTGAAATGAGAGTTCATAGCGTTTCCTCTGATCTGATAGTGTTTTTGTTTCTTCTTTTTTATGAATGACTACATACTCCTGTTGACCAACTTGAGGTTAATTATTTTGTATATTTATTTTTGACCCATTTCACAAATAAATACAATTATAATTATCTGTAACTTGCCTACAGTAGTTGAATAAGATGTCACCTTAGACATGGCTATGTTAAGATAAACACATGATCAGGTTACAGTACTACCCAGGCGTTCCACTGTGATACAACACGAACACTATTCAATACCCGCGACTACAGTACACTCACAATCGATAGTTCGACAACAAAAAAAATCATAGCTGTGTAATTTTAAGTAATTCCATTGACAGTCCTCACGAGTTTGCAAAAGCCCGCGATGAGTACTATTTGTTTCACGTAGTTTGTTTGTTATTGTCTTCCTCTCTCGAAATAGCAAAGCAAATATCGTTCATGTGTTAATCAAAATATTGACTTTGACTGTAACTGGATGATAAGGAGGGTGTTACAGTTGCTACAGCCATTCAATAATCGTACACACCTCTTGCATTTATACTTTGGATAGCCCTTTTTTTCTATATTTCATCTACTCCCTCTCGGGCATAGGCTGAGAGCCTGTACATTCCACCGCTCAACACGGTGAAGCCCGTGAGGTCTTGTTCCAGTCTGGGGAGTGAGACATGTGAAGCATCCATCATGGCTCGAAGCAGCTCCATCTCTGAAGCGGCTGGTTGCTTCGTTCAAGTGCTTCACCGTCTCACCCTCCAGACTCAGACCCTCACTCTCAGAACGCCACCTATTGAGCAGTGAACTCACTAGACATTGTCCCCCTGTAACATATTTTGAATATGGGAATATTCATACAGTGTTATTTAATCAGGGAACAATGAGGGTATTTTTTTGGCATTTCGGTGGGCTAGTACAATTCAAATGATTTGTTTTAATGCATGAACCTTATATGTATATTGCAGATCGATTCATTACGATTGAGGAAAGATGATAAAGAAATAGTATAATAAAGTTGACAGTGGAGGGACAACTGAGCGTGACTGCATCAACACACACACACACACACACACACACCCCTACCTAAGGATTCTGTTGATGGATGATACTGAAGGAGCGGTGGAGTTGGTACACACATTCTCGGAGATAAGTTTCTCCCGGATCTCCCAGGCGAAGATGGTTGGGTTCTCCCGCTTGTACTGTTCTATCTTGTTCACCACCTGAGGAGTCGCTACCTTAGGTTTGGACCCGCCGATCATCCCAGGCGGCCGAATGGTTCCTGTACATTGAAGGAAGAAAGAACACATGAGTATTTTCTGTGAATTTAGATCATGCCTATTTGTTCATGAGCCAGATTGTAATATGTAATAGATCTGTACCACCTAAGAGGCCAATTTTCAATTTTGATAAATTTATATTAAATTTAGTACAGACTACTTTGAAAAATGTGACAATTCACAATACCATATCTCCACAAGACTGTTAGCTCAGTGTCTTGGAGATTTATATTATAACTAAAAGCCCTGTCGAATGGTACCGGTTCTCACTGTGACCCACGGACTGACTACAAAATTCAGGGGAAATTTTAACAATGTGCTGTAAAATAAAAGGAATTTTACTAGATATAGAAGATATTCGGGATACTGGGTAACACAAAATAAGCATCACTTATAAAAATAAATATTTTAATAATACGTATAGTTAGATACATACATGCTAGTATCACTTATGCGTTTGAAGTTACCTAAAATTTGGTTAAACACAGTACTAAATTACAATAGGCTTCCTTTTATTCCTGACATTTATAATCTTCCTGAACTGTTGTAATTTGATCCAAAAGTATTATTATGTGGCAAGTAGGTCTTAATATCACTTATGAAGGTATGGTAAAACCGAGCCAACATGCAGTGAATACCGACACATACAGTACAATATTGAAGACAAAATATTTTGTTTCATTTATCATGCTGCGGTACTCTCCATATTTATATCGAGGTGAGGGTTATCTAATAAACCAACACTAATGCAGCATGCCTTGTTTCCATAAATATCATGGTGTGATGATTATATGTTAAGAACCTCGTCAATAACGATATTCATTAGTTCTTTTACCTGGATGATAACTAGTATACTTGGGATAGCACAGGTATCGTGAGATATAATTATTCGCGGTATTTATCATGACTTTGAGATATCATGCTGTGAGAGTAAAACAAAATACTGTGATGTGGCGAGGACGCACCCAGCAACTTGGCCATAGCGGCGGTGTGTTGGGAGAGGACGTGTTGCGCCAGGTCGTAGTGTCTAGCCGCCGCCGCTGCTGCTGCCGGGTTATGTGGTGGTGGGTAGCGGAGGCCTTCCATGGGTGACCCTACTGCGGACTGGGGGGTAAGGACCAGCGGACGGGCCGGACTGTAGATATCCCGACTACCTGCGGAGAGAAAAAGAAAAAAATCCGGTTAAGAACGAACTTTAAAGAGCTGTGTAGGTGGATGATTAGTCCCTGAAACAATTATGATTTGTAAATGTGGTATTGCTTATGTGTAGAGAAGGGAGTAGGGGGTCATACAATCAGAACAAGAAAGCTGACACTGTTTTGTTTACCCCGTGACTTTGAAAGCCATTTCCTGTTCTGGAGTAATGAAATAAAACAACATTTAATATAGATAGTTAACCTATCTCTTGCTCTCGGATATTTGTTTTCTAAACAAGATCATATATGGTTACATGTGGCCGAGCGCAATGGGTCATTGTACTCTACTTGGTTAGCTCTGGTAGCGTCGTGGGTTCGATCCCAATTACTTGTCGGTGAGGTTTCTGCCAACACAAAATCCTGGCTGTGGAGGCTTACTCCCGGTTCTCTTATTGCAGATAAAGTGAAGCTGTTGACTACTTAGGATAAGTTAGGTTAAGTAATTGTGTTCTTTCAGCCTCGAAATAAACCGAATATTATAATAATAATAATAATAATAATAATAATAATTATTATTATTATTATTATTATTAATATTATAATTTACAAAAATAAGTTTAGGAAGTATATTATGGAATCATTATTTTATTCACTTTGAAATATAGTCTTATGTTTTACAGTTAAGATGATATACGGTTTCAAGCTGCTTATTATTTTTCATTTACTATTATTATGCTTCGCACGCAAGCAATTACAATGGTATAATCACGTTGATAACACGCATGGACCAACAAAAATCACCATCTAATAGATAATTATAGAGAATTAACGATAGTTTCAGCACATGGCTTAAAACATAATTATACATGGAGAGATACTATACATACTCTAGTAGAACAAGATGGTAATATTTACTACAACTACAGTTGGTACACTACACACTTGAACACTTGTGTTCATATAATAGCATCCCATTTATACCATACGGAAATAAAACAATAATCCACATTATTTGATATTACATATTCATAGCGTAACTTAATATACATACTGTATAATGTCTAGACTTACACATGTTGCCTCTTCTAAGAGATCGGAACAATACAAAGTATAAATCGGGTAAATTTGGGAAGCTTAGTTATAACGTTAACTTAACCTGCAAGCTAGATTAAAAACAAACTAAAGGTATAAACAGTTGTACGATCTCTGCCATAACCATAGCTTACGCTGACTGTTCCTTTTACTTTTATATTTTCTAGATCTCAAGTGATGGCGTCTCTTCCGTGGATTGACCTCCCAATCTGCCAACCTAGAGGTTGGCAGATTGGAAGCCAAAGCGTCACTTTTTTTCTTTGCCCCTCAACTTTCTCTTCATAATTGCTGAGGGGCACAGGGCCCTGGGTGGGGCTTTGGTTTCCCGGTCGTTTCCGCACCCTCCTCAGCTCCCCGCCATGGACTGGCTTCGGTCACCCAGGCTTTATTGCGATAGGCAGGGAGGGTTCTGTGGGGGCGCTCGGTTATGGCCTTGGCCTTGCTCCGGGCCTTGGGACTGTTCGGCCAGGCAGCCTGGGGAACAGCAACAACAACAACAGTTGTATGAAATAAATAATAGAGATTTAGCTTTCTATTTTTATAGTATATGGGTTGATTACTGTCAATATGCTTTTATAAAGTTATATTATTATGGACACTTGACCTTACCATACCCTTATTTATTTACAGCATCGTCTTCTTTCTTGAAGACAAACTGATATAGTTAGCCAGATTAATAAGTCACCGGCCTTGAAAGAAACTTGTTAACCTATCCCTTGGAGAGTAGAAGGGAGGGTGTGAAAGGAGTCCAGTGGGCCAATATTGAGACAATTCTGAAGAAACCGATTATGGTGAAGACACACGTGCACTTCTTCCAAATTGAGTTTCACTTGATATTTATAATGGTAGATTTTGACAAAGTGTCAAGATTTCTTGGCTCTGGTACCATATCTACAACTAGACTGGATGTAGTTGATATCAGGTGAGTAAATTATTACAAAGCTATATTTAGGAAGCTACCAGACCAGATGAGAAGAGAAAACAAATGATAGGAAATGTTTATGACTTCCCTTAATTATTATGGATTATTATAAGACTTTAGGAAATCGCGTTCATGTTATGGAAGCAATACACTTTTTCAACCGTGTTGTGAATATTTAGAAGAGACTACCTTAAAACATTGGGAAATGTGATACAGTTGAGACTTTCAAGAACCGTCTAGATAAATACTTGACCACTAACCCCCAATACTTGACCACTAACCCCCAATACTTGACCACTAACCCCCAATACTTGACCACTAACCCCCAATACTTGACCACTAACCCCCAATACTTGACCACTAACCCCCAATACTTGACCACTAACCCCCAATACTTGACCACTATCCCCCAATACTGACCACTAACCCCCAATACTTGACCACTAACCCCCAATACTTGACCACTAACCCCCCATACTTAACCACTAACCCCAATACTTGACCACTAACCCCCAATACTTGACCACTAACCCCCAATACTTGACCACTAACCCCCAATTAACATTTTTTTCTTCAATATAACTAAATCGTAGTGAAGAAATACCAAAATTTGCAACGTATATACAATGTTTACGTACTTTTATAACCATGGCCGAAACTATGTTTTTGTTTTCAGGATCTGGACTACTTATTAATCTCCTTTCTTCCTATCCTATCCGAAACTCTATGTCAGATTTTCCATGCTGCGTGGTATTTTTTATCAACTATGTCCAGTAAGCTGGAGGGAGTGGTGGGTGGTGAGGAGCCTTCTGCTTTACTATCTTTGTTTCTACCTAATAGTTAGTAACTTAGCAGTGTAGATATCCAAACTGCACCGTAAGGATCAATAGGGCTATTGCATTTTGTAAGTCCTTTGTATTCCTTTGATTCTAGAAAGGCCAGAAGCCAAGGAATCTACACCTGACAACCACTTTTTAGCGACTATCATCTGTACTATTAATTCCAGTCATCTGCAAAGATAAATGGGTAATCCAGTGGTATTTGTGTCGGCCCTTGTCGTGACGGGCGGGTGAGGATGTCGGCACTTGGCTCGGTCATACTGTAAACGATAATGCGGCTTAATGCTCAAAAATGTTTAGAGGAGGTGGTCGAGCAGTGTTTTTTTAATAATTTCAGTCCAATAAAGTGTTATAAAGTTTTAGTGTACATCAATGTTTTGCAGTGTGTATAGCTAATATCAAAGGATTTGTATATTTTTTACACACGCTTAGCTTATTTAATGTTTTAAATTATTTTGTTTTATTCATTATTTCTAGCAAGCTGTCTTCAAAGATTCTATTATCTATTGAGAAATATACGTTGTTAACTTAAAGGGTTATAACTATTACTTAACTTCTAAATCATAATTACTATTTAAAGTATATATATATATATATATATGTGTGTGTGTGTGTGTGTGTGTGTGTGTGTAATTAGGTCAATTGCAACTATTTTCGCATTGTAGAAGGAAAACTTTTGTTCTATTACAACAAGTTCCAGTCCTTGGAGCACCACTTGTATTAATTATTTTCATTGATTTCATTAATTAGGTTTATTTGTAATTTAACGGGTGGGTTGGTGAACACAAATATGAATTACTTGTCACACAAAACCCTCTATACAAAAAGTCATAATTAAGGAAACCACGTCGAGAAAGAGTCTGGTTAACATTATTTGAACTAATTCTAAAAAAACATTGAATTTGACATTTCCAAAGATCATGACTAGTGAGGGACTTGGCAACGTTAAAATTTGACATTGTTGTCAAACAATGTTTGGATATGGAAGTTATATAAATCCTGGATATTATTTTTAAAAATCATGTCTTACATTTGCCATTTAGGATATTCTACAGAACTACAACTTCTCAATTACGGGTTTTCTACCTTCTGGATGTATTTGATTTATTTATTTATGTTTGTATTTATTTATTGTTCTAATACCTTACTCAGGGTACCTTAGAGTTGCTCGGACAAGTGCTACATTTGTTATTACTTAAATCTTATTTTGCCTCCCTTATAAAATTGAGAGTTCATCATATTCCACAACTTTGCTGAACTGCTCGTCGGTCAACCCCAGAAGAAGAACTTAAAGAAGTGGAGTGTGGATCTCACGGCCAAACTCTTGGCACATGAATATTATTAACCAATTACTGTTCTCAATAGATGATGATGATTTCACTGGTCCGCCTTTACAGTATAATTGATTTATCGTTTGTGGTCATGTGACTGACGCAGTGGCAATAATGGGAACACGTGAATTTCAGTCTCCACCGGATCTAAGAATCAAGACTGTTAATAAAATGGCTATAATTCGGTTCAGTGTCTGTGAAGTTGTGCACGTACAAAAAGTTATTGAATCTGTCTTCAATCTTCCCCCTGCTGTTACGGAGTAGCAACACGTCCTCTTCGAAGTAATAGAATTGGCTCTTGAAGACATTATTTGTTGGAAATGTACTTACTTCCAAAAGGGTGTGTGTGTGTGTGTTTATTATAGTGCGTATTATCCTATTTAAGAGTAAAAAAAAAAAAAAATCTACTCAACTATTCTAGTAATTTTATATATACTGAGTAAATGCTTGTGGACATCAGTCTATTTTATATATATATACTGGAGGTGCCGTTATTAGCCATTATTTACATATGCAGCTATGCAACGCTTTAGGGATTTCCTAAGTTTATACTAAATTAATGGGCGGTTGGGCATAAGCAACCATGCTTCGAAACAGCTAGAAGACAGAACAAGTTACCCAAATACTACTACTACTACTACTACTAATAATAATAATAATACGGTAATAATAATAAACTCGGGTCATTTAATAAACGCAATTTATCTCTCCCTTCGCGGTGATTCAATAGCGCTAAAACTATAATTTGTAATGACAATGACCAATACCAATCTCCTTGCTCAAGGGCTACGGTAACCACCGGCTACTTCCCAGATAAACCTTCAACCTGAGCGAGAGGCAAACCCATGTCTACTCAGTAACAAGCAGGAACGTTATCCACTGAACTAGTCGGACTGCTGGAGAGGAGATTTGTTTGTGGCTAGCCCCTCGGGGATGAAGGGATCTAACAATAGATACGATCAACCTACATATACCCATACCTACTGGTTTATGTAATGATATACTGTTTGTACTAATCAATATGTGTATCAAATACAGTATATTAGTTAATTTAACTCCGATGATGGTTTTGATTGACTTACGTCGAGTTAAAGTAATTTGGTTAAGTGCGTCCCATTATTGCACGCGGTATATCGTAAACTAAGCAAGCACACCTAAAGTTATATATATAATATCGTTGAAGGAGCCTTTCGCCGCGGTTCGCATGCATTCGGTCACGACCTTTACTTCCCTTCTAGTTTGACCTTTTTGGGGGTTGTGGGGGGGGGTACCCCCCAATACTTATTGTTATCATCATATACAGTATATCGCCAACAGAGGGCAAATAACCGCTGGCTGTGGGATAATTTTTCGACAGAAAAAGACGGTCATATTCGTGACCGCGGGCGTGCGATTGTCGCTGCGAAAGTCTCCGTATTTGTATTTGTTTTCCAATGGGAGGAAGGAGACAAAAGGCAAATCAGCCTGTAACAAGTGTCTCCCACAAAGTTGAAAGTGAGCCAAGTTCAAGGTATGTTAGAGTCCAAATGTCTGGACACACGGAGCTTGAAGTAGTTTTAAATTATAAGATGAGGAAGAGACAGACTGAGGGAGATACTTTCAAAGGTTACTTGTTGAGTAGAAGAAATACTGGGAAAATCTGTTCATTCTTGGGATAGGGAGTAAGACAGAACAGGGGTGGGAGTATGTTGAAAGGCAGGTGCCTCCCACTCGTCGCAAGGGAGGAGGTATAAACTTATAATGCTCTGAAGAACACAGATTATTGTAATAGCGGTAGAAGCGCGAGAGCGATGCAACATTGCGTATATTAGTATATTAATGATCTTATTTGTGTAATTAATATAAGGTATGTGTTTAAAAAATATGTCCACTATTTTGAACGTATTAAGTAGCTTGGATACCTTACCGTGTCTTCTTAAATCCAGTGTATAAATGTTAGAGTTGTAACGCTTGAAATGTTATGTTCTACTGTACGATCACTTAGCACAGAATCATTGACCACTAGAGGAGTTATTACCACAGTAAGCAGTTTACGATACTCCCCATAGCAGTTTACGATACTCCCCATAGCCGTTTACTCGTACCCCACTGCCATGGGGCGGGTCACTCACGTGTTGCAAGGGGTTTTCACATTCTGGCTGTCACACCTAACAGATTTTATGTTAGAAGCACTTTTTTCATAACGAAACAACCCGAACTAAAATAATTGTACACTACCTCCATACAATAATTGTACACTACCTCCATACAATAATTGTACACTACCTCCATACAATAATTGTACACTACCTCCATACAATAATTGTACACTACCTCCATACAATTTTGCAATCTAAAGATTAGTAGGTGTTAAGTTATTTCTGTTTTGCCATTTACTTATGATTTTCTTATTAAATTTGGTACTAGTTCCATGTTACTTTTAGCTCACTATTAGTTGTAAATTGTACTTAAAAGTACGTCAATAACAACGTACCGGTATTTACACTTAATACATTATTGAGTCACTTGATTGGTTTAAAGGATATGGGTGTGATTCATCGGAATTATCACTTGCACAAAAATGGATTGTATGAGAACTAAGTATTTTCTTTATGCTTCATATACTTCATATAATTTGTCTCAACTATGTTATCAAATGATATAGTTGTTCATAGATGGCATTTTAATAGCTCTTATGGCATTGGTTCATAAACGTTTACTAACAAAAACTGTGAATCTCTCAAAGGATCAATATGGTACATTTTGTTTCAACAGATAGTATACCAGTATGTATTGAACGTTTCCTTGCATCGAGAAGACATACATGAATTATAAATAAATATTCCACCCGCTTTTGTTATGCTTATTACGAATTATGCAAAGGAGCTCCATAAGCTTAGCGCATCAATAAAATATCTAAAATTGGAATGTGCTAGAACTTTCTTTAATATTAGTGGCCAGTTAATATGTGTTATGAACATTGTTAGTGGATTAGATCGCATTCCTGAAACAAATAATACAGCTTCCACTTATTGGATGAAGCTCCGACTTCATTATCTCTTCCAATTCACTTCCTTACCCCCTACCACTTCATCTGTCCCCCGCATTGTGTCGGGGCATTAAGGGAGCCCACCTCGTTTTGTTTTTTCTTTCTCTCCCTCTCTCTTTGGCTTGTATCCATTCGGCCCCAGTCAGCCTACTGTTTTACGACGCTTACCCCCATCCAGGTGTCATTATTTTCCTGGCGAGCGGTAGCAAGCCAGCATATAGGCCTATATATTTTTGTTTTGACAGCAAACTAAATTTGTACATTTTTCGATAGAAAAAATTTTCCGGCAAAGCCGGATTTCTCCATACAATGCTGGCTCGCTATCGCTCGCCAGGAAGATATCGACACCTGGATGGGGATATACGTCTTAAAACAGTTGGCTGAATGGGGCCGAATGGATACAAGCCAAAGAGAGAGGGAGAGAAAGAAAAAAGAAAGCGAGGTGGGCTCTCTTAACGTAAGCAAATAAAATTCATTGTTTGCCTCTTTCCTGTTCATTGCCATGTAATGCCATGTGAAAAAGTAGCTTTTCCTGTGAAACAAAATGTATCTGAAAACATTAAAATATTCGTCCTCTTACTTATAGAGTTATTTTAGTAGTTCAACAACCAGTGGGTGTCTGGCTAAATATATGATTAAAAGCTAAGCAGTGTCGCTGTATCAAGATATGTGCAAGCTAGTTTGACTAATGTGTTTAACCTATGTAAATGCACGACATTTGAGCTAACTTAAATGAGGACACTAACTTATACTCGCAATTGTAATCTACAGGAAATACTTTAATGTTGACAATAAAATACATACTGTGACAGTAAAGCTACTATATTCGACCTTGTTTATGTTCAAGTGCGTTACAGCATCATGTAAAGTAATGAAGAGTAATTATATTATTACACAACATCCAGGTGTGTAGCATCATTATGTAACATCAATGTGCAATATCATATTGTCTGATTTACAACTCAACAATTGTCAGAAATAAATTAAGTTCAAGTCTTTTGTAGATGGTAGAAAGTATATAATGATTTGCTAAAATATTTGACATGTTCTCGTTGTATCAAGACATGGATCTGTAACACTAATGTATAGTTATAATATCAGGATGTAAATTTGTCTGTCTATTTAACTTGTCATTTAGTGGGCTTTACAGGGTCACGAACTTTTATCTAGGTAACCAAATGATTCTATTGTTACAATCAATTATCTACCATTACTTTAGCTGATTGCTTTTATAATCAAGAAAGCAAATCATAACGTTACACAATTTGTGTTTAATGGAGAATATTTTGTAAAGAAAACTAATCATAATGTGAGCAATAGTGAGCTGTAAATGCCCCTCTGACACAATTGGTTTAATGTTTTCATTTCTGGGGGTATACATATTCATAATAACAATAATAACAAATAATATGTATAACAAATATCAGACGTAAGAGAGATTGGGACACAAAATGCAATAACATATATTGATAAATATAGGACCTATATAAATAGACACCATATTAATGATTACTAGAAGACGAAATGAAATATGAGAAAAGGAAAAACACAAAATAGTTGGGAGTTAGAGGTAGCAGACAAATATTAGAGTAATAACGATAGACTTAGTAGAAAGGCAATATATGTCAAATAGTTTGTGCAGTTGAACAATAATATGTAATGAAAAGTTGAATAAGAAGCATAAGTTATACAGACAGAATTATACAAAGTCTTTTAGAAACAAAATGGTGAATGGAGATAAAATCAAGACACATTCAAATAGTAGTTAAAGAGAGCATTGTAAATAAAATTAAAAACTTTATGTTAGAAGGATGAACATAGATGGAAAATATGGAGACATTCAGAAATAATAAAAATATGGTTAGACAACACGAAAACCAACTCAAAAATGCAATATATACAGTATATATAGGCTATCAATACATAGAGCACAAATATGATGTGCAAAGTCAAATGATGAAATACGAAAACATACACACAATTTTTTTTTCTATGTGATTGAGGGAGGCAAAAGGCAGAACTGCCTATAGCGAGTGCCTCCTCCATAGTCGAAAGAGTGACAGGGCCAAAATCAAGGGACGTTCGAGCCAAAATGCCTGGACACACTGAGTTTGAAGCAATTTAAGTCATAGGAAGAGGGAAAGACTGATTCTGGGAGAGAGTTCCAGAGCTCAGCTGTTGAGTAGAAGAAAGTTTGAGAGAAACGTTTCACTCTTGGGTTGGAGAGTTGCACAGAGTAGGGGTGGGATTGAGTTGCAAGACGGGTACCACGTGCCCTACGTAAAGGAGGTGGTATACACTAGGAAAGCTCTGAGGAACACTGATTATTATAGTAGCGATAGAATAGCGAGAGAGATGCAACATTGCGGCGGAGAGAGAGAGATTGCAGAGAGTTGGTGAGTGGACGGGAGTTAATGATACGAAAGGCCTTCCTTTCAACTTTGTCTAGGAGAGCGGTGTGAGAGGAACCTCCCCACACATGTGAACAATACTCAATACAAGGACGCACTATGCCCCTGTACAGAGCAAGAAGCTGTGCAGGGGAAAAGAACCCCCTAAGAGGGTTGAGCACACCCAGCTTCTGGGAGGCTGCCTTAGCAAGACTGGTAATATGGTCCTTCCAACTGAGAGCAGAAGAAAAGGAGACACCAAGAATATTGAGAGAAGATGAAGGATTTATTTTTGTATTGTTGAAGAATAAGGGATAGTCCGCTGGGAGTTCCTTACGGGTAGATAGATGGAGAAATTGGGTTTTGGAAGCATTAAAGGTAACAAGGTTTTCTCTGCCCCAATTGGAGATAGTATTTAGATCAGAAGTTAAGAGTTCTATGGCTTCATTACGTTTGTCGTTGAGGGATTGCTGGCTGGGGCGTTCTGAAAAACTAATGGAGTAGTGTAAGGATGAGTCGTCTGCGTATGAATGGATGGGAATTGAGGTACAGTTGAGATCATTAATAAAAATTAGAAAAAGAATAGGAGATAGGACAGAGCCCTGAGGAACACCGGAGTTTATAGGGTGAGGAAGTGAACAATGGCCGTCCACAACCGCGGCTATGGAACGGCCGGAAAGGAAATTAGAGACAAAGGCACAGATGGAGGGATAGAAACCGAAGGAGGGTAGTTTAGAAATTAAAGATTTGTGCCAGACTCTATCGAAGTCTTTTGATATGTCTAGTGCAATAGAAAAAGTCTCACCGAAGGTCCCGAAAGGAGGATGACCAAGAGTTAGTAAGATATGAAAGAAGATCACCAGTAGAGCGACCCTTAAGGAAGCCATACTGGCGATCTGAGAGCAGATTATTAGAAGAAAATGCTTAAGAAATTTGGAAGCAAGAATAGTTTCAAAAACTTTAGAAAGACAAGAGATGAGAGCAATTGGACGATAGATGGAGGGTTGAGAGCGGTCACCCTTATTTGGGACAGGTTGAATGTGAGCAAACTTCCAGCATGAAGGGAAGAACGTTAGAGGATAGACAGAGACGAAAGAGTTTGCCTAGGCAGGGAGTCAGCACGGAAGCACAGTTTTTGAGAACAACAGGAGGAACACCGTCCGGACCGTACGCCTTATTAGTATTAAGCCCAGAGAGGGTAGAAAGTACATCTTTAGAAGAGATTAGGATATTAGGCATAAGTAAGAGAGAGGAGGGCGGAGAGGGAGGAATAGCACCGGAATCATCCAAGGTGGAGTTTCTAGCAAAAGTTTGAGCGAAGAGTTTAGCTTTATCAGAGGAAGAAGTGATGGTTGTGCCATCAGAATGGGAAAGGGGAGGGAAAGACGAGGAAGAGAAATTGTTGGAGAGGTTTTTGGCTAGATGCCAGAAAGCTTGGGAAGAGCTAGAGTTAGATAGTTCAGTGCATTTATTATTGATGAAAGAGTGTTTGGCAAGTCGAAGAACAGATTTGGCTTGATTCCGGGCAGAAACATAGGAAGAATGAGAGTCTTGAGTTTTAAGGCGTAGGTACCGTTTGAATGCTTCCTCCTTATTGCGGACAGCAGTAGAACAGGCGTGAGTAAACCAAGATTTTTTAGCATTAGTCTGAGAGAAAGAGAATGGAATGTATGCTTCCATGCCCGATAGGATTACCTCGGTAATGCATTCAGCACTCTCCGAGGGTCCCCGGCCACGGAAGCAGAAATCATTCCATGGGAAATCAAAGAAGTACTGCCGGAGAGCCTCCCAGTCGGCAGCGCCAAAGTGCCACAAGCGCCGCCGGCTAGGAGGATCGGGTGGCCGTACTGGAGAGATAGGGCAGTAACTTGACAGAGACAGTATAAGAAGAAGGGTTAGAAGTTAGAAACAAGTCAAGAATGTTGGGCCGATCTCCGATGCGATCAGGGATATGGGGGGGATGCTGAACTAACTGCTCTAGGTTATCTGTGATAGAAAAGACGTAGGCTTGTTCACCAAGGTGGATCAGTAGTGTGAGAGGAGAGCCATTGGCGGTGGTGAACGTTGAAATTGGAGATTTCTGAGAAAGGAGAAATGGATAGAATGTGTTCCACATATATATATATATATATATATATATATATATATATATATATACCGGTATATATATATATATATATATATATATATATATATATATATATACTGGTATATATATATATACAGTATATATATATATATATATTCTAAACAAATGTAGTTGAACCAGTAAGCCGCTCCTTCACCGCCCCAACATAGTAATAACTTCCTCCCAGGTTGTTTTAATCAATCCACCAAGTAAGGTAATCATGGAGGAGAGGGAGACGAGGAAATATAATTTGTGTTTTACGATGCTCTATATTTTTGTAAAGTTCGGAAATTGAGTCTAGGTTTCTGTTTTGCCGTCAATATGTTCGGTACAGGAATGAGAGTTTTCCTTGTGTATATATTGATGACAATTTTTATTATATTATGACTATATGGATACTAATATTTTCTAGCGAATGAGTCATATATAATATTAAAATAATCTCTTATCGTTTGCAATGTGGTATACAGTATATAGACGTACAGTATATATATATATATATATATATATATATATATATATATATATATATATATATATATACCAAATGAAGACCATGTAAAAGTCAAGTATTCAATTTTAATTTCGAAACTTCAACCTTCTTTTCTTTTGGCTGTGGTATATGTTTGCTTATTCACTAAAGTGCCGGCCGATAGTTAATTTTTTTGGGGGGTTCTGTTTCCCGTTATCCAGATACGCTCATGAGATAATTGACATTATATAATACATATATTATGTTCAATACCAAGTGAAAGAAGTTAACCAGAACCACAGATTGTATTATAATATCATTTAATTTAGAGAGGCAACATGCTTCCCCTTGCACGTGCATGCCCCACAGCTTACTGAGTAGTGATACATGCTTCAATGTAGCATCCAAACAACACAATATGACAATCAACAGGTGATCTCTCTCTCTCTCTCTCTCTCTCTCTCTCTCTCTCTCTCTCTCTCTCTCTCTCTCTCTCTCTAACCAGTATAGATGTAATAAACTGCACAGTGGCTCGTCGAGGTTGTGATTGTCATGAAACAGACAGTTCAGTGCAGAATTAGTGAAGAGACAAATTATAGTAGTGCCATCTGATTATGATATGTGATAGACAATAGTGGCATGCGCTGAGATATTATAGGGACATGACTGTGGAATGGGTTGAGTTTGATATGAAATAAGTATTGCCGATTTGCGATAATAGAAGAGTTAAGTGAAGAATTATTTAACACAAAAGGAGAAAACAAGCACGATCGAGGACTATGTTTTTATCGATTATATTCAACTAGCCTGTGTAGCTTAATGTGTATATTCAACTAGCCTGTGTAGCTTAATGTGTATTATATTCAACTAGCCTGTGTAGCTTAATGTGTATTATATTCAACTAGCCTGTGTAGCTTAATGTGTATTATATTCAACTAGCCTGTGTAGCTTAATGTGTATTATAGTCAAGTAGCCTGTGTAGCTTAATGTGTATTATATTCAACTAGCCTGTGTAGCTTAATGTGTATTATATTCAACTAGCCTGTGTAGCTTAATGTGTATTATATTCAACTAGCCTGTGTAGCTTAATGTGTATTATATTCAACTAGCCTGTGTAGCTTAATGTGTATTATATTCAACTAGCCTGTGTAGCTTAATGTGTATTATATTCAACTAGCCTGTGTAGCTTAATGTGTATTATATTCAACTAGCCTGTGTAGCTTAATGTGTATTATAGTCAACTAGCCTGTGTAGCTTAATGTGTATTATATTCAACTAGCCTGTGTAGCTTAATGTGTATTATATTCAACTAGCCTGTGTAGCTTAATGTGTATTATATTCAAGTAGCCTGTGTAGCTTAATGTGTATTTTGTCTTATTGCTCTTTAAATGGTAGATAATTACAGGAAAAACAAAGCAAAAATCGAAATACAGTAATATAGCTACACCGAAATATGCGACAACATTTTGCTAGGACGTGAAGTGGAAGGTCTGTGTAGCGATGGTGAATAAGACACATGATCCGTAATAGGTGGTGGTGGTGTGGGTGTATATGGTGATATAGTGGTGGTATATGAGAGCAAGAGGGGGATATACTGGTCAGGTGGAAGCCCTGTGGTGGTGATTTATCTTGGCAGTAGTACTGGTGATGGGAGGAAGTATTGTTTGTGGTAGGTGAGTGTTATGGTGGTGATGGTTTCTACGTAACATTATATGCCGATTAGTTGTCTTAGGAATAGTTTCGTTTAGCTATGAGGCTAAGTATTTCATTAATATGATGTGCCGGCTTTGTCAATTTAATCTACGAATACTAACAAAATGCGTGATGATTTATTAAAAAGTACTCGATATCTCCTAGTTTCGTAATGATTGAAATTATTTTATTGACTTGAAATAATGTATTCTCGTTTCGTTGATCAAAGTATCCGGAATCAGTATGGTATGGTTTAAGAATATGGCCGTACATATATACCAAATCAATCAATCTATCATATGCACACTGTAAAATACCAGTCCACATTTAGAACACAAAACCGTAACGAAACTGGTACGCATAAATAGTGCATATTGATCGTTTTGTTACGTAATCATTCTAAAACTTTTCTCGGGCTTTCTTTAATGAATACCGAATGTGTGAAGCTTAGTAAAACATATTTATAATGTAGTAACATATTTACAAAATGTACCAGATTTGCTGTTTGTTCTAATATGCAAGCACAGTTTTACAAGTGTAGCCAATATGATGTTCTTATACTAATGATCTGCCCCATGCACCACTCGTGTTCACCCAGGCACGCGTGAATGATTAGGTAGTTACACATAAAAACGATGTTACGTATTCAGTCAACAAATTACACATATATTAGAAACATTCGTGTAATTAATCCTGCTCGTTAAAATTAATGATACACTGAAAGTAGATTATAGAGCAAGAGCCACCGACGGACGTTCTCCTAACACCTGCAGCTGAAAGTAGATTATAGAGCAAGAGCCACCGACGGACGTTCTCCTAACACCTGCAGCTGAAAGTAGATTATAGAGCAAGAGCCACCGACGGACGTTCTCCTAACACCTGCAGCTGAAAGTAGATTATAGAGCAAGAGCCACCGACGGACGTTCTCCTAACACCTGCAGCTGAAAGTAGATTATAGAGCAAGAGCCACCGACGGACGTTCTCCTAACACCTGCAGCTGAAAGTAGATTATAGAGCAAGAGCCACCGACGGACGTTCTCCTAACACCTGCAGCTGAAAGTAGATTATAGAGCAAGAGCCACCGACGGACGTTCTCCTAACACCTGCAGCTGAAAGTAGATTATAGAGCAAGAGCCACCGACGGACGTTCTCCTAACACCTGCAGCTGAAAGTAGATTATAGAGCAAGAGCCACCGACGGACGTTCTCCTAACACCTGCAGCTGAAAGTAGATTATAGAGCAAGAGCCACCGACGGACGTTCTCCTAACACCTGCAGCTGAAAGTGTGTATGTGTATCTTGCTTATGCTGTACATTCACCCTTTCCCTCCTGCCCATCTCTCGCTCTCTCTCTCTCTCTCTCTCTTAGAAATAAATGAGCAGAGATCATTATTCGTCTGCCTCACGACTAAATATTTGTATTTACAGTTGCATCTTCATGTGAATATCGGAGAAAATGTTTAATACAACTTGAATTGTCTACTGCCTGACACAATAATAATACAATGACGCAGTTGTTTGAATGCGCTCTATTAGGTTACATTTTACTAACGTATGGCAATGCGTTATTTTATTTTGTTTATTTACTTTGTTTTTATTATTAAAGATATCCAATTACCAAAATTGAAGATAGATCATAAACACCGAGGAAGGAGAATTCAAGAGAAGAGGCTAATTGAGACAAGAAAATTAAAAACAAAATAGTTCTGCGTCCTATATTGTGTATATTTGTTATTAAACGTTTCATAGCATTACACCTCATCCTTATGCAATCAAAAACATACAATATATGTTTAATAATTCCATTTCAAGATAAGAAGTTAAGCAATTTCAACAAAAATAGTATTCGAATTCATATAGATATACAGAAAATTAATAGTTACATTTAGAGGATCATTTGAAAATCTGTTAAATATAATACACTAATTCTAGTGACGTAATTCGGTACTCTGGTACATTTGCAGTGATATAGTTGTGAGACTTGTGTGTTGCGATTTGGAAATTACTAAATTTCTGCAAAGCCATCAATTATATTAATCTGCAAAGCCATCAATTATATTAATCTGCAAAGCCATCAATTATATTAATCTTAAGACATCCTGTGCATACACACGTGTACACCCAACAAGTTAGACCGAACTGTACTCGCTAATCCTAAACCTTTTCAGTATTTTAGGACGCTTAACATTTATTCTGACTATTATTATACGAATGTATGCAGCTTAAGACGGATCTCTAGGCATCAATATGGTTAAAACCAACTTGACCATGTCTCTGACTCCCTCAGATCCTTCCTTAGCTGAACAAAACTGTCCAATGATAGCCAGAATAAGCTGTATATACATGTCATAATCCTGAAGGAGTACATTTTCAGCCAATATCCCTGCATCAAGCTGACCTCTTACTATTCCTGCAGCGATTAGTTAAACCTATGCCTGTTACACCTTAACATCCACAAGGGGATTAACAGAGAATAATGGTGGAACAACATCAACACGGCTACATTATACACGATCAAAATTAGAACACCATCCAGTTACTACTTTACTGTTACAAGTATTTGACAAATAGTTTGGTATTACCTTTTCTTTGTGTAAGAGAAAAACTACTCCAGAGTCATTATTCATGAACACAAATTGTTAATTGCATAAAACCTGTTTTTGAAAGAAAAAAAAAAAATATATATATATATATAATAAATACTACGACCAATACAGCTATGGGGTATGTGCCTGTGTATATACATATGAAATGCAGTGATGTGGTAAATGTAATGCAAATAACCATAAAGTTCATGATATTACATTAAGGACTCAAAACTTGGTTGGGGATATTATGGGCATAATTTCCTATTACCAAGGGTGAAAAGTTAAAGCTGGAGAACTATGACTATTGATCGTGATTTCATTTTTAATTGAAGGAGTACGTGACGGATCTGCATGTGAGGATGTGTGTGGGTTTGGGAGTGTTCACGCGCACGGTCACCTGTGTGCGCACGAGTATGTGTGTGGGTTTGGGAGTGTTCACGCGCACGGTCACCTGTGTGCGCACGAGTATGTGTGTGGGTTTGGGAGTGTTCACGCGCACGGTCACCTGTGTGCGCACGAGTATGTGTGGGGGTTTGGGAGTGTTCACGCGCACGGTCACCTGTGTGTGCACGAGTATGTGTGTGGGTTTGGGAGTGTTCACGCGCACGGTCACCTGTGTGCGCACGAGTATGTGTGTGGGTTTGGGAGTGTTCACGCGCACGGTCACCTGTGTGCGCACGAGTATGTGTGGGTTTGGGAGTGTTCACGCGCACGGTCACCTGTGTGCGCACGAGTATGTGTGTGGGTTTGGGAGTGTTCACGCGCACGGTCACCTGTGTGCGCACGAGTATGTGTGTGGGTTTGGGAGTGTTCACGCGCACGGTCACCTGTGTGCGCACGAGTATGTGTGTGGGTTTGGGAGTGTTCACGCGCACGGTCACCTGTGTGCGCACGAGTATGTGTGTGGGTTTGGGAGTGTTCACGCGCACGGTCACCTGTGTGCGCACGAGTATGTGTGTGGGTTTGGGAGCGTTCACGCGCACGGTCACCTGTGTGCGCACGAGTATATGTGTGGGTTTGGGAGTGTTCACGCGCACGGTCACCTGTGTGCGCACGAGTATGTGTGTGGGTTTGGGAGCGTTCACGCGCAAGGTCACCTGTGTGCGCACGAGTATGTGTGTGGGTTTGGGAGTGTTCACGCGCAAGGTCACCTGTGTGCGCACGAGTATGTGTGTGCCATCATTAAGGGGAGGTTTTTAGTTGATTCCCTAGACTTTCATCAAGCTTAAAATTAATCCCACTTGACCCCCTTTCAAGATGAATTTGTACATTTTTCGATAGAAAAATTTCCCGGCCGAAGGCCGGTTCCCCTCACATTACAGGCTCGCTATCGCTCGCCAGGAAAAAATCGATACCTAAATGGCACGAATGGTCTTATAATTGACAGAAATGGGGCGAGGGTTCTTAAAATCGCCAAACTAATGGGGCAAGCGACTTTAAGTCTCACAAGCAATGGGGCTAAACATGAAGGAGAAAGAGGTTCAGAAAAAAATCCTCCAGGTGGAAATCTGCCCTTAACACAACCCCACTAAGAGGCATCAATTACACATTTAATTCCATCGCCTAGTGACTGAAGTGGATGGTTTGGATGCACTAAGTTTAAGGAGGGTCACCTGTTTGTTTTATCTTTCTCTCCTTTTCTCTCTTTCGCTGGTTTGTATCCATTCGGCCCCATTCAGCCTACTGTTTTAAAAAGTTTATCCCCATCCAGGTGTCGATTTCTTCCTGGCGAGCGAAAGCGAGCCATCATTGTATGAAGAAATCCGGCTTTGCCGGAGACATTTTTCTATCGAAAAATTTACAAATTTAGCTTGCTGTAGAAAACAAATATATATATACAGTATATGCAGGCCCGCTACCGCTCGCCAGGAAAATATTGACACCTGGATGGGGGTAAACGTCTTAAAACAGTAGGCTGAATGGGGCCGAATGGATAAAAGCCAATGAGAAAGGGAGAATTAGAGAAAAAAACGAGGTGGGCTCCCTTAACAGCTTGGGCAGGTGCGAGAAGTGCAGAATCACGGCCAGAGAACCAATTATTGGAGAGAGATTGTTGGAAATAGAGGCCGAACACCCTTCCCTTGCTTTATCAGTGTCAACAACTAGTGTGTGTGTGGGTGTGTCAGAGAGAGAGAGAGAGAGAGAGAGAGAGAGAGAGAGAGAGAGAGAGAGAGAGAGAGAGAGAGAGAGAGAGAGAGAGAGGGGGGGGGGGGGGTATAGACAGATAATTACGTAGGGATCTAACTCAAACTTAGCGCAAATACCGGTCTTTCTGATATATATATATATTGCAATTATTGATATTATCTATTTTAATGAGAACTGCTCTGGGGGTTGAAATGAGCTAACTTCTATTACATGAAACACGTTTACAGAATTTCAACACGCGTTAATGGTGTCGGCATATGATTAAGAGATTACTATAAATAAATATCAATGGGTTTAAAATTACATAATTATGTGCATGAACACATGATAGAAAAAATATATTTAATAAGTGCTTCAGTGACAATTCTAGCATTCTTCAATAAGGCGTATATCAAATAAATGGTAAAATCAGGGTCTTCGCTAACCCAACGAAGCATCCCGGTGGCCAATCATCTCGCATGGCAGCCGGAGCGGGGTCTGACAAGGAGGTCTGGATATGACTGATAATGACGCAAAATAACGCCTGCTATCCAAGACCTCGTGTTTACTCCAGAACATAACCGATAATTTGCGTGCGTAAAGTTGCTGAAGTGTTTTTCCAACTCATACTTTAATATTATTATTTTAGTATCACCCAAAGATTATATATACGGTATATATATATATATATAATTATATATATATATATATATATATATATATATATATATATATATATATATATATATATATCGTTAGTGAGGCCACATATGGATAATGTTGTTAAATGCTGGTGTCCCTAGTATATGGACGATAAACAATTCCAGCCAAGAAGATTATTTTGTTATCAACGTGCCCTTACAAAGGTTAATTCAACTAAAAACAAAATGCATGAATCAAATAAGCCTTATGACTCTAAAGTGAGCGATCATAAGATGCATTAAATCAACTGCAGGTGCAGCCATATTAAAGATAATGTATCATGTGATGGCGAGGGTTAAATTGGATTTAACAGCCATTCAACAAGCTCTACTTAGGTATTAACCAGATAAAATACACAAACTGCGATCTGAATATTATATCTCCCTCGCCAAAAGCACGTACAAAATTGGGTATCGGGTAGCTGGGATGGCGTTTATATACAAGGTATGCCAGGGATAATTTATAGGCTAAATTATTCGGAGTCACGCAGTCTCTCGCTACAGACGCTTGCGTAAACAGAGACAGGATACTTGTATGCATTGTGTTTTATTGACATATAATAATCATATTTTGTCTATGCAATCGGGCGAAGAGTGGTATACTTCATTCTAGCAATTTCAATTCTTAATATATTGATCCAAGGATTAATATTACGTAATCAGGGTTGTTTTGCTGTTGAAATATAAAATCCATGGTTATCTTTTCAATCGGGTGAGGAATATATAATTGCAGTGTCTATCCTCATACTATTATCCTGAATACACAATGGGTCTCACATTACCAGAGACTCTTGAGGACCATAATCTTAGGTATAAAATCCATATATACCATCACTGAGAAGGAACTCTATGTCCCCTTACCTGCGTAACATTTAAAGAGGGTAAACAAAAAACATGAAATATTGTTTTGGTTTAGGAAAATGGCCCCGACTTGGTATTTGCTCAGGTGAATAAAATCGTCAACAATAACCGGGATAAATTACAATCCCTGGTCCGGTTCAGAGAGATATTTTAGGTATTGTGACTTCCATATTTTATCTCAGGTGTCATTAAATGCTTTGTTTTGTGTTATCCATGCTTTCCAAGTCAATGTAATTCGGAAAGTAAAAGTAATCTTGACTCACAATTTTAATCCGAAAAGGACCATCGGAAAATAGTATTTATTGTATGAATTATTGTTCACTCCCACTTGTTTACATATTAAGTTGACTGTAGTAATTGTGGAATGTTATACTATTTAAAATGGTATACAGTATAATCACGTGTGCTGTATTTGACTCCCCTAGAAGATAGTCATAACGAAAATTGCCCGTTCACCAGAGGTCCTCTTTTTCTTAGGGCCATAATGGGATGTATCACTACGTCATTTAACATGACTATTGTTCCCTTTGGCAAGTTTGGAAGGTGAAAATGGCGAAAGCCTAACCCACTGACCCTACAAGAACTCCGTAACCAGTATTACAATTTCGGGATGGCCTGAACTGGAGCCACTGGAGACATTTACACAATATAAAAAATATAAAAATAGAAACAAATAATAATATAAAATATTGATAACGAATACACTAATACTGTTGTAAAAACACTGTTTGAATAAAATAGCTAAACACATTTCATAAGATATGTATCTAGAGAGTGGTGAATTGAGTTGCGGAACATGATCATTGTGAAGCACCATTTATCTTATATTTTCTTTCAGATCCCTCGATTGTAAATTGGTAGCAATTTTGATAAAGAGGTCAGATAAAAGAATCGTAAGAACCGATGAAGAACGTGTTGTATCCCAAGTACTTGTTAACTCCACCGCACACGCACATTTGAAACCAGATAATGGAAATACGCCTAACGGCCTTATTGGGCTATCCTTAGTTGGAATTATGCAAAGCTGGTACATGTCATATTTGTAACATATTATGTGGTACCAACATTGTAAAATGCTAACTGAATAAATATTATTATTATTATTATTATGATTATTATTATTATTATTATTATTATAAGTAAGACATTATATCACAACTTGCACTTTAACAGATCTGCTTCGTGCTGAGTTCGAGCGATAATGACCCAAATTACCTTAAAGTAAAGCTGCTCTGTTTGCAAATGTACGCCATCACTTGTAATTATGAATCAATATCAGGCCATCTCGCACTCGGCATGAAGCTTGTTAGCGGGTAATGCTTTAATGGCAGTCGGTAAAGATGGGAATTACATACATTGGGTAAAAGATCTGTGTGTGTGAGCAGTTGAGTATGGGTGTGTGGGCGGTTGAGTATGGGTGTGTGGGCGGTTGAGTATGGGTGTGGGCCGTTGAGTATGAGTGTGTGGGCGGTTGAGTATGGGTGTGGGGGCGGTTGAGTATGGGTTTGTGGGCGGTTGAGTATGGGTTTGTGGGCGATTGAGTATGGGTGTGTGGGCGGTTGAGTATGGGTGTGGGGGCGGTTGAGTATGGGTTTGTGGGCGGTTGAGTATGGGTGTGTGGGCGGTTGAGTATGGGTGTGGGTGCGGTTGAGTATGAGTGTGTGGGCGGTTGAGTATGGGTGTGGGGGCGGTTGAGTATGGGTTTGTGGGCGGTTGAGTATGGGTTTGTGGGCGGTTGAGTATGGGTGTGTGGGCGGTTGAGTATGGGTGTTTGGGCGGTTGAGTATGGGTGTGTGGGCGGTTAAGTATGGGTGGTTGCGTGCGTGTGTGTATATGGGTGGTTGAGTGTGTGTACAGTATATGGGTGTATTAAGTGTGAGCATGTGTGGGGGAGGGGTCTTGAGTGTGCGTGTGAATAGGAGGTTGAGGGGATGTGTGACAGTGTGGGTATCTTAAGGGTGAGGATGTGTGTGTGGGTGGTTGAGTGTATATGTATGTATGTATATATATATATATATATAAATATATATATATATATATATATATATATATATATATATATACTGTATATATAATTATAATATATTATACTGTATATATATATATATATATACAGGTATATATAGATATATATATATATATATATATATATATATAGATAGATAGAGAGAGAGACAAACATATTATACCTACAAAGCTAACTACAAACTAATATAATCTTATTTACATATTGAAAGGAATTGTATTAGCACATTGGCAGAACGTACATCAATTTCCATTACGACTCACGTGCACTGGTTCAATAATTACTAAGAGAAACACGTGTCCTAATAGTCGGCAGCTGCACTGGGTCAAGCGAGTAAATGTTTTTTATCGAGGACATGAAACTGAAATATATAATTGCTATGTCAGCCCGAGTGAGCGTGCATGTGTGTGTGTGTGTGAGAGAGAGAGAGAGAGAGAGAGAGAGAGAGAGAGAGAGAGAGAGAGAGAGAGAGAGAGAGAGAGCACTGATGATAATAAAAAAATCGGTATGGCTGCAAGATAGCACACAACACATTCGAAGAACATTGTGTTTTCTTGGATAACAATTTTGTAATAACTTAAATAATTGTTTTTGCATTTTGATTGAGAGCAATGTACCTTTATACAGTCGATAGTTTGCCGTGCATTTTCCCTACCGTAACCCAGGTCATGAATTTTCCGACCAAGAAGAAAATTAGGCATACGGCGTTACTGACGATAACTTGGGAGATACTTGATTAAAAAAGAAGACAGAAATAATTTAGGCTATCTCTTCCTAAAGCGTAAATGTAATGAACACCCTGCGCTGAAAGGCAACGCATTTTGGCTACACGTTTAATCTAATGTTACTGAAAGTTCTAAAAGAAAAGCAGCTGCGTCTATGAAGCTGAATATAGTCAGGCGATGAACGGAAATGATTCATGGCTTACTACATGTCTCTCTCTCTCTCTCTCTCTCTCCTAAATATTTATAAAAAAACATCAATTAAATAATGAAAGACTAATAAGCTTTACATGGTTAATACACTTAAAACATAAATAATTATTGGGATACCTTTACTATGAATTTACCAGTTTGCAATACGAATCGGCTATTATTAGAAACTAAAACTAATTGCCGTCGAAATGTGTCCTTATAATTAATATTACTTTCAATAGTCACCGTCATCACTGCCAATCGTATTAGATTTTTGCTTCTGAAGGAAGGTTTCTTTAGGTTGCTAATATCACAATCTAAAACTAATTACCTTAAATTATGTAATTAAACGTTTAGTCAGAATCACAAGTTTGCGGAAATGTGGATATCATTTGCGTGTAATCTAGAGAGACATTAACCGGACACTTACATTACCGGTCAACAGAGGGACATGGGGACTGTCATGGAGAAAGTTTAGTAACTTAAAAGTAAAACAATAAATGAGCAAAGCTTTCGGCGAAATATTGCATTTAACTATACATTTTAGATTTGGCCATGCGTGTTAAGAGAGGCACATTCTCTAGTTTTGCTATTAGGAAGGTAGATTTTATCGTCTTGGCGTAAACAAATTACTTGAAGGATGGAAAACAATAAAACCTTTGAATTGATCAGGCTGCGAGCATTACAAAAGCTACTCCCATTCTCTTGGCAATTTATATTCTTCGGTCATTACAGGCTGAGCTCCAATATTTATATTTGTCATGTCTTTCAGGTACGCGGTCGCACCAATAACCTCATAACCCGATCTTAATCAAATTAACATGCCTGATTACTCTTATAGTTCTTATGTAACAGAATTGTAGATAGGTGGAATAGTCTACCGAGTGCTATAGTGGGACCAAGAACGATAGAGAGCATTGAAATATAATTAGATAGGCATTTGGATGAGATGGGTTGGCTGTGAGGGGGTTCTGCCGGGAGTGAGCCAATCGGCACTCTGCAGACTCCCGTATTCCTATGTTGAGTTCTGACCGTGTTGGTGAGGACGGTCCTCATGGTGTTAATGAGTTAGGCCAATAATTAGGCCTTATAATTAGGATTGGGTATGAGAGGGATCTTCCTTGTGTGGGCCAATCGGCTTCTGCATATTCCCATTTTCATATATTCCTATGTTCTTATATCGTTTGCATAATACAAATGTTCAGATATAACAAGCACAAACATTAATACAATGGATTCAATGTGGAGTTCTAAAAAATATATTACCTCATATGTAAATCTGTGATATTGAATTTGAAAAATATTGTTTTCGATAATGGAAATGGGGTTTGAATGCAATGGTATAAACGCAAGTGCTGACAAAAGAATGGAGTGGTGGCAAACCATTGTCAGATAAATCTTTGCGCATAACCCAATTACTTGTTAGATCATCTAAGGGTATTTGAAAACAACTTTGTGGAACTTTTGTTTTTATGGAAATATATAGTATATAATCAAATGTATATTATATATTTAGAATACAGATTGATATAGGACGGTATCAGGTGAACTCGGCGCATTTAGTTCATTCCAACAAGCTACAGTATTTTAATAAGCAGAGAAAGCACCATGTATGCAAATGTATTACTTTAGTAATCACTATAATACTTGAACGAATTATCAATTCTTTAAGATCACTGACCACCTGAGATTTCAGAGGGATTAATTTATTTACTGACTTATAGCAGTGTTGCGTTTTCATATAAAATGCAGTTAAATTATTTTCAAATCAGTTTGTTCGCATCTACGCCAACCTTGATGGCATTCATATAGGACTAGGTATGGGAATGGGTAGTAGCTGTGTTTGAGCAAAATCTTAACATTTCGACGAATATCATACATACAGTTTTCGAAAAGAGAGAAAGACTGAAAAACAAGGGTTACTTGTGGATTCAAACAATCAATACACTACTGGTGGATGTCATTGTAAGAATTAATTTATAATACAGGCTAGAGGAAGATAAATATATATTCGTACTGAAAATAAAAACAAACGGATAATATCAATTACCTTACTTGTGGCCATATCAAAACTCTTCAGAACAATGGAAATGTTTTAAATATTAAAAACGGAATAGTTATATCTGTATTCTAATAAAACTTCGGCGATATGATAACACTTTGTAAGGACCTATCGTCATAAAAAACTTGCTCTTATCACAGTAGCCTAATATAAGAATAATAAGCCTATGCTCGCAAAATTGGTACTCTGGTACCTTTCCGTAGAATGTGGAGGATAACTATAATTTCCCAAAACCCCACTATCAGTTTTGTAATGTGGGTTTCTTATCCTATTGTGCCACTCTTTGAAACATGAAAAGTACCACAGTGCCCTTGGTATGATTATAAAGTACCACAGTGCCCTTGGTATGATTATAAAGTACCACAGTGCCCTTGGTATGATTATAAAGTACCACAGTGCCCTTGGTATGATTATAAAGTACCACAGTGCCCTTGGTATGATTATAAAGTACCACAGTGCCCTTGGTATGATTATAAAGTACCACAGTGCCCTTGGTATGATTATAAAGTACCACAGTGCCCTTGGTATGATTATAAAGTACCACAGTGCCCTTGGTATGATTATAAAGTACCACAGTGCCCTTGGTATGATTATACACACATTTCCACATAAGGAAATTGCTTGAGATTGTGAAAACGTGTGTGCGTGATTGTTCAGTATGTGTATGTGTGAGTGACGATCATGTATTTAATAACACGGTAATCAAGAGTTAGGTTAGTTACATACATACATCTTTCTATACGAAGGAATTTGACAACAAATACAGAGGTTCACTACGATCTACAATGCATGGGTTTAATTTCCCTAGTTTTGTATTCATGGCACACAAACTTTTCCAGTCATGTGTACACGCAATGTGGGACGTCCCGGACGTTACAACACCAAGTAGGGACCTATTCCACCACACTTTATCTATATATATATATATATATATATACCGGTATATATATATATATATATATATATATATATATATATATATTTAACAAGGTACACTCGCATATACATTCCATGTCATCATAGAAAGTATATCCAATCCAGCTAGCTCTCATAAACGGTATCTGGACACTTCGAGCGAATTCATATTCGAGCGTAGGCGCATTCGCGCGTAACGTATACGGGCGAATTGTCATGGTCTCTATCATATTTACGAAAACGGAAGGTATTGACTACTATTATCTTGGATAGAATTAGTTTACACATTAATTCGTTTGACTTTCGATTGTTTATATATATCCTAGTTAAATTAAAGTATGCATTTGATATTAGGCTCTATAGGTAAACAAATTGTTATTGTAGTCAATTATATTTACGTTAACGGCAGATGTTAAATTGGCCTACTAGCCTTGGATGGTATTATCTTTCACATTGATTAATTTGACTTTCAATTTTGTTTTTTATAGTTAAATTGAAGTATACACTGTTATAGATATACTACTTGTTATTGTACTCAATTTTATTTACGATAACAGCAGGTGCATAATCTGTGCTGCCAACTGCCACAATCGCACACGAGAGCATGCATTTTTCCCCGAACATCTTGCTGGCAAAAGGTACACGGGTGGTTAACTTAGGAGCTGTAGAAGTAGGTCTATTCTGGGACATGTTGCTGGTTGAATTGCTACGCATATTCTGACCTCAATCCTATAGGATAATGTAGTGCACATATCGTTCAAAGTGTACCGTTTCATATATATTAATATAAATTTCAATCAAATTTCGTTAATCCATTAATGAATCTTAAGTTATATTTATGAAAGCGGCAGATATGAACTCGGCCGGGTATATTAAGACCCCCACCCGAGACCGATCGATACTACAGTAATCAACACCACACACGTGATGTGTGTTCACGAATAGGTTAATTGGTCAATATTATTTGGTTTATATTAGTTTATTATGAAACTGCTTAACATTATGGCAAGTAACCTTAATTTAATATTACTTGTAAATAAAACATAAGTTTTGTTCGGTCAAACAGGTATTAACTCGAACGGATATTCGCTCGAATAGGAACACATTCGCTCGATTGTGCATTCACTCGATCAGGAATTCGCTCGAAATGACTAGTGTTCCTCATAAACACCTCCTATCCATTTCACTACACTAAACAAGCGCACCACTCTTTCCAATACTGTACCCTCACCAAAAAAAAAAAAATATATATATATATATATATATATATATATATATATATATATATATATATATATATATATATATATATATATATATATATATGCTAATGTCAACTTACTATGTCCAGTAATTGGATGAGCCGAGCTAATAACTGCTAAAATATTGGACAGGGATGATTAAATCAAGTTATGTTAGACTATAGGTAGGCACTGTAAATGGTGAAACAAATGTAACCAAAATTATACACGTGTATATCTTTTATGTGTTCAAATTAACATACATAAAACGATTAAAACTCTTTTGCCTCGTGTTGGCCGGTAGGCGCTATGCAAATATCCACGTTATGTTCTTTTATGTGCATAATGTTTTTTACATTTTTGAACACGCATTATATTCCACCATCAGATTCTTGGTGACCATATTCTTTACATGGCTTCACGCACACAGAGAATAACACTGCTAAACATCACCAGTATAGTTAATTCAGCCCAACTCTAACATCAATTATAGTTATCATATATAGGCCTATTTATAACCGGATATAACAAAGCACAAGTCCGTAATTTAATACGATCGAAAACTACTATCGGAAATTACTGTTTCTTACATGTATTTGCATTAAAAATTACGATGGATTATACCCTTAACGATCAATAATATTGATGGTCAGATTGGTTTGTAAACGTTGGTGTTGCCAGTTCGATAGCCGTAAAAAAGAAAGCTAGGAAATATTGGGGACCGAATACTAATGGCATCACCGACGTCGCATTTCAATATTACCGCTGCATCTTAACATCATGGATTACACCTCTCGTGCCATCAATGTTTAGTACACGCTAGATTGAATAAAATTACCTAAGATTTCACAGTTAGCGTAAAAACAAAAGAAAACGGGAGTCTGCAAATCGCCGATTGCCCAACACAAGGCAGATCCCTTGCACACCCAACCCATCTCGTCCATATGCCTATCTAATTTTATCTTGAAACCCTCTATCGTTCTTGATGCCGTTATAGCACTCGGTATCTAATGATAATGTCGGATAGGTTGTGAGAGAGGTATCCTGACCAGGATTCGAACCCACTTACTCCAGGCAGTTTTGGATGCGTTGGGCACCGTATCAGCTAAACCATGAACGGATCCGCTCAAGGTCGAGTGGATACGATGCCCAACTCTTCCAAATCTACCTGGAGTGAGTGGGTTCGAATCCTGGTCAGGATATCTCTCTCCCAGCACTCAGTAGCCTATTCCACATACAGTATCTACAACTCCTTAACCAAACTTATATTTGCCTATATCTTTTCTGAAACGAAATTGATCTAATTGGAAATAATAGCTAAGAGTTATTTCGCTATCACTGAACTTTAGTACATCTTTCATGTCCCTTTTATTAATCCCACTAACTCTATTTTCTTCAACCTTTCTTCACATGAAAAATGTCTAATATCATGGATGATTTTTGTTAGTATTCGTTGTATTCTCTCCAAGGAATTTATGTCCAGTCTGAATAAGTCCTGAATTATGTCCTGAATTATGTCCAATAAGGACACCAAAATTTAACAGTATAATTCATGTGTGGCCTTACTAACGCTAGAGAAGTGTAAAAATTACGTCTTCTGTTCTGTTAGGCTACTCACGCTTGTAGAAATAAATCCAAGAACTTCATTTGCCTTATTTCGAACACATGCATTGATTTCTTGGTTTCGGATCACAGTTGACGATTACTCCCAAATCTTCATTCCATAATCTGAGTTACGTTACCGGTATCTAATATTTATCCTGCATTTTCTATCGATTTCCCACATTGTACTACGCTGCACTTAGGCTATATACATTGAACTTCATCTGTTAGGAGTTGTGGTGTCGTAGTAAGAACTATGTTGTAACTGCCGCTGTTATCACGCCGTATATTAACCCCTTCAATACGATGTTGTTCACCGTCACGTAAAGTTGTCTTTTCTCACCTAAGCAAAAACCTCGAGCAAATAAATGGCTTCAAACTGTTTCCGTCAACTGATTGCCTACCATACATCTATTCCAAAACCGAGTAAGATCGCACAATGAAAGCCATTACCAAGATCTATATACACAGCCAATACAAATTAAAAAGGATAACATCGTAGTGAAATGTTTATATATAAACACCTAAGCGGAACATATTGCTGTGGAGATGGTGTATCGATAAGATAATCTTGTCATGGAATATCTATATCCCTTAATACTAATTTATTGATATAAGGTTAAAAACTTGAAAACAAAAACTCATAAAATACTGGGATATAGCCCATGGATTATTTCGAACGTGTTTAGTATATGTTCCCTAATATCACAGTATTAGACTCACCGGGGGCGTAGTATGGTAGAGCTGGTGGGAGGGCGGTCATGACGGGCGTGTCTCTCCTGCCGGGTAGCGGGGAGGAGGACGAGGGCACGGAGAAGGCTGTTGGTTGGCCGCCGATGTCAGGAATCAGCATCTGGCGCAGGTGTTCCGTGGGGCAGTGGGTGGAGTATATATCAACAGCTGCCAAGCTGCCGCAGGTGGGTGGAAAAGCAGGAGTATCTGCCAGGGGTGAAGCTGGGGTGTTGGTGGGATATGGGACCACACCGAGTTATTGGATTCTAGGGAGGGGTTAATGAATGGGAGTGATATTCAAAGGTCTGGGAAAGCAAACATTGGTAGGGGGAATCGAAAGGACTAGAGATGCTGAAGATAAATGGGTGGTGGTAATATCACCACGCCGTCGCAGGAAGCCACCAGATCTTTGCTGCGGCACCACCTAGCACTGTCGCAGACTCGATAAATCCTACGGCATCAGCTCGTGATAAACCACTGACAAAAGTTTTTCTTGCACTCTAATAACGATCAGGTCAACATCACACTCCAGAGGTCACGCTTGATCACGAACTGAGACCAGAATGGCGTCGATTGGCACAGACACCAGCGCAGTCGATCCGCACGCACCTGCGACTAACTAGTGACTACACCTGCGCTCATTCGCAAAATATACACTGACTACCTAACCTGAACTACCTCCGCCACCTGCTGTTCATACGGCCTAGATCCCCTTGTTAAAACAAAGGGATCCTCGGTCTTATTGGTCTCACCCTACCTGGAGAACGGAAGCGCTGTCCTCATTGGTCGCTGGGCGGAGTCAGCGTGTCAGCGCGAACAAGTTGCGATTGGCTTTCGGTCGGTAGGGGCGGGGACACGGCGGCCGGAAGGAGGGGAGGTGAAGGGGGACGCCGAGTGGATGGGAGGGGTCTGGCATGGCGGGAAATGGACAAAGTTAAATTCGGAGCGACATGTCCTGAAGCTGCGGAATGGCGAGTAAATCACAGGAAGGTTAGGGCTCACTGTTCACTTTAGACCCGCCCGCCGCGCCTCAACTAGCTTTCCACACCTCGGACCTGCCTTCCAGGATGTGTCTTGACGCTCACACTTTTACTTACAGTATATATACCATCGGAACTTCAGGTTGAGATGAAAGTCCACTCTGCCGCTTCGGACCGATCACACTATTTAACCTTTGACTTTGGGATCAAAGACGGCGAATATGTTATAGTGTCTGAAACGTGTAACATTGAGTATAATTCACTATTCTATTGTTTCATAGGCTAGTTATATGTAAGAGAAAAATAAAGAAGAAAATCCTCTGTATAACTCAATGCACATCTCAGTTTATCTATTCCATATTTATTGAACGGTTAATACCTTGAATATGTCCATGCAACTGAAACAATGTAATATATAGGTATATTTATATTAGGAGCAATATATATATATATATATATATATATATATATATATATATAAAGTGGTTTATATTACATTCTAGACTCCTTCCGAGGTTTCGAAACCCAGACCACTTGCGTAATACAGCGTGAATTAATGATTTGCAGGTTTAGTTCAAGTTTCTCTCACCAGATGAGGTACGCGCATGTGGACTTAAAGATCGCTAACGAGCCGCTGACTGGATTCGAATTTATGAGTAGGAAGTAATACAGCATATATTCTTACATACATTGCCAGCCATAACAATGCCTATACTAACATATAGATTGAGTTATATTACACTACATAAGCGTCTTAGCAATCCGATTTCTCTGCCGTGATGGTGTAATGGTTTGTGTTGAAAATCTGTATCTGGTAACCCAAGTTCGAATCCCGGTGGATCACATGCTTGCTTTCATTAATTTCTTTGGGAGATGTTTGGTGTTGGAGTTAAATTAATAAATACAGATTATCGGAAAACAATATACTATCAATAAGGCTTCTTTATGTGAATAGGGTAGTGTATTGGAATAGCAAAAACACTAAATATATATTTGAATGAGAGACTAATTAAAATGGTTTCCTACACTAACGTGCAGAAAGGAAAATTTCACACTAGATTGTTTTATTTTGTGTTGTTAATTAACTAATTCGGCTTTATCGCAAACTCTAGAGGAAAATAATTATAATGAAGGGAAGATCGAGAGAGTAGAGGAAGGCTTCTTGCGGCCTTGTCGTGAAGAAGCAGATACGAGAAGGGTGTATCAAGGCTGAACAATACCAACTATATCTTCTGATGAAGCAGGCTAATTTAGATTTTACCAATACTTACATGTGGATTGTATACTTTTACACCATATTATATATATATATCCGTTTTCAGCATAGTTTAGGATAAAACATGATTATTATAGGTGTTGAAAAAAATCCAGGCCTGCTACAGAAAACAGGTGTTTGATTAAATACACAAAGTAGCCTCATTAGGATCAATATATATGTTGTTGCTTGTTTGCATTTGTCCTGTATTTCTTTGTACTTTGTACTCTCTTGGTGTTATTTTCGCTATCATTATATATAGTTTTGTTATTATTTATATTATAATTAATTTTAGTATTATGTGTATGTGTATGATTTGTGTTTCCGTTATTACCATTTTGTTTATGTTTATATATTTATTGTGCTTATTCCTGTCAATAGGTTGCACACTAAGGGTAATCCCATATCTCACTAAATACAATGGGGATCAACACCAGTCCCTTGATTGATTAATTGATTGATTGATTGCTATGGTGACGATGGGCAACCTTAGCAGCGCTCTTTAACTATGACCCTCCAGACTTCTCTATCCACCAGGCATCCAATTAACAAGCGACACTGTAAAACATAATCGGTATATAAAGGGTAGTTGTAAAGTGTTCATAACAAATATAACCATTTATTAGTATATTGGTGGCAATAAACCACCTTATACTAAGCTAGTAAGGTAATTCATTCTCAATATGTATGTATTTCTGTATATACTCAGGTACACATACCCCACAGCTAGGGATGGCCAACTCCAGACAGAGCCCGAAAAGAAACAACAGTTAAAGTTTCAATTCTTAGGGTCCCGGACCACTTTCGCGTTCACTCGCCCCTTACTGTCTCGTCTAGTAAGTGAATTTTACAAGGGGAGGAGGATTCAGTGCCACCTGCCCCCTGAAGGAAAAGTAGGCCAGTTAAAGAGACAAACAGAAACGGCTCATGGTGACACTTTAGCGTGCGGTCTACAGGGATACACTTGACTCACACTTTAGCCTACAGTCTACTGGGTCACTTACACTAGTGTGCTGTCTACCGCACTGTTGGATGATTAAAACAAACAAAAACGTGTGTAAGCATTTTATTAATGATTATTGATTATGCATTACATTAAATATCACAACCTTAGTAATTGATCATCATTATGATAAAAACAATATAGCTACATAATTAACAGTAATGATATACACTATGACATACACATGTACACTGTACAGCCTATAACGATATACAATTAGTATATTATTTAGAAATGATCCAAACAAATTTGCTGCATAATTCTAAGCACTTTCCAGAAAATGTGATTAAGGTGTGATTGGAATAGCTCACTGCTGACGCCTCTCATTTTCTTTCAAATGCACTCTACTGCTTGAGTGTTTGCTACTGTCGGATCCAAATAATTGTCTTGGTGTTTTACTGTAAAATGGCTATAACCAATACATTTAAATGTGCATACGCAGGCCATTCATCTGAATGAATGACCGAACCTGGTGCACATTCCCGCTCAATGATAGGTATCATAGTGTTTCTTTCACGACGTTGCACATGAAAATATCGACAATCAGAGCCTTGCTTGAGACCATAAACCCAAGGCCCATCAATCTTACGTCCATGGTTCCTGTTGTTTTGTATATATGCGTCACTATCTTCGGAGAGAGGAGCATTATCGCCATTTAGCATGCTTTAGCTATTTTATTTTCGCCGACCAGCCAATCTTATAAGGCTGGTTGGGGCCCTGGTGCAATGGATAAACACAAACAATGACGTTGAGTTAAGTGGGATCAAGTTGGGTAATTAGCCTGGTCAGGTCAAGGTTAGGTAGACTGGTCAGGTAAGGGTTGGGGAGAGCCTGGTAAGCAGTAGACCACGGGTACGCAGTAGACCGCACGCTAAAGCAGCACCGGTCTTTGCATGGTGCAGTGACTTGAAAACAAACAATAGCTATTGTAAAGCACAATATACAGTATTTTACATACTTATGTTAATACCCTATTGATATGGATAGACAATTCATATTTTTGTCTTCTATTATATTTTTACTCCCAGATTTTTGTTTTGTTTTTGGTGTGCTGCTCCGAACCGGGACTCGATCAGCAAGTGGTGTGAACAGGAGGAAGGTTTTGCAAGGTTTAATAAGTCGACCGATCCCAAGTGGGGTTTTAAGAGTGCATACTTCAATACGAATACAAAAACAAATTACAGTAATTCATATGAAAGAAAACCCACAATGGCAGATGAATATAATTTATTCCAAATAGTTTCGATTTTAATTGACACCCTTTACAGTAGAAAGGTGAAGAGGTGCTAAACTAAATAGACTATATGAAAGTTTATTTATTGATCATTTACCTGGATAACTCCTGCATACTTAACCTCACACACCATCCTGTCACCCTACCATATTTGCCGGGGTGTGAAGGGGAGGTGACAGAACAGTGATCAGGAGAGACTTAGCTCTTATAATCCTCTCATTATAGGGTAAGTTTGTACATGCCTTAATTTACAATAAATTTGTTAGTTATTAATGCAAAGAAAATCAACAATCATGCACTTTTGTAATCTTAACATTTATATAATTGTTTTACTTCTATCCCAATCAATAGCACAGTCAATATAAAAAGAATGAATACAAATATCACTACTTCCCTTGGCCTTCTTACAAACAGTTTCACGAGGAGCTTTCCAGCTGAATGTTGTGTACATTAAATATTTCAGAATGGTATCTGGTGTGAACAGGCAAGACAGGTTAAATAATAAGGACATCTAGGAGTTTTTACTAATTTAAGAACAAGCTTTGAGTATTAAATACGAAGATTATTAGCTATACCTAGTAGGATAAGTAAATTCGCAGGCGATACCAAAATGGGGAGAAACATTTATTCAGATAGCGACATAGAGTGCCTCCAAAAGGATCTAGATACCTTACACGAATGGTCAGTAAATTGGCAGATTAATTTCAACATTGACAAATGCAAGGTATTAAAGATAGGGAAGATGAATACGAATGCAACATATAAATTAGCTAATTTGGAAATAGAAAACTCAGACTGTGAGAAAGATTTGGGTGTGTTTGTTAGCAATGATTTGAAGTCTAGAAAACAGTGTATAAGCGTTGGTAACAAGGCAAACAGGATTCTCGGGTTCATCTCTAGGAGTGTGAGTAATAGAACTGCTGATGTTATTTTAAAACTTTACTTGTCATTAGTGAGACCCCATATGGATTATATTTTTCAATTTTGGTGTCTTTATTACATAATAGACATAGATTCCTTGGAGAGTGTACAGCGTAGAATGACAACAAATATCCATAATATTATAAATCTTTCATATGAAGAAAGGTTGACGAAATTAGGCTTACATTAATTAGCAAGACGCAGAGTTAGAGTGGATATCATAGAGGTGTTCAAGTGGGTTAGTGGGACTAACAAAGGGGACATGCAAAATGTATTGAAGCTCAGTGGTAGCGAAAAACTTGAACAAATGGTTAATTTCGTTAACAAAAGATATAGGCAAGTATCGGTTTGGTAACAATTGTAGACATGTTAGAGACCTTAAAATATAATTAGATAGGCATATGGACGAGATGAGTTGGGTGTGAGGGGGATCTGCCGGGTTTGGGCCAATCGGCTCCCTGCAGACTCCCGTTTTCTTATGTTGACCTCTGACCATTTTGGTGAGGTTAGTCCTAATGGTGTTGGTGAGTTGGGCGTATAATTAGGCCTTATAATTGGCGTTGGGTGTTAGAGGGATCTGCCTTGTGAGGGTCAATCGGCTTTCTGCAGACTCCCGTTTTCTCATGCTCTTATGTTTAAGTGGACTAAGTGAAGTACAGAGAATAGTTGAGGACACAATTCCAAGAAAGATATATATAATTCAAGGAAAGAGGCACCAGGTAATAGATGCCAGCAAGTGATTTGGGAGAACAAAATATGACAAATGATGGCATAGATATTACATTACACATTATGAAGGGGCATTGTGACACAGGCAAAATAAGCATGTCTGAACAAAAGCAGCTTGAATGCGTTGCTATAATGACCACCCTTTGGATAAGATATATTAATGAAGCAGGTGATATTGAAAGCATAGCCTTTTCAATTACCTTGTGTTATGTTCTTATGTTCTTATATATTTGTTTTTATTGCCAGTTATTATTAATTGTGTCTGAATAGTTTTAATTAACCAGAGTCTATTTTTACGTACTTTACTTCTTCCTTGAAACACCACACGACAATATTAAAAAGTTAATTGTAGTTAGAAATAAAGCACTGTAGTTAGAATTAAAGGTAAATTAGGTAAAAATAAAAGAAGTAAATTGAGAGTATATTACACAAACTGTAGGAGTCTATGTAACAAAATGAACGAACTTAGAGCCCTTGTTAACAAAGAAAATATAGACATCGATAGGAGAAATGACAGAACATTATTTGGAAATGTGCAGTACATTAAATAGTCAATTTCTTTCCGTTTTCACTAACGAAAATTTGGCACAGTTTCCAGAAGTCCGTAAGGTATATAGCGATAGTATAGAAAATAGGTTGAGTACAGTTACTATAAGTAGAAATGATGTGCTTAAGGAAATTGACGGACTGAAACCTCATAAATCGCCTGGTCCTGATGAGGTATATGCTAGAGTATTAAAATAATGCAGAGATGAGTTAAGTTACCCATTAACATTTCTATTTAACAAGTCATTAGAGACAGGTATAGTTCCAGAAGCTTGGAAGCTTGCAAACGTAGTTCCGATCTTCAAAAAAGGTGATAAATCCATTTACCGTCCCATTAGTCTTACATCAATCATAGGAAAGCTACTAGAGTCAATTATTGCTAGTAAAATTAGAAACCATTTAGACACATTTAATTTAATAAATTCTTCTCAGCATGGATTAATTCAGGGACGTTCTTGCCTTATTAATTTGATGAGTTTTTTTCTCAGAGGTATATGAAGCAGTAGATAATGACAAGTCATATGATATAATATATTTATATTTCAGTAAAGCTTTCGACAGAGTCCCCCATGCCTGATGAGAAAAATTGAGGCGCATGGAATAGGTGGGGCGTTGTTGGGATGGATTAGGTCATGGCTAATTGGTAGGAAGCAGAGAGTCAGCATAAATGGGACCAAATCAGAATGGGGAGCAGTCAAAAGTGGTGTCCCATATTTTTTTTATTTTTCTTTTATTTTTTCTATGTGATTGAGGGAGGCAAAAGGCAGAACTGCCTACAGCAAGTGCCTCCCCCATAGTTGGAAGAGTGACAGGGCCAAAATCAAGGAACGTTCGAGCCAAAATGCCTGGACACACGGAGTTTGAAGCAATTTAAGTCGTAGGAAGAGGGAAAGACTGATTCTGGGAGAGAGTTCCAGAGCTCAGCTGTTGAGTAGAAGAAAGACTGAAAGTAACGTTTCACTCTCGGGTTGGAGAGTTGCACAGAGTAGGGGTGGGATTGAGTTGCAAGACGGGTACCACGTGCCCTACGTAAAGGAGGTGGTATACACTGGGAAAGCTCTGAAGAACAATGATTATTATAGTAGCGATAGAATAGCGAGAGAGATGCAACATTGCGGCGGAGAGAGAGAGATTGCAGAGAGTTGGTGAGTGGACGGGAGTTATTAAATCGAAAGGCCTTCCTTTCAACTTTGTCTAGGAGAGCGGTGTGAGAGGAACCTCCCCACACATGTGAACAATACTCAATACAAGGACGCACTATGCCCCTGTACAGAGCAAGAAGCTGTGCAGGGGAAAAGAACCCCCTAAGGCGGTTAAGCACACCGAGCTTCTGGGAGGCTGCCTTAGCAAACTGGTAATATGGTCCTTCCAACTGAGAGCAGAAGAAAAGGAGACACAAGAATATTGAGAGAAGATGAAGGATTGATTTTTGTATTGTTGAAGAATAAGGGATTTCCTTACGGGTAGATAGATGGAGAAATTGGGTTTTGGAAGCATTAAAGGTAACAAGGTTTTCTCTGCCCCAATTGGAGATAGTATTTAGATCAGAATTTAAGAGTTCTATGGCTTCATTACGTTTGTCATTGAGGGATTGCTGACCTCTGTTGTTTGTTATATACATAAATGACCTTGATTTATGTATAACTAGTAGGATATGTAAATTTGCAGACGATACCAAAATGGGGAGAAACATTGATTCAGATAGAGATATAGAGTGCCTCCAAAGGGATCTAGATACCTTACACGAATGGTCAGTAAATTGGCAGATGAAGTTTCTCAATGACAAATGAAAGGTATTAAAGATAGGGAAGATGCATACAAATGTTAAATATAAACTAGCTAATATGGAATTAGAAAACTCAGATTGTGAAAAAGATCTAGGTGTGTTTGTTAGCAATTATTTGAATCCTAAAAAACAGTGTATAAGCGTTCGTAACAAGGCAAACAGGATTCTCGGGTTCATCTCTAGGAGTGTGAGTAACAGAACTGCTGATGTTTTCTTAAAACTTTACTTGTCATTAGTGAGACCCCATATGGATTATGCTGTTCAATTTTGGTGTCCTTATTACAGAATGGACATAGATTCATTGGAGAGAGTACAACGTAGAATGACAAAAATTATCCATAATATTAGAAATCTTCCGTATGAAGAAAGGTTGAAGAAATTAGGCTTACATTCGTTAGAGAGACGCAGAGTTAGAGGGGACATGATAGAGGTATTCAAGTGGGTTAGTGGGATTAATAAAGGGGACATGAACAATGTACTAAAGCTCAGTGATAGCGAAAGAACTCGTACAAATGGTTTCAAATTAGATAAATTTCGTTTCAAGAAAGATATAGGCAAGTATTGGTTTGGTAACAGAGTTGTGGATAGGTGGAATAGGCTGCCAAGTGCTATAGTGGGATCAAGAACGATAGGGAGCTTTAAGATAAAATTAGATAGACATATGGACGAGATGGTTTGGGCGTGAGGGGGATCTGTCATATGTAGACTCTGTCTACAGACTCCTGTTTTGCTGACCTCTGACCGTTTCGGTGAGGCCAGTCCTAATGGTGTTTTTAAGCTGGGCTTATAATTACGCCTTATAATTAGGGTTGGGTGTGACAGGGATCTGCCTTGTGTAGGCCAATCGGCTTTCTGCAGACTCCCATTTTCTTATGTTCTCATGTTCTTATAACATAAGAACAACAAAAAATGGGAGTCTACAGAAAGCCAATTGGCCCTCACAAGGCAGATCCCTCTCACACCCAACCCTAATTATAAACCCAACTCACTAATACTATGAGGACTGACCTCACCAAAATGGTCAGAGGTCAACATAAGAAAACGGGAGTCTGCAGAGAGCCGACTGGATGACAACCGGCAGATTCCCCTCACACTCAACCCATCCCGTCCATATGCCTATCACATTTTTATCTTAAAGCTCTCTATCGTTCTTGATCCCATTATAGCACTCGGTAACCTATTCCACCTATCCACAACTCTGTTACCAGCCAGACCTATGAGAGTTCCGTATGGAGCTCAGTGGTCTGGTTATTCTGCTCTACATAACTAACTAACAACTTTGTTACCAAACCAATATTTGTCTATATCTTTTCTGAACGAAATTTTTCTAATTTGAAACCATTTATTCGAGTTATTTCGCTATCACTGAGCTTCAGTACATCTTTCATGTTCCCTTTATTAATCCCACTAACCCACTTGAACACCTCTATCATATCCCCTCCAAACTCTGCGTCGCTCTAACGAATATGTTTTGGAACGTTCTATGTTTACTGTTCTGTGCTTACATTTGTGCCACCTTATTTATTATGACACTACCATTGTATTCCTTGGGTTATTTATTGTGACACTACCATTGTATTCCTTGGGTTATTTATTATGACACTACCATTGTATTCCTTGGGTTATTTATTATGACACTACCATTGTATTCCTTGGGTTATTTATTATGACACTACCATTGTATTCCTTGGGTTATTTATTATGACACTACCATTGTATTCCTTGGGTTATTTATTATGACACTACCATTGTATTCCTTGGGTTATTTATTATGACACTACCATTGTATTCCTTGGGTTATTTATTATGACACTACCATTGTATTCCTTGGGTTATTTATTATGACACTACCATTGTATTCCTTGGGTTATTTATTATGACACTACCATTGTATTCCTTGGGTTATTTATTATGACACTACCATTGTATTCCTTGGGTTATTTATTATGACACTACCATTGTATTCCTTGGGTTATTTATTATGACACTACCATTGTATTCCTTGGGTAATTTATTATGACACTACCATTATATTCCTTGGGTTATTTATTATGACACTACCATTGTATTCCTTGGGTTATTTATTATGACACTACCATTGTATTCCTTGGGTTATTTATTATGACACTACCATTGTATTCCTTGGGTTATTTATTATGACACTACCATTGTATTCCTTGGGTTATTTATTATGACACTACCATTGTATTCCTTGGGTTATTTATTATGACACTACCATTGTATTCCTTGGGTTATTTTCCCGTTACTTCCACAGTCTTGCCTTGTTGTTATAATATACTGTATTATGCACATCCGTACGTTTGTTAATATTTTTGTTTTATTATTATTGGTTATAATAGTGGTATTGTTGGTGATGATTGTAATTAATGTTAGTTATTATTATTATTATAATTTAATTGTTATTATTTTAGTGTATTCTTGTTGTTGTGTATTCACCTATATCTTCGCGTTTTAATTGATGTCACACACACACACACACACACACACACACACACACACACACACACACACATACACACACACACACACACACACACAATCACACACACACACCTATATTCCGATCGCCGTGGTTGTCTAGTATCCACCCGCCATGACCTGATTATTGTTTACTGTGGCTCTAATGACATATTAAATAAGTCCCTTGATGCAGGATCAAGAGAATCAGAATTAATGGAATCTGGTGGTTAGCCTTGTGTACAGTATATTCCAGCACTCATATTTTTATGTTCTCGGCAATGGTAATGTTGTTCTCGGCAATGGTAATGTTGTTCTCGGCAATGGTAATGTTGTTCTCGGCAATGGTAATGTTGTTCTCGGCAATGGTAATGTTGTTCTCGGCAATGGTAATGTTGTTCTCGGCAATGGTAATGTTGTTTTAATTTTGTTATTCATATATTTACAGACTTGAAAAGGAGAATTCATCATTAGCCAATTTTGTTATTTAAATGGGTTGCTAATTTAGTAACAAACAGAAATACTGCGAGAGAATCTCCAATAATTCAACTTACACAGACGAGCACTGGTTTTAAAACTGTAGTGTAGATGTATGGAATAGGTTACCAAGTGTTGAGGTCTGGTCAAGAATATTTGAGAGTTTATATGAATTGGGTAAAGGCTGGTCCTATCCAGAGTGAGGTTTGGCATCCATTACGCAACCTTAGCCGTTTCTGTCTGTCTCTTTTACTGTCCTACATTTTCTTTTATGGGGCAAGGGGCTAGGACACCTCCACCCCTTGCATAATTATCCTACTCGACGAGACAGAGAAAGGGCTAAGGGAACGCGAAAGTGGTCCCGGACCCTGAGAATAGGAACTTTAAATGTTGTTTATGTTAGAGCTCTGTCTCGTCTCAGCAATGGGGCATTTGCCCATTACATACATACACAATTCATACCACATTTCAGTATTCTTAGCCTTTACATTTTTTGTTTTTTTACCTGAAAACATAAACAGATTTTGAAGCTGCTCCGCCCCCCCCCCTCTCTCCCTCTCTCTCTCTCTCTCTCTCTCTCTCTCTCTCTCTCTCTCTCTCTCTCTCTCTCTCTCTCTCTCTCTCTCTCTCTCTCTCTCTCTGTAATATATTTGTTGTACTATAATTGCATTATAACTTCGGTAGTTGTTGTTGTTGTTGTTGTTCCCCAAGCTGCCTGGCCGAACAGCCCCAGGGCCCCGAGCAAGGCCAAGGCCATAACCGAGGGCCCCACCGAACCCTCCCTGCCGACCACAATAAAGCCTGGGTGACCGAAGCCACTCCATGGCGGGGAGCTGAGGAGGGTGCGGAAACGCCCGGGAAACCAAAACCCCACCCAGGGCCCTGTGCCCCTCAGCAATTATGAAGAGAAAGCTGAGGAGCAAAGGAAAAATGTGAGGCTTTGGCTTCCAATCTTGGTAGATTGGGAGGTCAATTCACGAAATATTAGTCACATTATGTGTGTAACTGTTGTATTCAGCTAACTATGACCTCAATAACCGTTGATGTAATGAAGAATGTGAAGTGTCCCTCATATGATTGCAATATATTAGTGGTACTATTATTGCATAATAATTTATGTAGTTGGAAATATTAGTCACATCATGTATGTAATAATTGTATTCAGCTAACTATGATCTCAATAACCATTGATGTAATGAACAATGTGAACAGTCTGCTCATACGATTGCACTAGTTTTGTGGTGCTATTATTTACAACCTGTCAATTAATAATTAATTCACTACAAGCTTGCTTGATTTTTTGTGTGTGTTTTTTTTTTATCATGAGATACGTACAGTATATACAGACCATGTGGCAATTAAATTAGGAAACTATAATAACACATCTGAATAATGCCTACCTGACTTATAAACACAAATATGAATGTAACCAGACGACGATGCTGTTGTTTCAGTGGAATAATGGGCAGTATGTATCGCCTTACCAGTTGTTGTCCCCTCACAGGATGGGGGGCGCTGCTCAATAAACTCGCCCCTCGGGGCAAAATCAAAATCTTTCTCTCTCTCTCTCTCTCTCTCTCTCTCTCTCTCTCTCTCTCTCTCTCTCTCTCTCTCCATAAAAAGTAATAGATCATACTGTACATAGACATTTCCGATGCTCATATTTATAAAGTAATTTTTGTCATCCAAATAATGTTAAGTTAGGTTAATTTAGGATAGGAAAGGTAATTGGCAAAAATAAATGATAATATTAAAAGACTATTTCAGAAGCTATCATTTGCAAGAGATCGAAAATGGGTAAAACAAATAAAACAAACAAACGCTCGTCGACTTAAGGGAGCCCACCTCGCTTTTATTCTCTGTCTCTCCCTCTCTCTTTGGCTTGTATCCATTCGGCCCCATTCAGCCTACTGTTTTAAAGGATTAATCTCCTTTAGGAAGGTCACCGTATTTTTGTTTATCTCTCTCTCCTTTTCTCTCTTTCTCTGACTTGTATCCATTTGGCCCCATTCAGCCATCTGTTTTAAGACGTTTATCCCCATCCAGGTGTCAATATTTTCCTGGCGAGCGGTAGCAAGCCAGCATATATATATTTTTGTTTTATAGCATGCTAAATTTGTAAATTTTTCTATAGAAAAATTTCTCCGGCGAAGCCGGATTACTCCATACAATGCTGGCTCGCTATTGCTCGCCAGGAAGAAATCGACACCTGGATGGGGATAAACGTCTTAAAACAGTTGGCTGAATGGGGCCAAATGGATACAAGTCAGAGAAAGAGAGAAAAGGAGAGAGAGTTAAAAAAAAAACCGGTGACCTTCCTAAAGGAGATTAACCCTTGGATCAACCCACCTGGTCGTGGGTCCCCACTAGAGTTAATCCAAGAAATTATAACCTGAGTCAATTATACCAACCAACAATTATTTATCTCTCTCTCTCTCTCTCTCTCTCTCTCTCTCTCTCTCTCTCTCTCTCTCTCTCTCTCTCTCTCTCTCTCTCTCTCTCTCTCTCTCTCTCTCTGCAATTTACTCTGACAAAATGCCTTCGCGGAAGGGAAAAAAAATATATATATTGGGACATTATATAATATAGAATTAAGTTGAGCAATAGTGTACAAACTATTATCAACTATTATCTAGCCTTATGAAGGCTAGTATAAAATAAACGCATCATATGCTGCTGCTGATGAACCATTATTGATTATGATCAGTGTGTTTATATATTATTAATCACTTTTATATCATGAAACAATCTATTAATAATTGACCTTTCAGTCGTCTTTTCTTAAGTGAATTTAGTTGTTTAATCTTTCGTTCAGATATTTGATCTCAGTGACGGTATTTCTCAGTGACTGTGGTCCGAAATTGGCAGATAAATTTTAACATTGATAAATGCTAGGTATTAAAGATAGGGAAGATGAACACAAATGTAAAATATAAACTAACTATTACGGAATTAGAAAACTCAGACTGTGAGAAAGATCTAGGTGTGTTTGTTAGCAATGATCTGAAAACTAGAAAACAATGTAGCCTAAGTGTTTGTAGCAAGGCAAACATGATTCTCGCGTTAATCTCTTGGAGAGTAACATAACTGCTGACCTTATCTTGAAACTTTACTTGTCATAAGTGACAATGGATTATGCTGTTCAGTTTTGGTGCCCTTGTTACAGCATGTATGTAGACTCTCTAGAGACAATCCAACATAGAATGACAAAAAATATCCTACCCGATAGCACTATCGTTAGTGAGTGCCATTTGTATTTTGTACTATTGTTAATGTCTTGTCATGTTGCAAATTTGATTTTAATAGAACATTTTGACACTAATTGTAGTTTCTTTATTCATGCAGAGTTTAGTAAAAATTTGCCAGAACGTCCCGGACTTCCCAAATTGACTAATTCCTTGAACATGACGATGGTGCATTGTTATGTGTGCGATCAGTTTGCTTGGGAACCAGATTGACTTGCTCATATAGTGATGTACACCCTATGTGGTGGATTGTGTTCTTTTATTTAATTATTTTTATTTTAGTAAGCGTTGTTTCCACATAGCGATTTTGATCAGTTATTTTGCCTTTATATTGTCTTTGTCCCAGTTTTGGTTTGTTTAGTTTGCAAGTTTTACATTTTAATTTATCATATGAGCAAAGGTCAAATTACCCTCGGATTACATTCATCCACATTGATGAGGCTAACACATTTATTTATGCAATCCACGTGTATTTGTGAGATACTCTAGGTCTAGGCCACAGTCTACAGTGCTCTAAGCCAGTGTTTCTCAGCGTGGGCCATATGACCCCCTTGGGGGCCATGATATTTTTTCAGGGGCCACAAGGCCAAATTTGAAAAATGGGGGGCCACGGGGGGCCACAGAAAATTAATATAAATTAATATAATTAATATAAATGGGAGTGTGTGAGGGACAGGTATCACTCCACTTCGCCACATCAGAATACCAGGTAACTGTCTGCAGAATATGTAATATTCAAGAAATACAAGAAAGTTTCATTGAACTTCAGAATAACACAACAGCTCAAGCAAGGTTCAAGCGTGGAGGACACCAGAAGCTGTGGATGAATCAAGATGTGTATAAGAAGTACCCACTACTCTGGAAAGATGTGAAGTTGCTCTTACTTGCTTTTCCCACGTCTTACTTGGTTGAGACTGGTTTCAGTCGGGTGATATACCTGCTGTCAAAGACTCGAAATCGCCTTGACATAGAAAACAAAGAGTCGATTTACGTCTCTCTCTGACAGCTTTCAAGCCAAACATTGACAAGTTGGCAGCCCTGCACCAGTCACAGGGATCCCACTGAAACCTTTCAAGATAGAGCCAATTGTACCTACATGTATTCCTTGTTTTGTATTCCTTTTGTAAATAAATAAGTATTCAAATAAAATATTTATCCAATTAATATTGTTATTTGATTTATGCCTGAAGTTAGTGTTTTGAGTACATGGTACTATTCAAACTAGAACCATTAATATACCTACTTCCCTAGGCGTATTAAGGTGAGGGACGGATGAGGGGGGGGGGGATCAGAACTCAAAGTTGGCATGGAGGGGCCACAAGAACTTGCATTGGATTGAAGGGGGCCACGACCAGAAAAAGGTTGAGAAACACTGTCTAAGCTACATATACTGTACATGATACCACTATGCTTGCCACGAAGATAATTAAATTAAATAATTTAGGTCCCGAGTTGCCTGGGGCTTACTGTAAAAATCCCTCGTAGTGTATTCTGAAACATGGGTCCTAGAACTTTGTTTGGAATAAACCTTCCCAAATAGGATTTCCCTTCTTCTATATATATGAGAACAGGTTGGTAACTTATTATCCCACGCCGTGGCCGAGTGGGTTAAAGCGTGGAATATAGTTCTGATTATAATTATATACTGTATATATATATATATATATATATATATATATATATATATATATATATATATATATATATATATACTGTATATATATATATATAATATGCATGCACGTAATTTAAATTATAAACACACATTAGGTGATTTCATATTAAGAATATTCGATGAGGATTTTTAGCCAGCACACACGCACACGTTTGTATTCTCGCAAACATTCACTCATGACAATTTCTATCCACAGACATATATTCACATTATCAATCAACAATCACAACCACAAACACATTCATATATCCATTCGCAAAAACACACATGCATATTTTCATTCACGCACATTAATACACACTTACATTCACAAACACACATACATGGAAATACAAATACACATTTTCACTCACGAACAAACATATATTTACACATAAACACACACACACACATTACACACACACTGACACAAGTCCACTCACAAACACAGTCATTATATACACACATTTTCAATATAAAACATAAACGGCCATTTATACTCACAAGTAGGCTCATATTTACAAACACACACACACATACCTATGTAAACTCACATATAGTATACACATCTTTACAAACACACACACACACCTATGTAAACTCACATATAGTATACACATCTTTACAAACACACACACACACCTATGTAAACTCACATATAGTATACACATCTTTACAAACACACACACACACCTATGTAAACTCACATATAGTATACACATCTTTACAAACACATGTCTACACTCAAAAAATTACACACACTCAGCACAATGTCACTCGTAATCACACATTAGCCTACACCTAATCTCACATTTACAGTAAATAACACACGTACACGCACATATATTTAAACACACACATACTGTATGCACCCACGCTGGTGTGCGTGAAGGTGTTCGAGTTTTTATTTTTGTATTATTACCATCTGTAGAATTATTTATTGTAGAATGTCTACTTTTTCTTGAGAGAGAGAGAGAGAGAGAGAGAGAGAGAGAGAGAGAGAGAGAGAGAGAGTGTGTGTGTGTGTTAAGATATATGACCCTTACGAATAAAGTTTGTTCATGTCAATTGTGAAATCTATTATTAGTTGTGTTTGAGAAATGGAACCTGAAGGTAAATGCGGGGAAGAGTAAGATTATGACCTTTGATTGGGGTGCATAGTCACCGAGTGTTAGGTGAGGTTGAATGGTCAGGTTATGGAGAATGTCAGCTCATTTAAGTATTTGGTCAGTATGATGAGTAAAGATGGGAGTATGGATGAAGATGTGAGGGAGAGGGTGCAACAAGAAAAGAGGGTTGTAGGAATGCTGAAAGCAGTGACAAGGAATAGGGTGGTCAGCATCGAAGTAAATAAGTCATTGCATGATAGTCTGGTAATCCCGACATTGACGCACAGCTTCTTGCTCTGTATATAGGCACAGTGCGCCCATGTTTCGAGTATTGTTCGCATGTGTGGGGAGGTTCCACCCATAACACACTTCTCGAAAGAGTAGAGGCAAAAGCATTTCGCCTCATCAATTCACTTCCTCATATTAGTTTCCTATAATATCTTTCTACACGCCGCAATGTTGCATATCTTTCTACACCCCGCAATGTTGCATATCTTTCTACACGCCGTAATGTTGCATATCTTTCTACACGCCGTAATGTTGCATATCTTTCTACACGCCGCAATGTTGCATATCTTTCTACACGCCGTAATGTTGCATATCTTTCTACACGCCGTAATGTTGCATATCTTTCTACACGCCGCAATGTTGCATATCTTTCTACACGCCGCAATGTTGCATATCTTTCTACACGCCGCAATGTTGCATATCTTTCTACACGCCGCAATGTTGCATATCTTTCTACACGCCGCAATGTTGCATATCTTTCTACACGCCGCAATGTTGCATATCTTTTCTACACACCGCAATGTTGCATATCTTTCTACACGCCGCAATGTTGCATATCTTTCTACACGCCGCAATGTTGCATATCTTTCTACACGCCGCAATGTTGCATATCTTTCTACACGCCGCAATGTTGCATATCTTTCTACAACGCCGCAATGTTGCTATCTTTCTACACGCCGCAATGTTGCATATCTTTCTACACGCCGCAATGTTGCATATCTTTCTACACGCCGCAATGTTGCATATCTTTCTACACGCCGCAATGTTGCATATCTTTCTACACGCCGCAATGTTGCATATCTTTCTACACGCCGCAATGTTGCATATCTTTCACTTTTATATCACTATTACAACAATAAGTGTTCTTCAGAGCTCTCTCAGAGCACCTGCCTTTCATTACAGTCCCACTCCTTTACTGTCCAACTTTTCAACCCAAGAATTTGCAAATCTCAGTCTTTCTTCTACTCAACAAGTGAACTCTGGAACTCTCTTCATCAATCAGTCTATTCTTCATCATATGACTTAAACTGTTTTAAACTTCGTGTGTCCAGACATTTTGACCCCAACGTCCCTTGAAATTGGCTCTGTCACTCTTTTTGGCTTTGGGGAACACACTCATTACAGGCAGCCTGCCCTTTGTGTCTCCTTTATTTACATAGACAGAACAAAAAAATCAGGCAGTACGTCATTGCTGGAGGCGCCACTATTAAATATTGCTAAAATTAAATTAAATTCGTAATCGGATTGGGATGAATTAACCAGTTGATGTTGGTTAGCTAATTATAAACTTAATATAATGATCTTTCTGTAATTTATATTTTAATTAATAAGTTATCATCTAGTTAACAGAGTTAATGTTGTATTGCACCATTAACGTTTAATGTTGTATTGCACCATTAACGTTTAATGTTGTATTGCACCATTAACGTTTAATGTTGTATTGCACCATTAACGTTTAATGTTGTATTGCACCATTAACGTTTAATGTTGTATTGCACCATTAACGTTTAATGTTGTATTGCACCATTAACGTTTAATGTTGTATTGCACCATTAACGTTTAATGTTGTATTGCACCATTAACGTTTAATGTTGTATTGCACCATTAACGTTTAATGTTGTATTGCACCATTAACGTTTAATGTTGTATTGCACCATTAACGTTTTACACATGTATACATTTGTGCTTGTATATTTCTCAGTGTGCTTACATTAAGGAAGGTGCGGGCATGATGCACTATATTTGTTCACGTTGACAATAGAAATAATATTGTAAGAAAATAACTCTGACAACAAATATTGTCGTGGATATACAGTAGATACAATTTGTACTAATTTGCCATAGCAAAAAGAAGGAATATAGAAAAAATACCTCATGATATAATATTGGTAACAAATATATTATACATCCTGCATAATAGTAATATATTATACATCCTGCATAATAGTAATATTCTACATAGGGAATGATGTGATTATAGCAACATGATAAAAAGGGCATCACCGTACAGTAGCAAACCTGTTACTTAATAAAGGGCATCACCGTACAGTAGCAAACCTGTTACTTAATAAAGGGCATCACCGTACAGTAGCAAACCTGTTACTTAATAAAAGGCATCACCGTACAGTAGCAAACCTGTTACTTAATAAAGGGCATCACCGTACAGTAGAAAACCTGTTACTTAATAAAGGGCATCACCGTACAGTAGCAAACCTGTTACTTAATAAAGGGCATCACCGTACAGTAGCAAACCTGTTACTTAATAAAGGGCATCACCGTACAGTAGCAAACCTGTTACTTAATAAAGGGCATCACCGTACAGTAGCAAACCTGTTACTTAATAAAAGGCATCACCGTACAGTAGCAAACCTGTTACTTAACAAAGGGCATCACCGTACAGTAGCAAACCTGTTACTTAATAAAGGGCATCACCGTACAGTAGCAAACCTGTTACTTAATAAAGGGCATCACCGTACAGTAGCAAACCTGTTACTTAATAAAGGGCATCACCGTACAGTAGCAAACCTGTTACTTAATAAAGGGCATCACCGTACAGTAGCAAACCTGTTACTTAATAAAGGGCATCACCGTACAGTAGTAAACCTGTTACTTAATAAAGGGCATCACCGTACAGTAGTAAACCTGTTACTTAATAAAATATTAAAAACTATAGTCCATTTATTGCAAATGGTCTAGAAATTATGACCACTAACCTCTTTGACTTAAAAAGGGCCAAAGCAAATCGGCTGTAATATGGCACACCAATTCCCTGGCTGACTTTATATGAAGGGTGCCCGCCTGGAAGTGTAGTGGGCGGGCTTGTGGCTTCGGCTCCTCTGCATGTCTGCCTGCCTGCCGAGATCGGGGGAGGCCGGGGGAGTGCTGGAGGGACCTTGGTGACCCAGGTCTCTGGGTCTTCTCCTGGATGACCTAGATGGGTGTGAATTTGTATTTTGTTTTTGTGTGTTCAATATTTTCTGTTGTGTTTTGTGTTGTCCCTATTCTAGCACTGTCTTGAGTCGGCCCCCCAAAAAAAAAAAAAAATAAATAAATAAAATGAAAACGACAAAAATAAACAATAAAACAATAAAAAATGGAAAAGTGGGGATTGGGCCTGAGTATATAGATAGATTATATATAATTCCCTGGCTGACTCCTCCCAAACGGTAGCTATATTAGCTTGATTACTCTTCAGTCTAGTCCTTTATTAGTATTAGAAGGTAAGTAGTCTAGACTTCTGGCCTAATTACAGTGACTATACTATAAGTGAAGGAAAGCAAAGTGTAGATACTGTAGCCTACCCCATAAACCAAAATCCAAGATTGATAACATTGATAATTACTTTCTTATAATTGTGTGTTATGCGCGTACGAATGAAACCACTTAACTGGTCGCTGTATGTTTCTCTCAAATATCATGAAGATGTAAAATAGACATACGCCAATTACCTGAGACGATATTTTGGGGCACGTGTTTGTTGGAATTGATGCACCGTGGTATGTTCAAAATAATTTAATAATGTTTTTGCTTAACTAGGTTCCATTTTAATATAATATGTCGTATTCATTGCTATATGATAGCAATTAAGTTCAATGTCTAATTGTAGGTCTGTTGCGTGCCTGTGCACTATAACTTTGGTGCATAATACACAAATCAAGTACAAAATCTTATGACACCCAGCAAGAGGAAAGTAGGCAATTCAGCTAGACGATGCAATAGAGCATAATTTTCCTCCTTAGCTACTTAGACGGACGCACCTTTCGGGTCGTCAGAGATTAGTCATTTGGGGGATGATAAGCAGATGAATGCAATTTCTAGCCGACCATAAGATGAGCGTAATTCCCGGTTGCGGAAGTGTAATCACTAAACGAATGAGGGAGTAAGTAGGGAGAGTTATTCCGGCAGTAAACCATCAAGGGGCTATAGTCAAACTACAAGCAGGTACGCATATAACGACCAGCCACCAAACTCAGAGTTAAGCTTCTAAATTGGCATGTAGACTGGCCGGTGGTAAACACGCTAAATTACAGGCCAGCCGTCCCTGCAACAAGGGCTAATATGCAGCCAGTTATCTGACAGGCAGGTAGACCAGCGAGAGGAAGGCTGCAACCTGATTGGCAGACAGAAGACCGAGGCAGACATACAGACAATCAGGCAGGCAGAGGCAGAATGCAAGAAGTGGCGTTGTGGAAGCGTTAGTTGATGCAGGCGTTGTGACGGCATGGGGACCAGAGCTAGGACTCAGACACCTCACGCTACTGGTTTTACACTTGAGGGCGCTACACAGAGTACAAGTTTATAGACCTAACCCACATCAAGCGGTCCCGCACCCACTAGCCTCTTTACCACTACACCATACGATTCGTATTAGTGTGGCGGTGCTGCACCCTTAGCCGCCCGGGTGGAGAGAAAATAATACAGTGGTGATGTATTGAAGTGCCTGAAGATGGTATCGGGTGTACTTAGAGTGGCGCGGGGCACGGGCGGGCTCTCTCTGTCCTACCTTTTAAGGCCTCCGTTACGTGCGAAGAGAACAAGGCTCATCAGACACTTGTCGTAACCCCGGATGATTCTCGCTGGCTATTTATGACTCCAGTAAATGAGCCACCCAAGGGTTAAAGTCGCCTGAAACACAACCAAACCCCACTCCTACTCTGGCTTACAGCGCCCGCTAAAATAGCCACAACAAGTTACCCATTGTGGTGCAAAGTTGGGTTGGAGGTGGAGCTAGTTCACCAGCACCGTTCCTGCTTCATCAAGAGCAGCTGATGTTCACACTGGAATCATTACAACAGCTTCGTAATTTAACACAAAATATTATTATTTTAAGTCACAATATTCCATTGGGTTTATTTAAACCACTCAATAACCATCCCAATTATTTTAGCCTTTAAGCCTTATAAATATACCGTAACATCGAAGATCGGGAATTATCACTTGAATTGATTACTCCATAGTAACAGTGCCCCTGAATCAGCACTACATCTTAATGTATCTAGGTCAACAGTAGGACTATAGTATAACTTATTCAGATGAATATATTGTTGTATTAAATCTGGTACAATGATATAGTTTAATTCAAACAAAATCGTGATATATATAATTGTCTTTAATTGCCTCTGATTACATGAAACCACTATGTAGTCTGCGTAAAACTGCTGGAATTACCATAATATACAGTACATCATAAGGTTGGTATTACCATAATATACAGTACATCATAAGGTTGGTATTACCATAATATACAGTACATCATAAGGTTGGTATTACCATAATATACAGTACATCATAAGGTTGGTATTACCATAATATACAGTACATCATAAGGTTGGTATTACCATAATATACAGTACATCATAAGGTTGGTATTACCATAATATACAGTACATCATAAGGTTGGTATTACCATAATATACAGTACATCATAAGGTTGGTATTACCATAATATACAGTACATCATAAGGTTGGTATTACCATAATATACAGTACATCATAAGGTTGGTATTACCATAATATACAGTACATCATAAGGTTGGTATTACCATAATATACAGTACAACAGTACATCATAAGGTTGGTATTACCATAATATACAGTACATCATAAGGTTGGTATTACCATAATATACAGTACATCATAAGGTTGGTATTATGTCTGGGAAGGTTAACCCAACATTCAGTAGCACCATATAGACTCAAAGTCAGAAACACTATTAGTCTTATCAACAATATTATATGAAACTAAACTCCGCCCTGCAGTTTAATACACTAGACTTTGCTCATTGTAGCACTATGCGCTTAATACCATATCACAACCTAATATACCAAACTCCTCATGTCAAACTACTGAGCCAGATATCCAGCATGCAACAATACAATACTCTTTATAATCAAGAATCCGGACCAAACCCGAATGAGCTACAGTCTGGTTGTGTTTAGCTTGCCGGCAATTTACCATGTCGCCCATCTAGATTATTCGTGTATTAAGAATATTTTGTAGCGAACTACGTTGTTAATTATGAAAACCAGGCATTAAGATGATGCAGAGACCCTATTTTCTATTATTTGTTCACATTATTTTTTTCATTGAATATCGAGAAATTAGCTGGGATTAAATTTTACTTCATGTGAAAACACGACTAAACACTCTGTGCACGAACCTGATAAATCAATCTCTACTACACAAACTTATTCACTAGATTTGGTACCACAACCTAATTTAAAATACTCTGCACTCCACATTACAGCTTAATTTATTAAAGACCACACAGCACAATAATTAACTAATCTCCGAATCTTAACCAAATTCAGCCAGTTCAAACTTGTAATTATGTGAGGCTGTGGGAAGTATGAATTAAAGGTCGTATATTCTCAATTTTAACAAATCCTTATTTTAGTTTTGTTAGCACGAGAACTATAATGTCGATATGTTCAATTTGTTAATATGTGAATGAGGGAGACTAAAGGCAAATTTGCCTGTGACGAGTGCCTTCCCCCGGAGTTGAAAGAGTGACTGTACCAAAATCAAGGAATGTACGAGCTAAAATACCTGGACCCACGGAGTTTTAAGTCATAGAATGAGGGAAAGATAGATTCAGGGAGAACTCGAGAGCACAGCTGTTGAACCGAAGATATATTGGGAATATCGTTTCACTCTTGGGTTGGAAAGTTGCACAGAGTAGGGGTGGGATTGTGTTGCAAGTCGGGCGCTACGTGCTCTACTGTAAGTAGAGGAGGTAGTATACACTAAGAGAGCTCTGAGAAAAACTGATTACTGTAATAGCGGTAGAATTGCGAGAGTTGCAACATTGCGGCGAAACGAGAGATTGCAGAGAATCTGTGAGTGGATGTGAGTTGATGAGACGAAAGACTTTCTTTTCTACTTTGTCCAAAAGTGTTGTGTGAGAGGAACCTCCCCACAAATGCGAATAATACTCAATACATGGACGTACTGTGTCCCTGTACAGAGCAAGAAGCTGTGTATGGGTAAAGAAGCCGTGAATTCTTATTTATTTGGAGGCGGTTGAGCACACCCAGCTTCTGGGAAGGAGTTTTAGCAAGAGTGGTAATACGTTTTTTCCAAGAGAGATCAGAAGACAAAATAACACTGAGAATATTAAGAGAAGATGAAGGGTTAATTTGTATGTTCTTGCATAATAAGATATGTCTTGTGGAAGGTTGCGACGAGTACACAGATGGAGAAATTGAGTTTTGGAGGCATTGAGAGTAACAAGGTTTTCTCTGCCCCAATCATAAGTAGTAGAAAGATCAGAACATAGGCGTGCCAAGGCCCTGCTAGTGAGTTTTGGAGTGATTGCATGCTGGCTTTTTGTGAAAAACACGTTGAACAGTGTATGATAGAGTTATCAGCATATGAGTGGATGGGGCTAGAGGTACAGTTGAGAAGATAATTAATGAATATTAGAAAGAGAACTGGAAATATGACAAACCCATGAGGAACACCAGAGTTGATAGGTTGAGGAAGAGAGCGATGGCCGTCCACAACCACAGTTATGGAACGGCCGGAAAGGAAATTGGAGATAAGGGCACAGCTGGAAGTATAGAAACCGAAGGAGGGTAGTTTAGACATTAGAGAGATGTGCCAGACTCTATCGAAGGCCTACAATATGTCTAGGGCAGTAGAGAAACTCTCACCGAAGTCCAGAAATTACGACAGTCTAACTGGTATAAGGCTGAGTAAATATTTGGAATATCTACATTCGTGATCAGTTCCAACACTAAGATGCGACTAACAACACGAATAAAACACCAGTTTAAATTTCATGGAATTATTACAAAAAATTCATACATCCACCAATTGTGTCATCACCATGGATTCATAACCATGCTTTATTCCAGAAAATCAACATCAGTATTAAAATAGTAACATTAACTTTATGAGTCATATTTAGTATCATAATCATTCAACTTCACAACCTGTCTCAACACCATATATTCACCATCAGTGTTATCACCATGCCTGCGCACAGCCAGTCTTTGCACCATAAACATCATATTCAACCCCACTTTCACCAACTTGAATTACAATTAGTTTCAAGGGAAAAACTTGCCCCTCAACTTTCTCTTCATAATTGCTGAGGGGCACAGGGCCTTGGGTGGGGCTTTGGTTTCCCGGGCGTTTCCGCACCCTCCTTAGCTCCTCGCCATGGAGTGGCTTCGGTCACCCAGGCTTTATTGTGGTCGGCGGGGAGGGTTCTGTGGGGGCACTCGGTTATGGCCTTGGAATTGCTCGGGGCCTTGGGGCTGTTCGGCCAGGCAGCTTGGGGAACAACAACAACAACAACAACAACAATTAGTTTCAAATGTTTCGTCAGTATCAACACCACAGTTTAATTTTCTTGTTTTCTTACCATAAAAACACCACCAAAATCACCATCCAGCATCACTAATATATTCTCACTAGCAATATTTTCTCCAAATACTTACAATTAGACTTAACAGCACATGTTCGCCACTTTTGTCTCAAAAAAATCACAAATAGTCGCTACAACGCATTCGCTACTTCACATTAACATAAACATATAGACTTACAATTACTATGTTGTTTTTGCTAGGCTCAAAGTCCGAAAACTACCAGAATGCATTATGGTCGATTTTGCTAGAGATCAGAGGTCGAAAACAAATCGTTTTACCCAACCTATACAAATTATTCTTAACCTAACTTACTGTGGGTTTCAGAAGCCGTGTGTCATAGTTTTTTCGGGAATAACTTATTAACAAACAGTTGGATCAGTATGATATTTTGACATTGCTTTTTTCACACCGTCCCCTAATATTCGTCAATATAGTGCATTACCAAAGTGTAGAAATATGTCACTTGTCCCTTAGTCATGAGGTTAAAGTCGCACATTAATGACTAAGAAACGGACAGGGTTACCGTGGCTTACCTGTGAGAACCACCAAACCGTTCTTGCTCCTCCATCAAACACGGTAGTTATCAGCCACCACCCAACCCTATTATCACCTTTAAATTTAAGCAATCTGTCAATATCAAGTATAAATATACAAAAATACATACTGTCTGTATATTTATACTTGATATTGACAGATAACTTGAATTTAAAGGCGATAATAGGGTTGGGTGGTGGCTGATAACTACCGTGTTTGATGGAGGACCAAGAATGGTTTGGTGGTTCCACGGTAGCCCTGTCCGTTTCTTAGTCATTAATGTGCGACTTTAAACTCATGACTAAGGGACAAGTGGCTTATTTCTACACTTTTGGTAATGCACTATATTGACAAAAAATGGGGGATGGTGTGAAAAAAGCTGTGTCAAAATATCATACTGATCCAACTGTTTGTAAATAAGTTATTCCCGAAAAAACGATGCCACACGGCCTCTGAAACCCATAGTAGTCTAATTTAACCTGACTAAATCATTAGCTATCTTTTAATTTAATATACAGGTATGTATTATAGTTATATTAGGTAATGTTGGGTTAGGTTACGTTGGAGCATGGAAGGGAGGCTACCACTTGTTAGGTTACCACTCGTTAGGTAAGGTTACATTGGCATCTATACACCACTGACCCAATATGATAGCTAAAGAGGATAATCACCATAGTTCTACATTATATATTCAAGTTGAACCTTAGTCACGATTACAATTCATGAGTAAAATAATAGTCACTAAAAATATATATTGTTCTTCATTTGACTCCCTAATAACATTGATAAAGACTACCCACTACCTGTAGTATATCGAATGCTAAAATTAAGACTAATTATAAGCAGGGAGCTGATACAATTCTAAGAGTTTATATTTTGCAATAACAAATATATCAATATATCAATCAACATAGACTACAGTAGATCTGGACTTTAAACGATAATGGAACTTTGCAGTAAGCGACCCAACATCGGAGAACGAACCCCCAAGTTCGAACCTCGAAACCGAAAAAAAATGATATTTTTGCGGTTTCGAGATTCGAACTTAGGGGTTCGTTCTCCGATTTGGGGTCCCTTACTTTCCATGTTCCATTTTCGTGTCAAGTCCATATATGCAGTTAATTTGTGCCTCATCAGACTATATAAGGTTATTTTCACTTCAGCTTTCGGCAGTAAAGAAAATAGTTATGGTTCTATCTATGAGTTTTCTTCCCTATTTCTCTGTCGGTTTATTTGTTCGCATGGAATCTCAAAGACTTATAAACGTACTTGAAGCAATTTGTCTTAGATATTTTGACTCGGCACCACTCAGTCTGCCTTTCCTTTCCTCGCCCTCGGTCAGGCCTTCCCGAGCTCCTATTGAACACAGAATCTTGCTCGATTCTGTTTGTGCATTATCTGGTATTTGTTTCTCGAGGTGGACCTCCGGTGTTGTTGTTGTCATTCCCTAGGCTGCCTGGCTGAACAGCCCCGAGTCCCTCAGGAAGACCATGGCCGAGATCGGGCTTTCCCACAGGGTTCTCAAGGAGTGTAAATTATTTTGGTAAACCTGACTTTTTGGACCGACAGCGATTTCAGTAAGTTTTATTTTGTTTTTTGTATTTTTTCCTTCAGATATAGTGTTGTTTTATACTGAAGAGGAGCGGAAATGAGGGTCAATATACAGGAGGCGCTACAATATTGGTAAAAAATTAAGCTCAATAGCATGTGATTAAGCGATTTTTCTCCAAATTGTTGATGTAGGTGTCATTCCCGGGAAACTAACATAATACATATTATATGGATATTTACGTTTTAAGGGTTTGTTTACACTTCTTCTTTTTCGTCTTCATCTGGGAGACTTCTTTTTCGTGACTGTCAGTCAACAACTGAGACATCTGGTGGCGAATGCAATGAACTATACTGGTGGCGTCGTAGCCAAAGTAATCACCCTACCTAATTCATGCCAAGAGTACTCGAGTTCACTGACACGTGATGTCTATCGACCAATCAGGTGATGCCATGATTTGGAAAACAGGTGGCCCAGGATATAAGCTGTCAGTTTGACTCTGGCCAGCTTGTGTAGAGGGTGTGAGCCGATCAAAGCTTTTTCCACCGTCTTTAAAAACACTGAGGCTGCTTAAGACCTTTTCGCCTTCCAATAAGTGTAAACTGTCCAAAGTGCAATAACCAGTGTTCCAAATACAGCTGACGAGGACAGCTGGTTTTGAAATGCACATACACTTGTTTTACATGGAAAAATTCGAAACAAAAATCCACCAGCTGTTGACCAAGATGAGTGGTGATCGAGCCTCCTGCGGCCAGCCAGGCAGCCCAGTACCTCCTCTGTTCATTAAGGTTAGTTGGTTGGTTGGGACAACATAAAGGAGCCGGACCACAGCTAGCTAGGGAATCTTAATGGGTCATCGCAAAGTAACATAAAGTAAAAGATTTTTTCGCATAGGATTAAACTGGCATGCAAGGGCTAGTTGGTTACCATACTGATGTTTTGGACCGACAGTTATCCCATCGATCTTTTTAGGCCTAATAGGTCCGGTAGAGCATAGGCTATACATCATTGCTAAATATGTCATTAAGAGCTGAAATGTATTATAAGGGAGAACAAAAATAGCATAAAATATATAGGCCTACTGTAAAACAACAAGTTTTTCAGCCAGTACCCAACCAGCGGGGGTGTGGGGGCGGCAGCCCCCACCAATAATACTAGGTTAGGTTAGGTAAGGTTGTTAGGTTAGGCTAATGTTAACCCCATTCTTACTAGGTTAGGTTAGGCTAATGTTAACCCCATTCTTACTAGGTTAGGTTAGGTAAGGTTGTTAGGTTAGGCTAATGTTAACCCCATTCTTACTTAGTTAGGTTAGGGTAATGTTAACCCCATTCTTACTAGGTTAGGTTAGGTAAGGTTGTTAGGTTAGGCTAATGTTAACCCCATTCTTACTTAGTAAGGTTAGGGTAATGTTAACCTTATGAAAACCCAAACAAAGATTTTATTAGGGTTACTGTGTAATTTTAACATGAACATTAGTAAAATCCGAGCCTTGGCTCGTGTTTTCGAAATGTCGGGTTATATGGGTATGGAAATTTACAAAACCCGAGCCAACATGTTAATAAGGTTACTGTGTTATTTTCATTTTTAAATTAGTTAAATCCGAGCCAAGTTTCGTCAAAACTTGGCTCGGGTTTTCAAAAAGTCGGGTTTTATGGGTCTGGAAATTGACAAAACCCGAGCCAATAATTTACCAAGGTTACTGTGTTTTTTTCATATTTACATTTGTTAAATCCGAGCCAAGTTTCGTCAAAACTTGGCTCGGGGTTTCAACAAGTCGGGTTTTATGGGTCTGGAAATTGACAAAACCCGAGCCAATATTTTACCAAGGTTACTGTGTTTTTTTCATTTTTACATTTGTTAAATCCGAGCCAAGTTTCGTCAAAACTTGGCTCGGGTTTTCAAAAAATCAGGTTTTATGGGTCTGGAAATTGAACAAACCCGAGCCAAATTTGGGTTACAAATGTGTATTATCGTGTTCTATACGCTTTTTACCCCTCAATTTCCCTGATCTTCATAGCCCTCCCCACTATCGGGGGGCGTGTCTTTAGATTGATGGATAATGGGTAAATGCTTAATTCCCATTCAATTTCATCACTAGATTCGACTAAAACACCAAAAACATAATCAAAATTCCAAAAAAAATACCTGAAAAACAGTTGTTGCTGTTGCGTCTCCTGTATATTAACCGAAATGAGTATTTACCCATTATCCAACAATCTAAAAACACACCCCTATTAGATTTTTTTTTTTTTTTTTAATGTTCTAGGCTATTAGCCTAACCTAACAACCTTACCTAACCTAACCTAGTATATGAGTGGGGGCTGCCGCCCCCACACCCCCGCTGGTTAGGTTACTTTTTTTTTTTTTGTGCCATTAGCCTAACTTAACAATCTAACCTAACCTAACCTAGTATATGGGTGGGGGCTGCCACCCCCGCTGGATGGGTACTGGCTGAAAAACTTATTGTTTTACAGTAGCCTAGGCCTATACATGTATTTTAGCGTTTTTTTGTTTCTCCCTTGTAATACATTTCCGCTCTTAATACCATATATAGCAATGATGTATATGCTCTACCGGACCTATTAGGCCTAAAAAGATCGATGGGCTAACTGTCGGTCCAAAACATCAGTATAACCATTATTTTGTTGGCATAAGTGATTGTTTGGAAGGCAGTCTTCTATGATGTGTTTAATAGTATGGGGTGCTGTGTTACATCCTGGAGAGGCGTCACCGACGGAGGCCATCCAGTCTCTAAGATAGCTTAGAGGAGCTTGATGGTGTCCACATATCAGTCTGGCCAGGTGGACTCTATCCTCATGAGGAGTGGAGGACTGAGAAGGATGGATTTCGGGAGGTCGTGCATGCAGCTGTGTGTTGTCTTTAACCCTTATTTAGCGGGCTAGGTGGTCCATTTGACCGTAGCGCCCAGCGTTTTTTTTTTACCCTAAATAGGGTTGTTTCCGTGCTCATTTTCATGCCTAAATAAGACCCAGAGCATAAAACAAGTATCTATGCCCGAAAGGGCGTAAACAGAGCTTTCCAATGACACCCGAACCATCCTTGTACGACCACTGGTTCTCTTGCAGCGATCGTGCAACACGAGTGCAAAAAACCTAAAATAAGGTAATTTCCTTACATAATTCCCTGTGTAGCGAGTGAGAAAGGGGGGAGATGGGTGGGATACAGTTCAGTAGGTCCACCACGGTGGTGGGGACCAGTCATAAGGTTCCTACGCTCGTCCCACCGCTCAGCTCTCTCTCTCAGCAACATTACGTGCTGAAAATGGTGCTCGACAGATGTCGTGCACCGCCACATAGTCCAAATTTATTTCACTCGACATATGTCGCGCGCCGCCAATAAGGGGTTAAGTGACTGGATAGAACGGCGAGAGATATGAGTATGGATGTGCTTCTGGATGCTGGTTTGGGTGGGCAGGGAGGGAGAGATGACAGTATTTGTGTGTGCTATCATGTGCTGGGTGTTGTTTTGATGTTCCTTGTTGTCTGTGGGTGTGCTGGCATGTAGTGTAGTGGAAGGTATTGGTTTGTGGGGGCTGCAGCCAGGAATTGAGTTCCTCGCATAATAAATCGTAGGCAGTGTCCACCATTCTTTAACTGTCTTCGTGGTGCGATGCATAAGGTGTTGATTTTCGGTGTGAGCATCCTGGATTCGAATCCACGGACTGCCACATGGGTTTGTAAATTTCATTAATCGATTTTAGGAGTATAGTTGGTTGTTGGAAGGAACATAATAATTGATATTGGTTCAGGGGTAATTTATCGAGAGGACTTCCCTAGTGGTTAAGGCCCCATTAATTGCTCTTTCCATTCACATATGCATAGCCTACATGAGTTGCAGTTGGGATGTGTGTACATGCTTAGATTGATATGCAGGATTCGAAGTTGCATAATAAATCGTAGACAGTGTCCACCATTCTTTAACTGTCTTCGTGGTGCGATGCATAAGGTGTTGATTTTCGGTGTGAGCATCCTGGATTCGAATCCACGGACTGCCACATGTGTTTGTAAATTTCATTAATCGATTTTAGGAGTATAGTTGGTTGTTGGAAGGAACATAATAATGTCCAGATGGACTTTGACTTTGAGGACTTTGGTTTCTTGATATAGGTGATCTGAAAGTATTGTAGCTGTGCAGCCTGTGATGATTGTTAAGGCTTTGTTTTGAATGGTCTGTAAGGTCTTGTGATGTGTTTCAGCTAGTTTAGAAGCCCAGACAGGGTTTACAATATTCCATTATTGATCTTATTATATTGTTCGTATACTATGGTGGTAGTTTCTTTGTTGTGTCCAAATGTTGTGTGGGTAAGTGACCTGAGGGTATTAATTCTGGGTGTCAGTTTGTCTGATGTTTTTCTTTTTTTTCCATAAGAGTGAGGGAGGCAAAAGGCAGAACTGCCTGCATAGAGTGCATCCCCCAGAGTTGAAAGAGTGACAGGGCCATAATCAAGGGACGTTCGAGCCAAAATGCCTGGACACACAGAGTTTGAAGCAATTGAAGTTAATTTAAGTCATAGGAAGTGGGAAAGACTGATTCTGGGTGAGAGTTCCAGAGATCAGCTGATGAATAGAAGAAAGTCTGAGAGTAACTTTTCACTCTTGCGTTGGAGAGTTGCACAGGGGTGGGATTGTGTTGCAAGACGGGTACCACGTATCTTACGTAGAGAAGGTGGTATACACTAGGAGACCTTTGAGGAGCACTTATTATTATAGTAGCGATAGAATAGCGAGAGAAATGCAACATTGCGGCGGAGAGAGAGAGATTGCAAAGAGTTGGTGAGTGGACGGGAGTTAATGATACGAAAGGCCTTCCTCTCTACTTTGTCTAGGAGTGCGGTGTGAGAGGATCCTCCCCCCACATGTGAACAATACTCAATACAAGGACGCACTGTGCCCCTGTACAGAACAAGAAGCTGTGCAGGGGTAAAGAACCCATTGAGGCGGTTCAGCACACCCAGCTTCTGGAAGGCTGCCTTAGCAAGACTGGTAATATGGTCCTTCCAAGTGAGAGCAGAAGACAAAGAGACACCAAGAATATTGAGAGAAGATGAAAGATTGATTTTTGTATTGTTGAAGAATAAGGGATAGTCCTCTGGGAGTTCCGAGCGGGTAGATAGATGAAGAAATTGGGTTTTGGAAGCATTAAAGGTAACAAGGTTTTCTCTGCCCCAATTGGAAATAGCAGTTAGATCAGAAGATGGCTTCATTACATTTGTCATTGAGGGATTGCTGGCTGGGGCGTTCTGGAAAACTAATTGAGTAGTGTAAGGTAGAGTCATCTGCGTATGAATGGATGGGACTGGAGGTACAGTTGAGAAGATAATTTATGAAAATTAGAAAGAGAATAGGAGATAGGACAGAGCCCTGAGCAACACCGGAGTTAATAGAATGAGGGAGTGAGCGATGGCTGTCAACAAACGCAGCTATGGAATGGCCGGAAAGGAAATTAGAGACAAAGGCACAGATGGAGGGACAGAAACCGAAGGAGGGTAGTTTAGAAACTAAAGATTTATGCCAGACTCTATCGAAGGCCTTCGATATGTCTAGCACAATAGAAAAAGTCTCACCGAATTTCCAAAAGGAGGATGACCAAGAGTTAGTAAGATATGAAAGAAGATCACCAGTAGAGCAACCCTTAAGGAAGACATACTGGCTATCTGAGAGCAGATTATGAGAAAAGAAATGCTTAAGAAATTTGGAAGCAAGAATAGTTTCAAAAACTTTAGAGATACAAGAGATGAAAGCAATGGAACGATAGTTGGAGGGTTGAGAGTGGTCACCCTTCTTTGGGACAGGTTGAATGAGAGCAATCTTCCAGCAAGAAGGGTAGACGTTAGAGGAGAGACAAATACGAAAGAGTTTGCCTAGGCAGGGAGTCAGCACAGAAGCACAGTTTTTTAGTACAACTGGAGGAACACCGTTCGGACCATACGTCTTCTTAGTATTAAGCCCAGAGAGGGTAGAAAGTAGCCTACATCTTTAGAAGAGATTAGGATATTAGGCATAAGTAGGAGAGAGGGGGGTGGAGAAGGAGGAATAGCACCGGAATCATCCAAGGTAGAGTTTCAAGCAAAAGTTTGAGCGAAGAGTTCAGCTTTGTCAGAGGAATAAGTGATGGTTATGCCATCTGAGTGGAAAAGGGGAGGGAAAGACGAGGAAGACAAATTGTTGGAAAGGTTTTTGGCTAGATGCCAGAAAGCTTGTGAAGAGCTAGAGTTGGATAGTTCAGTGCATGTATTAGTGATGAAAGAGTGCTTGGCAAGTCTAAGAACAGATTTGGCTTGATTCCGGGCAGAAACATAGGAAGAATGAGATTCTCGAGTGTTAAGGCGTCGGTACCGTTTGAATGCTTCCTCCTTGTTGTGGACAGCAGTAGAACAAGCGTGAGTAAACCAAGATTTTTTTGCATTAGACTGAGAGAATGAAAATGGAATGTATGCTTTCATGCCCGAGAGGATTACCCCGGTAATGCGTTCAGCACTCTCCGAGGGTCCTCGGCCACGGAAGCAGAAGTAATTCCATGGGAAATCAAAGAAGTATTGCCGAAGAGCCTCCCAGTCAGCAGCGCCAAAGTGCCACAAGCGCCGCCGGCTGGGAGGATCGGGTGGCCGTACTGGAGAGATAGGACAGGTAACGGAGATAAGTTTATGGTCGGAGGAGCCCAAAGGAGAGAAAAGGTTAACAGTATAAGAATAAGGGTTAGAAGTCAGCAATAAGTCAAGAATGTTGTCTGAATGTCATTAAAGTATCATATGTTACACTTAGGATTTTGTGTGTGTGTGAGTGTGTGTGTGTGTGTGTGTTAAGAGGGTGTTATTTATGGTGAGGAGTGGGGCATTTCTGTGTTTGGCTGTCCAGCTTGTGAGGAGGGTTGCTGTGGATTTAGCTGGGGCTAATCTGAGTCTGTTTGTAGTGCTCCAGTCATGTAGTGTGTTGAGATAGGGTTGAAGGACACATGTTTCTATGTCCGAGTCTTGGTGTGTACATGTGAGTGTTATGTCGTCTGCGGAGGAAGCTATATTTATTTAGGTTGCGTGGGGTGTGGGTATATCATGCATGTATAGATTGAAGAGTGAACGCGACAAGATGGATCCTTGCAGGACTCCATTTGTGAAATTTCTAATGGATGACTGACCTGCAAATGATGCATGTGCAAATCTGCCTGTAAGGTAGTTGGCCAGCCACATTTTTTGTATTGTTGTGCATGTTTTTGTTGTAAATTTTGTTTGTTGGGTTGTGGCCGGGGGATGGGTTCAAAGGCTTTACTAATGTCGAGTGTGGCAAGTAGTGTTATGTGTGGTGGTCTAGCTGAGATGATGTCGTCAAAAGATCTTTGTGTAAGGTCTGTAAAAAAAAGTGTTTGTGGAGTGTAGCGGTCTGAAGCCATGTTGTGTTGGAGCTAGGGGTAAAGCGTGTCTGATCAATTGTAGTATTAGGCGTTCTGAGACTTTGGAGGGGGTGTAAAGGAGTGTGATGGAGCGGTGTGAGGAGAGTAGCGTGGGGTCTTTGTTGGTTTTGGGGAAGGTAATGATGACACATCCTTCCAGATGCCTGACATTGTGATGTGTGAATAGCTGTAGTTTGATATGTTGGTGAGTGCTTGTATGTCTTGAGGTCCTAGGTGTCTGAGGTTTATGTTACTTATATGTTGTCAGGACCACCTCCAGTGTTCCTTTCCATCCTCATCTTATCACATTATTCTCCCAGAGGTGACTCAGTCCTTGAAATAACATTCTGGTTCATATTGAAAACCTATGTCATTGGGCAAAGAGGTCTTCCTGCAAGATGCCATGCAACCCTGTCCTAATAATCTCATTTGCTGTACATTCACACACTGATGAAACAATATAGGTAGGTGGCAATCCTGGGCAATGTTGTTTCAAGACCGAGTTGAGTGTGAGAGGAAATATAGGAACATTTGCATGAAGTTGCATTGCTGGCCATTTAATCAAATCCAGGGGTATAATGGGAACTGTAGAGCATAACTTTAACTTCATATAATCAATAAGAATACATAAACACAAATTACTTAGTTTGAGACTGAATGTAAAGTCTCGTTTGCCAGCCTGAAAACAGTATTGATGTGATATCTCGAACCCTTGTGAATCAATCACACAATTAATTGAAAGGGACTTGCGCATGATGGCGAGTGGCTACATTTATCTTCCCACTCATTTCCCCGGAGTTGCTTTGGGCAAGACTTTAGATTATATTTTTTTTTATCTGAAACAACTCATTACATAATTGATCGACCTGTCAGCCATGAAGCACGTTCTTGAATTTTTTTCCCGCCCTCATGGTGCATCATGGCCCACACCGACTCATTCCCTGCATCTTGGAATTGCCTCAGACCACGTTCATGACATACCTACGGTCCCTTGTTCGGCGGTAATCGGTATTGAGATTGTGAATATGTGACAGACCCATAATGCCCCTTTCCCACTGGTGAGACAAGTCACGATTTTGCGTAATCGTTATTGAGATTGTGAATATGTGACAGACCCATAATGCCCCTTTCCCACTGGTGAGACAAGTCACGATTTTCGTCGCCGAAACCAATAAATTGGCACATTCGTGACATGTCTCAACACCTCTCATGAAAAAACGTTTGACTCAAGGCCTCTCAGGCCTCGCAAGGGCCCTCGCGGGTGGTCGTCGCATAATGTTCGCACAGTTCAAAATTTTGGACGAGGACTCACGATGATTGGTTACCCTCGCAAGCATCGTCGAGCATCGCCGAAGGGTTTCTGCGATCATCTGCGACAGCAGCGAGACATCGCGGAGTTTGTCGCACGAAGAAAATTGTTGAAATGTTCCAAAACGTCGCACGACGGATCGCCAATGCTCTCGGATGTTCCGAGAACATCGACGATCATCGGCGATTTCCTCGTCGATTAGTCGTCGACGTGCGCACAAATACTCGCCGAGAGTATACCCGCCAGGGGTATGCTCCGCACGAGGCATGCGAGGGGCCTTGCGACTTCGCTGAATGCTCAAGACACACCTGCCGAGGCCAAACAGCAACTTCGGAGAGGTGGGTAAAGAAAAAATGATTAGGCCTATAGTGAGATATCTTTCACCTACGGTGAAATTCCACATATTGTTATATTTGTTGTTGATGAAATCTTATAGAATAACCTTTCCTCTTACCGTTCATGAAAACAAAACAATAAAAACAACAATTATTATGGGTGAAAACCGACTGAGAGTTAGGGCAAATACGGGCGGACTGATGATATGCCTTCACCTACGGTGAAATTCCACATATTGTTATTTTTGTTGTTGTTGTTGATGAAATCTTATAGAATAACCTTTCCTGTTGCCGTTCATGAAAACAAAACAATATAAAAAACACTTATTATTGGTGAAAACAGACAGAGTTAATATTTTGCTGCGGAATGGATTCTGTAAGAGCGAAAAACTATCGTTATAGATTTATTTCTATAAAATCCAATAATGATGATAGAATAATCTAAGCACCGCCATCATGTTCAGCGGACATATATATATATTTTTGTTTTGAGAGTAAGCTAAATTTGTACATTTTTCGATAGAAAAATTTCTCCGGCGAAGCCGGATTTCTCCATACAATGCTGGCTCCCTATCGCTCGCCAGGAAGAAATCGACACCTGGATGGGGATAAACGTCTTAAAACAGTAGGCTGAACGGGGCCGAACGGATACAAGGCAAAGAAAGAGGGAGAGAAATAGAAAAACAAATAAAAAAACGAGGAGGGAGAGAAAGAGAAAACAACAAACAGCAGGTGGGCTCAATGTTTGCGTTGCGTTATGGCTTCACAATTGAGCCCACCTCGCTTTTTTTAGTTTACTCTTTCTCTCTCTCTCTTCTCGTTTTTTTGTTTTTTTTCTATTTCTCTCCCGCTCTCTTTGCCTTGTATCCATTCGGCCCCGTTCAGCCTACTGTTTTAAGACGTTTACCCCCACCCAGGTTTTAATATTTTCCTGGTGAGCGGTAGCGAGCCAACATATATATTTTTTATTTTGAGAGCAAGCTAAATTTGTACATTATTTGATAGAAAAATGTCTCCGGCGAAGCATTGCCAACCTTCTAATTAAGGGGAGATGGGTCGTTTTCTGTTTTTTTTTAAACCTCAGACTTGTTATATTTTCCCCATTCACTTTCACTTTTCCTATAGTTAGCACTTAAATTTGTCCTCCCAATGATTCAGTATGGCACTGTATGTCAAGTTCAAATGCACTAACGATCCCCCTGATGACCCAGGCTGTCATATATTTAGTATCACTCAAACCCAAATAGTCAGGGTTTTCAAAAATCTCAATGTTATCAAGATAAGACTTGCTTCACAAAAAGATCTTGATGCATATCTCAACCCTGCCACTCTAAAGAAACTCCAGTCTGCTGGTTATGAGCTAGTCCTCTCCCCAGAACTTAAAGCTGCCTGTACAGTCAAAATTCTGCACTCTAACAAGAGCATCTTCAACAAAGACGAAGATGAGATTGCCAGGGAAATTTCCCAGAAAAACTCCATCACTGTCTGTGAAGTATTTAAAACCCTCAATCCCTCAAAATGTGTTGTGCCTCCCCTCAGGAGGCCAGCAAGCTTCTCAAAACAGGTCTCAAGGCATTTCATGTGATTTTGCCACCTGACTTTCTGACTCCTGAGTCCTGGATTAATCTCAAGCAGTGCTATAAGTGCTATGCTTACGGACATCCCACAGCCCAATGTAAAAAAACAGTAACTTGCTCTCGTTGTGCTGAGTCAGGGCATTCATTCACCACCTGCTCTTCAAGCACCCTGAAATGTTCTAACTGCAATGGCCCTCTCATTGCAATCAGTGCCGAATGTCCCTTCCGTCTTAATGTCCTAAAAGACACTAGAAAAAACTCAAAGGCCACTCCATCCACTCCCAACCAAACACATCGTCCTTTATTCTTATCCCACCCAGTCACTGCCACATCATAATATTATGCTTCAGCTGCCACCTCACACACCCCTCAATCCTCCCCCCCTACCCCCACTCCCCCACCCAACACCAATCCTCCCTGCCCATTTTTCAATCGCGAAATATTCGCCCAAACTTCAGTCCTTGTTAATAGCATAGGGTGCTGTGTTACAACCTGGGCAGGAGTCGACGACGGAGTCATCCAGTCTCTTCTGATAGCTCAGAAGGGCTGGATGGTGTCCGCATTTCAGGTTGGCCAGGTGGACTCTGTCCTCGCGAGGAAGGGAGGATTCAGAAAGATGGATTTCGGGAGGTCGCGCCTGCAGCTGCGTGTTGTCTATGAGTGAGTGGATGGAACAGCGAGAGATATGAGTATGGATGTGTTTCTGGAAGCTGGTTTGGGATGGGCAGGGAGGGAGAGAAGATAGTATTTGTGTGTGATAGCGTGTGCTGGGTGTTGTTTTAATATTTCTTGGTGTCTGTGGATGTGTTGCCATGTACAGTAGTGTAGTGGGTGGTGTTGGTTCGTGGAGGCTGCTGTCAGGAATTGAGTGCCTCTCATTTCCAGATGGTCTTTGACTTTGAGGACTTTGGTTTCTTGATGTAGGTGATCTGTAGGTGATGTAGCTGTGCAGCCTGTGATGATTTTTAGGACTTTATTTTGAATAGTATGTATAGTATAAATACGATAGAATATGACTCTTTTGTGATCTCGTATGTCTCTGTGACGTCACGATCTCTCCTACAGCACGACGTAGGACGAGTAGATCGTATATTATAAGATTGTAAATAAGTTAAGTTATAAAAGGCCTAATATGCTATTAAGCAATATTGCCATGGTCTTATGTAGTATATATGAATTTATCGTATATATTAATATAATTAATCGTATAGAGCAACCTAAATGCGGTACGATAATTTGGGCTCCTGGCGGTTTGCCGAGGCAGCAAGGTGTGCTTTTGAGGTACGCCAGAGCCTTCACGAACACCAACCAGTTAACATCTAAATTTCCGCCCTCAGTTGATCGAGCTTTTGTGCCTCTAATTACAATACACATACAGCAATACACTCAGCTACACCATCACGACGCTCTCATCGACATCATGACTGACTGATAGATAAGCATAAATTATAATAATCATGTCCATTCCCATGTAATAATTTATTCTTTCTTTAACTTGACTCGAGTCTTGGGACCGAAGTCTCGTTCCCCATTGTCCACCGCCATATTGGGTAAAACGTTCTCCCTTGCCTCATTGCCACGTGGAACTATTGGTGAGTTAATTCCTGGCTAATATTAACCCTTATAACCTTACCCTATATATACATTTATTATGTGAGACCTTTGGATATAAATTAGCTTGTTTCAGATTGAATTCAATTTAGATATGGAGTAGTTTTCATTTAGATTGATTTTATTTGATTCATTATAGCTTAGTAATATTTAACTTCCATTGATAGTTTACCACATTGGTGCCCAGACCCGGGAATTAGCTACCAGTAAGGGATTTTAAGGCAATGAACAAGGGGACATATAACAGGATGCAGGAACAACTCTATGATAAACTGGCAAGGCTAGCCAAGCGATAGTTAGAGCCGGAATGCAGGGTCACATCGTTGCACCTGCCTAAGTCCTGCATCCCACCCATCATCTTTCCCCAATAATTTTCTTTTTCCGTTTCAGACCTCCTGTGACATATGACCTGACCTAACATTTTTTCTTGTTCAATATGATCCATTAGTAGGTATTGCTATTTAGTGTACTATTTTTTCTCCATAACATAGAAGTCCGCCGGTTGGGGTCTCTTAACCCGTTGAGACCCAGCGTCGCACGTGTTGCGTCGGCAGTCTTTGATCACCAACTCCCAGCGACGCATCACGTGCGTCCGACATATAAAAAACACTTACGTGGCTCGTAAGGTAGGAAATGGCGGGAGAATAGGAGGGGGAGGTACCGTAGTGTGTGGGGGAGCCGGGCCAGTAGGTGTGAGCGGGCCGAGACAGCCGCGCGGCTGGTGGTGGTGGGCTTAGTGGGGATAGTTTACACCCCTAGTTTACCGCCACTTTGAACCTTCATTACTCCGGTCGTATGGGAGCTAGAGGCTTGAGATTTATGTGAGATACTCCTTAGGATGTATGCCGTACAATGCCATACTCAGTTTTTACCCTAGTGCTCCCGGGCGGGTGGTCATGCGGGGGAGACGAACTATTGAAACCCCCCCCCCCGCCCCCCAAATGACCGAAATGATTGTTTTATTTGTGTGTTCATTTCTCACCATTCTCTTCCATTTTGGCTCAAAAAAAATTTTGAAGCTCCCCCCCCCCCCCAACCCCCCACCGGCCCCCCCCCCCCAAAAAAAAATGTCAGAGGTGATTTTTTTTTTTTTTTTTTCATTTCTCATCCTTGTCTTCCATTTTAGCAAACAAACAATAAGTGAAATGGCTTGGGACTAAACATATAACTAGCCGGGGCTCAACGGGTTAACTAGACTATTAATTTGCCGTTGTTTTTGTAACGTAACATTTAGATACATAGCCTATAGGCTCACATGCAAAATGGATAAAGACCATACAGAGACACCGTCTAGTGGGGTGCTAAGCAAAGCCCCTAGAAATCAAAGGGCGGGACTTCGGGGAGTATTAAATAGGCTAATTGTGGACTTAAACACTTTCATCACTACTGCTGATCTAGATGAATTGGAGGCTAGATTAGATAACGTCCAGGCTACCCACAGTCGTATTATGGCTCTGAGTGAGGTGATTGTGGCTGACATGATAGAGGAGGAAGAGATAGTTACAGAGTGTGATAATCGCGCCCTCTATGACGAACCTGTCTTTAGAGCGAAGCGCCTATTATAGCGTGCTGTCGCAAGTAAGAAGGGAGGCGATAATGAGGCCCATAGAAGGGCTGACCCAAAACATACTGTACACCTCCCTAAGCTCAATCTTCGTACATTTGGGGGCAAGTTAACCGAGTGGTTAGCTTTCTGGGACGTATTTCGATCTACGGTTCATGAATCCTCTTTGGATAATGTCCGCAAGTTTCACTATCTAAAGGGACAAATGGAAGGGGAGGCCTTACATTTAATAGAGGGTTTTGCAGTAGTGGGTGGTAGTTATCTTGAAGCGGTACACCTATTAGAGTCCACATACGGGGATAGAGAGCAGTTGAAGATGGCCCATGTTGTTGCCTTGTTGGGGCTCGCAGAACCACAGTATAAGGTTGATGAGTTGACAAACTTCAGGGCAAATATGGAGTGCCATACTCAATCGCTAGACACCCTAGGGCTTACCACGCAGGAAATGATAGTCATTATCTTGCGTCAGAAACTTCCTATGGCAATACTTGATAAGGTAAGATCATTTGAGCTGGGGGAGTTCAAAACTCAGTTCAGTAAGGAGATCAATAATCTACAGTTGAACAAAGGGAGAATGTATGTGTCGGGAGGGAGTGAGAATGTGGAGAAGAGGGGAACAGTAAGCATGACAGTGGGGACTAAAGAAGAGAAAGAGGGTGCGTATAAGAAAACTGCTCAGATTCTATGTAAGCTATGTAACAACAAACATAAATGGAGTTTCTGCGTAAGATACCCAACAAATGAGACAAAACTAGCACATGCGAAAAGATTGAAGCTATGTGTGGGTTGTCTAAGTGGGGAACATGGTAAGCAGGGACAATGTACTGCTACATACTTAAGGCCCTGTCGCCACTGCAAAGGACATCACTTTGATAAATTGTGTCCTACAGCAGATAAAGTCAAAGATGTAAAAAATGAGGGTACTACAACTGTGGCACTAGGTAGCACGCAAGACACCACTATATTGCACACAATACAGATTCCCATGGAAGGTAATGACAGTAACAAAGTTTGTCGGGTACTTCTAGATCAAGGGTCTCAACGTTCCTTTATGAAGAGGTCCGTACTAGTGGGACTGAAGCACCGAATCGTAGGGGCTGAGACTCTTCGATTACAGGGCTTCACAGGGGTTACTGATAAGCAAGACTACGAGATAGCGGAGATTTCATATTTCTATCGTAAAAACCGGTACTTTATGACTTGTATCGTAGTAGACACCCTACCAGAATATGTATCTGTGGGTGTGAAGAAGGTGGAACACGCATTACGTAGCAAAGGGGTTAACTTGTCAGATCCCATGGGAAATCAGAGTGAGGTGCATGTTCTACTTGGTGTGGATCATTATTATGAAGTAGTATACCCTGGATTTAAAAAGATGTGTGGTGTAATTTTAATCCCCACTAAATTTGGATACTGCATGAGCGGAAAGGTGCATACTACACAGTCAAAGGTCCTGGTCGACACGGTCTCGATATATAGAGTCAATGTAACCGCGGCAGAGGAGTTGGGAAGGGAAGATTCCCAACCTAGTGACCCTAAGATGGCTGCCGAGTTCGACCTGGAATGACTGTGGAGATGGGATCACATAGGCATTAATCCTATGGAGACTGATTATGACTCGGAAGTTGCGCTATAAAGGTTTGACGAGTATGTGTGCTACTGTGCCTCAGACAAGCAATATAAAGTTAGTTTACCCTGGAAGAACGGTGAGATAGGCATCTCTTAACCAGGAAAAGTCCAGAAATTTGGGGATGATCTGGCAACCTAAATATGACATACTAACTTTTCAAACAAGGTCTTTTGCTCAGCAGACAGGAGCGCACACCAAAAGAAGTCTGTTGAGCAAAGTTGCGCAATTTTTTGATCCTTTGGGTCTAGCATTACCCGTTACCATAAGAGCTAGGATTCTAATGCAGGAAGTTTGGAGACGTAAGATAGGATGGGATGACAGTTTGCCCGAGGACCTGAATGACCAAGGGACATTGTTGTTGAATGAATATGCCATCCTGTGTACTAAACCTATACCTCGTAAAGTGGCGGCGTTCGGTGACGTTACGTTACACACGTTTTGCGATGCTAGCGCCACGGCATACGGGGTAGCCATATATGTCGTTACTTCATTTGGGGCACATTTAGTTACAGCCCGGGCCAAGGTAGCCCCGGTTAAAAAGGTAACTATCCCTAAAATGGAATTGACTGCCATGCTGCTATTAGCACGTCTGGTGCAACATGTACGCGTAGCATATAAGAGCGAATTAAATATTGAAATCGTTCACGTTTGGTGCGATAGTCAGGTCGCACTCAACTGGATACATAGCAAGAAGTCTCTGCCAGTTTATGTGCGGAATAGGGTAGTTGAGATTAGAGCCCTTTTGCCAGATGTTGCTTTATCATTATGTAAATACAAAAGAAACCCCTAGTGATCTCATAACTAGGGGTATAACGGCTAGCCAGTTAATGAAGTCCGAATTGTGGTGGCATGGTCCAAAGTGGCTGCTCCATGAAAGTGAATGGACGATTTGGCATGCTGTTGGTGAGGGACTTCTGCCACTGGAAACAGTGGCAGTTACAGCCCAACCAAATGAGCCACCGGGTCCTATCATAAAGTGGGCAAGATTCGGTGACTATAATAAACTAGTCAGAGTTGTAGCTTGGGTGTTGCGATATGTATCCAATCTCAAGCTTAAAGTAACGGGCCAACTCTGCAACAGGGGTCATAACATTGATGCTCGTGAATTTAAAGCAGCTGAAGTAACTTTGATCAAATGGGTTCAAGTAGAAACCTTTTCCAATGAATTAGAATCCTTGAAAGGCTCGAATAAGACATTAATGCCTAATATAGTGCGTCAACTAAGGTTGCACCTAGACAATGGCCTCATCAGGTGTGAGGGTCACCTGAAGTGGTCGGGTGTACCAGACGGCACAAACCGACCTATACTTATGCCAACAAGACATCACGTTACTGATCTATTGATCATACGTGCACATAGGGAAGTAAAACACTACGGGGTATGTCATATTATATCCAATTTACGTCTCACATGGTGGATACCCAGGGTTCGACAAGTAGCTCGACGCGTAGTACGAAAGTGTGTAATATGCCAGAGACTAATGGGTAAACCGTATGCAACTGGACCAGCTCCACCCCTACCTGAATGCCGTGTAAAGCACGTAGAACCTTTCCAAGCGGTAGGATTAGATTACACAGGGGCATTGAAAACGAGGGAGAGTGAGAAGGTTTATATATTATTGTTTACCTGTGCGACGTCTCGAGCGGTACACCTAGAACTATGTGATAATATGTCTAGCGAAGAATTTATGCTGGCGTTCAGACGGTTTTGTGCCCGTCGTTCATTCCCTCAACTCATTCTTAGCAACAATGCTCCCACTTATGTCCAAGCATCAAAATATCTAAAGGATATGAGTAGTGATCCTACTATCATCACATTTTTGGGAGAGAAGAAGTGCGAATGGAGGTTCATTCCAGTTAAGGCACCTTGGTTTGGTGGAATGTGGGAACGATGTGTCGGCATAGTAAAGTCAGGACTAAGAGCGGTTGTAGGACGTGCTCTATTAAAGAAGAGTGAGTTGACGACAGTCCTCACAGAGATAGAGGCAGTCGTGAATGATCGCCCGCTTACATATGTGTATACTGACCTGCAAGAACCACTACCATTAACGCCAGCTCACTTGCTATATGGAAAACCATTGACTGCGTTTCCATCTGATTTTCAGTCCATAATAGAGTTAGAGGATCCCTCGTTGAACTCTGAGGTAGCGGTGTCTAAGAGATACCAGTATATATCCAGGATAATCGAGGATTTTAGGAAACGGTGGATTAGTGAATATCTGCTAGCATTGAGGGAAAGGAGTGTTACTCCCTCTGGTAGACCAACGGCACCTACAGTTGGTGAAGTTGTTTTAATTAAAGAAGATAGTCCTCGTTTATACTGGAAATTAGGCCGCGTATTGGAGGTATACAAGGGGGCAGACTCTGTAGAGCGGGTGGCGCTATTGAAGACAGCCACTGGAACTACTGTTCGTCCTATCGCACGTTTGTACGCTTTGGAGCTCGATTCCGCATTGCAATCTGATGCTCCACCTGTTATTGCTGGGTCCGAGGATTCTCAAAGGAACGACTCACCTCTTACTGATGGTGATCATTCTCGGACCGGGACGCGTCCCAGACGCGCTGCTGCTGGCGCCGTTGACTTGTGGCGTCAGAAGATAGTCTCTGGGCAACTTTAGGTTTAAGGTGGGGTTCAGGTCTTTTTTTGTGGGGGGAGTGTATCGTATAAATACGATAGAATACGACTCTTTTGTGATCTCGTATGTCTCTGTGACATCACGATCTCTCCTACAGCACAACGTAGGACGAGTAGATCGTATATTATAAGATTGTAAATAAGTTAAGTTATAAAAGGCCTAATATGCTATTAAGCAATATTGCCATGGTCTTATGTAGTATATATGAATTTATCGTATATATTAATATAATTTATCGTATAGAACAACCTAAATGCGGTACGATAATTTGGGCTCCTGGCGGTTTGCCGAGGCAGCAAGGTGTGCTTTTGAGGTACGCCAGAGCCTTCACGAACACCAACCAGTTAACATCTAAATTTCCGCCCTCAGTTGATCGAGCTTTTGTGCCTCTAATTACAATACACATACAGCAATACACTCAGCTACACCATCACGACGCTCTCATCGACATCATGACTGACTGATAGATAAGCATAAATCATAATAATCATGTCCATTCCCATGTAATCATTTATTCTTTCTTTAACTTGACTCGAGTCTTGGGACCGAAGTCTCGTTCCCCATTGTGTACCGCCATATTGGGTAAAATGTTCTCCCTTGCCTCATTGCCACGTGGAACTATTGGTGAGTTAATTCCTGGCTAATATTAACCCTTATAACCTTACCCTATATATACATTTATTAAGTGAGACCTTTGGATATAAATTAGCTTGTTTCAGATTGAATTCAATTTAGATATAGAGTAGTTTTCATTTAGATTGATTTTATTTGATTCATTATAGCTTAGTAATATTTTACTTCCATTGATAGTTTACAACAGTATGTAAGGTATTATGATGTGTTTCAGCTAGGTTAGAATCCCAGGCAGGGCTTGCGTATTCCCTCACTGATCTTATGTATTGTTTGTAAACTGTGGGGGTGGTTTCTTTGTTGTCCAAATTGTGTGTGTGAGGGCGTTTAGTCTGGGTGTCAGTTTCTTTTTAATGTTTGTGGTGTGCTGTTTGAATGTCATTTGAGTATCATATGTTACTCCTAAGATTTTGGGTGAGTGTGTGTGCGTTAGGGGTATATTGTTTATGGTGAGTTGTGGGGAGTATGCGTGATCTCCTGTCCAGCTTGCGAGGAGGGTTGCAGTGGATTTGGCTGGGGCTAAATTAAGTCTGTTTGTAGTGCACCAGTCATGTAATGTGTTGAGATAGGGTTGAAGGAGACTTGTTGCTCTGGCTGGGTCTTGGTGTGTGCATGTGAGTGTTATGTCGTCTGCGTAGGAGGCTATGTTTATTTGGGGTGCATTGGGTGTATTTATATCATGCATGTACAGATTAAAGAGTGCGGGTGACAGGATGAATCCTTGCCGGGACTCCGTTTGGGAAATTTCTGATGCTAGATGACTGACCGGCAAAAGATACGTGTGCACATCTGCCTGCTAGGAAGTTGGCCAGCCACCTTTTTGTGTTGCTGGGCATGTTTGTGTTGTACCGGCAAAAGGTATGTGTGCACATCTGCCTGCTAGGAAGTTGGCCAGCCACCTTTTTGTGTTGCTGGGCATGTTTGTGTTGTACCGGCAAAAGATATGTGTGCACATCTGCCTGCTAGGAAGTTGGCCAGCCACCTTTTTGTGTTGCTGGGCATGTTTGTGTTGTACCGGCAAAAGATATGTGTGCACATCTGCCTGCTAGGAAGTTGGCCAGCCACCTTTTTGTGTTGCTGGGCATGTTCGTGTTGTAATTTGTTTTTGTTAGGTTGTTTTTGTTGTTGTTGTTGTTGTTGTTGTTTTTCCCCAAGCTGCCTGGCCGAACAGCCCCAAGACCAAGGCCATAACCGAGTGCCCCCAAAGAACCCTCCCTGCCGACCACAATAAAGCCTGGGTGACCGAAGCCACTCCATGGCAGGGAGCTGAGGAGGGCGACAGAAACGCCCGGGAAACCAAAGACCCACACAGGGCCCTGTGCCCCTCAGCAATTATGAAGAGAAAGCTGAGGGGCAAAGGAAAAAATGTGATGCTTTGGCTTCCAATCTTGGTAGATTGGGAGGTCAATCCACGGAAGAGACGCCGGCACTTGAGATCTAGAAAATATATAACTCTGGAGCCGTGGTGGTCAAGTGGTGAGCACGCTCGCGTGTGAATCTGAAAGACCCGGGATCGAATCCCTGCCACGGCGGACATTTAGTGGGTGCGGTAGTACGTCCTAGCATGTTTCACATGCTTGCACCCAGTCAGGGGACATCCTGACGACGTATACAGACTAAACACACATAACAAAGCCACTCCAACACCTTCCTCTCTCTCCAACACCCCTTCTCCCCTCTCAACACTCTTCTCTGAGCTAGTGCCGATAAAAATCGCATGGTCAGTCCTGTACAGAATCGTAAGATTCAGAGTCGTAAAGATTCCAGGACGAGCTCATTAGCGGCGGATCCCCAGATCGACCGTGGTGATTGTCACCTAAACATCTACAAAAGTACAAAAGTAAGTAAAAGGAAGTCAGAGTAAGCTATGGGTATGGCAGAGATCGCTCAGTTCTCACTCTGATAGACCAGCCCATCACCACATGACTATAATCCAATCCTCTCAGCATCAGCTAGGAAAGGCCCTAGAAAGCCGCCTTTGGCGGGGGAATAGCTCCCCTATTTCAACCCCTTTCGGGGTTGGGCACCCGCCCGTTAAGTTGTGGCGGGGGATGGCATCGAAGGCTTTACTAATGTCGAGTGTGGCAAATAGTGATCTGTGTGGTGGTCTGGCTGAGTTGATGCCCTCAAAAGCTCTTTGTGTAAGGTCTGTAAGAAGAGTGTTTGTGGAGTACAGTGGCCTGAAGCAATGTTGTGTTGGAGCTAAGGGTAAGGCGTGTGTAATTAGTTGTAGTACAAGGCGTTCTATGACTTTGGAGGGGGTGCAAAGGAGTGTGATAGGGCGGTGTGAGGAGGGTAGCGTGGGTTTTTTGTTGGGTTTGGGGAAAGTGATGATGATACCATGCTTCCAGATGTCTGGTATTGTATTGTGTGAATAACTGTAGTTTGATAATGTTAGTGAATGCTTGTATGCCTTGTGGTCCCAGGTATCTGAAGTGTATGTTGCTTATGTTGTCTAGGCCACAGGCGGGTGAGTGCTTGAGATTGTTGATGATGTGCTTTGTCTGGTAGTTAGTGAAGGGTGCATAGTCAGGGTCTGTGGGGAATTGTCCCTTACGTCGGATGACACGTCGGTCGTCTTTATGGGGTTTTAGGTGGCTGATATGAGAGAAGTGATTAATGAGAGTGTTTGCTTGTTGTTGTTGAAGGAGAAGAGTCTGTTGTTGTGATTGCAGCATGTGATTGTGGTGTGTTGCTGTTGGAAGGTGTGATGTTGTTTAGTGTTTTGTAGAGTTTTGTGTGGTTTGTTTTGTGATCAAGTGTTTGTAGAAAGTTATTCCAGCTTAGTGTTTGTTGTTCTTGGATTTTGTTGTTGATCTGGGTGTTGAGTGCTTGGATTTGTTGTGTGATGTCTTGTGTGTGGGGTGCTGGGGAGTGTTTCAGTGTGTCGCGTTGTCTAATGAGGTTTTGAATTTCTGGTAATAAGTTGGGGTTGTGTCTTTTTCTGGAACCTCTTGGAATGTTTTTCTTGTCAGCGTTTTGGATATTTGTGTTGAATGTGTGGACAGCATTGTTGATGTTAGTGATAGGTGCGCTGTTTAGGGTTTCAAAGTGGTGTTCTGTCTCATTTGTGAAAGCTTCTTAGTTGGCTCTTTTATAATTAGTGTAAGTGTGTCTGTGGCTAGCGGGGGTGATATTGGTTTTGGTGGTGATAATGATTGGGAGGTGGTCGGAGCCTAAGGTTTTAACCACCTTCCAGGATGTTGTGGGGGCGAGTTCTGGGGAGCAAAAGGTGATATCTGGAGATGATGGGTCATAGAGGGCTTGGTGGGGAGTATGGATGGGTATGTTGATGGATGTCGTTGAGGATGTAAAGGTTATCTGATTGGTGTTGTAGGAACAGCCCTCTGTCTGTGTCAGGGTTGTCGACAAACCAGGCCGACGTCTTGGCATTGAAGTCACCACCCAGGATGTGCAAGGTTATAAGGATAGGAAAGTTGAACATTGATGCAAAATATATACTAGCAAACGTAGAATTAGGTAATTCAGACTGATAAGAGGATCTGGGTGTACTCGTTAGCAATGATCTGAAACCTAGAAAACATTGTATAAGCATGCAAAAGAGGGCAAACAGGGTTCTGGGATTTATAGCTAGGAGTGTGAGTAACAGAACTGCTAACATCATCTTGAAGCTTTACTTAGCATTTGGTGAGACCTCATTTGGACTACACCCTTCAGTTTTGGTGTACTTATTATAGAATGAATATTGACTCTGGAGGCAGTCAAACGAAGAATGACGAAAATGATCCACAATATTAGACATTTATCATATAAGGAGAGGCTGAGAACTCTTGTCATTCATTCATTAGAAAGACGAAGATGTAGAGGAGATACGATAGAGGTGTTTAAGTGTACGAAAGGTATCAATAGAGAGATATTAATAGGGTATTAAAGATTAATAATGGTGAGATAACCCGTTCAAATTGGATAAGTTCCACTTTAGAAAAGATATAGCCAAACACTGGTTTGGGAACAGAGTTGTAGATGTGTGGGAATACCTTAACACTCTCGGTACCTTCACCCGCCACGGAAACATCTTTTGCTTCCAGCTGGAGCCACAGGGCCGTGTCTACCACCCCCAACACGGAAATAAAATACCCAAAATAAAGATCACCACCATGCTACAACAGACCAGCCGGAACCAGAAGAGAAGAATGGAAGTATAAGGAGAGACCACTAATCAGATAAAGAAGAGGAACAACACAGAAAATACCCCACCAAAGAAAACGGCTAGGAAGAACAGGAATACCGGAAAGGCAGAAAGAATCACGAAACAACAAAGAAGAGAACAAACCACAACACCCAGGGCGACCACAGAAGAAAAGATGAAAGGAAAAGGGAAACAACAAAAGGAGAAGAACTCGCCTCAACAAGTCAATGCCAAACAGCCACCTCAACTACAAACAAACGAGAAGACGAAGGAAGGAGGGAAACAACATGGCCGCCCAAAACCATACCTAACCCCGCCCCACCTCAACACTCGAGAAGCCAGAATTGCCAACATATACCACGCTCTGCCACCTTCCCCAGGAAAAACAATAAGAATAACTATCAACAATTCTGGACAACGAGAGAGGAAAGCCAAATATAATCAAATGAGCGAGGGCCAGCATACCCAAATCTCCCCCCTCCAGATGCGCCACTGTTCCTCGCAGGTTTCCCACCATCAGGGCGGGAATTTCTAAGGGGCCTACCCTCCCCCTGCCCCCCGCACCTATGACCTTTTGACCTTCTGACCTCCAAATACCAGCCCTGGGGCATAGCAGCACACGTCATGACCATCTCGTCGAAAACAAGGTCAGCAATTTGAGGGCTCACACTACTTGCATGCAAGATTTGCGCCTAAAAATTAATCTGTCACTCATTTGCGTTTTCATGCCATGGCTGTCTACCTTATTGTTTGAGAGTTCTTTACCCTACTAGTGAACTTTTGTGCTTCCACACCATGGTGTAGGAATTATATTTGGATCTCTTTTAGGCTGCAAGTTTTGACACTAAAAGTAGCACCGAGGGCATGCCACAAACAGACTTTCAGGATCAATTCAGTACTCTCCAAAACTCTTTAAGAAGTCTTTGCCATGGCATGACGTCTCTAATAGTTCGGGCTTTGCGAGACACCGTCTAACTAACGGCACTCTGTATATAAAGTCCAGACTGCATATGGCCAGAACCATGGTCGAGGACATATGTTTGTAGAAATGCTTAATAACCGACCCCTGGGTTCTTTGAACACTCTTATAAAGGTCAGAAGCAGCTTGGGAAACTTAGTATGATCATGATCTTACTTCTTCCCCATGTTAGCCCAATACCTAGTTACTCTGTCATGGCACGAGCGACTCTGTATTAAGGACCCTACACCAAGAGTACCGAAACAGAACTTCACCAACAACTACTATAACGGTCTGGATAGTCGAGCAGCCATAGCTTAAGACATGTCTAAGTTCATGCTCGCGTTCATCCAGTAGTATGCACCCTGTGTCATGTCATAAGGAGCTACTATTAACACCTCAGCCACGGGGCCCCCACATATGTCGGGCGAGAGAACCATGGCCACCCCTGCGGGGCCCGACAATATCCAGGCGGGATGTTGAGCACATTATCGGCTCTGAGAGAGAGTCCACGTGTTGGAAGGACGATAGGCAGGCTCTGACCGCTCGGCATGGACCGAGCGAGGTGACTGAGCTCCCCACCACAACATTCCACACCCCTGGCCTCGCTAGACAAGGGAAAAACTCAGGAATTTACCGTATTTTAGGGTATTTGCCCTCGTGTTGCGCAATTGTTGCAAGAGAACCGGTGGTCGTACAAGGATGATTCAGGCGTCATTGGAAAGCTCTATTATCACCCTTTCACACGGATACATAATTGTATTACGCTCTGGCTCTTGTTTATGCATGAAAAAGAGCATGAAATGAAGCTCGTTTAGGGTAATATGCCCGCCAGGCAGGTAGTAGAAGTTACAAACATCCCCGGCCGTCAGGGGTTAAAGGCCCCAAACCAACTAGTCCATCTGTATCCCTACCCCATTCACCACACGGCAGGACCACCTAAGCGGCTCGACAGGACCAAGAGAAAGGACTCAGCTATCAACACTTCAGCCACCAGTGGCAGTATATCCAAATCTACCCAGTGTTAGAATAGGAGTGTTGAGGGAATTATATTACTTCAACTATCATTGCAAATTAAGTGTTTCTCCGAAGTCAACGCAAGTGTTTGAATAGGAGTGCTAAGTGAATTCTATAGGGCTGTCGTGGATCCTCGCCCGTGCTAGGCATATTTATATTGTGATTATTTCATGTATCAGTGTAAGGTGTATTATTGTGTTGTGTACTAAGTGATCATCAAAAGGAAACTCATGTGTGTATTCAGTATTATATTTATCCTTTACGACTTTTGAGCATGTGTAGTTTGGCTTTAGTTTCTCCAGTCAAGTAAGAAATTACCGGTGTCCAATTAAACCAAAGTAAAAAACCTGGTATAATAATAATAATAATAAAAATAATAATAATAATAATAATAATTAAAGTAAAAAGGCCATCCACCAATCAGTGCACTCCCTTTTACCTGCTCTCTTCATCAGCTAAGTTTGACACTTTGGGCTCACATCATAAACATGCCACGCCTTCCCGGCCGACCAATCAGAAGCCTCCATTTTCAGAGCACCCGGCTACACGTATCGCCACACCTTTAAAGTCGCTCTTGCTCTCTTCATCGGCCGTTTCTCCTGGTTGCAATGGGTCTAATATATCAGTGCCAGCCCTATACTCCCGTAAGTCACTAAAAGACGTTTGCAACCAGCTTCTAGGAACATATTATGAAGAGAAAAGAGTAGAGGTGAAGCGACCAAGGATTCAAGATGCGCGGGGGGCCGGGCGGCTGGCTCAGCCAATCACAGCGCCGGAGAGCAGTAGGCGTGACTATATAAGGAACGTGGGGGAGGCTGCAGCGGCACTCTCCACACCTGGCAGCAACACCTCAACCGTCTCTCACCATGGCCATCCAGGAAGAACCCACCACCTTTTCTGGAGTGGTTAAGTGGTTTCACCAAAAGAGAAGATTTGGATTCATCACCAGAAACCAGGACAAAATTGATTTTTTCATCCACAGGAAGAACGTTGTGCCTAACATCGATAGCACAACAATGTCACTAGGTGAAGGAGAGAAAGTGCAATTTACCATCAAGGAGGGAAGAAAGGGCAAGGAGGCAGCAGGAGTAACAGGACCCCATGGCAGACCAGTAAGGGGCCCCCAACTCTCACAAGGAAGGCAGAAGCAACCCACTATCACCGGACTGAAGTCTGGCCTCAAGACTGACGTCATCACAGTCATTGTCCACACAGCCATTGCTCTTGCTGGGGACGATCGAGGCCAACTTTCAGTGCTTCTGCCTGCTCTTCTGGCTGCCAATGGCCTGCCTACCATCATCATCCCTCCAGATCTCCTTGCCCGAAGAACAACCGAGAAGCCGCCCCAAAAGAAGCCTTCCAACACTCAACTTCTGCCTCGACCACTCTGCCTTCAGAAAACTCCAACACCTAGAGTCCAGAAGGCAGCAACTTCAACACCAGGGGAGGAGCTGGAATTGTCACCGATGGAGGAGCAGGAGCCAGCTGAAGAACCGACCAATCCCGGACCAGTAGCAGCCTCGACTCCAGCACCTGCCACCATTGAACATCCGGTGGCAGCCTCCTCCTCTGCCGACTACTCCGAGTCCACCATAGGAGAAGATGTCAACGTGGAGGAGATGGAGGAATATGATGGAGACGTCGACTTGGGGGCCACCGCCAGCGAGCTTCAGGAGACCTTCAGCGAGCTGACCAAGCAGATCAAGGCAGCTGCAGCAGAAGGAAAACCTCTCTCACCAGCCTTCAAGAAACAGTTCTCCAAGTGTCTGCACCAGAGAAGCCTTCTTAAATGTCTTAAAAAAGAATAACACCATCGGCTTCTTCACCACCACCATCATCACCACCATCTCCCACCTTCATCTTGCGCTCACCATCCCCAGCCCCCTTCTTGGCAAGCCACACTGCAGCTCATTAAAGAAACTGCTCTAACAATTACAATGCAACCCCAACCCAAGTACTCAACTCACGCACGTTGGGGCAAGCCCCGACACCCTATTATCTCTCACTATTACCACTGTCTCTCCTACTCAACCAATAAAAACTTCCTTTCTTTCACCCTCACCCACCTTTTCTATATTCATTCATTCATTCATTCTGCAGCGGTCATTCACCTCTCGGAACCCACTGGGTTTGCATCTTGCAACTCACTTCCTCTACCTCACTTGGGCACGCAAGGGAACTCGGAACTACTTATTCCAGCCACCCAGCCCTCATCCAATGTTCCAATAAAGACCACCTCAGGCCTAGCTTCACTCTCACCTACTAGGCGGATACACCTTCAGTATCCGGCCGCCTGTCGTCACATCGCTGGTTTGCATACTTACAGCCAAGCGATTCAAGAGGGACGGCAGATAGTAGATGGGAGCGAAAACTCCCAGAAGAGCTATTGGCCAGCTCTGAGGTGGTGAAATTGTTCCAGTACACACCCAGCAGTATACCACAAATATATATTTTTAAAGGACCCATATTGGGCCCGAACCAGACTTAAAAAAAAAAAAAAGAGAGAAAATGCTTGACTAACCCAGGGGTTCCATAATAATTGATGTGTTCTTGTAGGACAGACTAAAGAGAAAAGATACTAGACTTTTGTTGCTAAATAAAATTATGATGTGTTGAGAGGAAAATAGTTATTCTTGTTAAAGAAGGCTTCATGCCGATTAGTTATAGCTAGTATAGGATCTGCTAGGACAGCACATATATATTAATAGTAAAGTAAGACGGAATAATTCTTGAAGATAGACACGCAATTATAAAGCTCAGGGGAACAAATAATAGTTGCCATTAGACCAGCTTTAGTTTGAGAAATAGGTAGGAAGGACACTAGTCCGTATGATCAACGAAATTTTTGGTTATATAGGAAACATTATCTTTGGTTATATAGGAAACATTATCTTTGGTTATATAGGAAACATTATCTTTGGTTATATAGGAAACATTATCTTTGGTTATATGGTTATATAGGAAACATTTATCTTTGTTATATAGGAAACATTATCTTTGGTTATATAGGAAACATTATCTTTGGTTATATAGGAAACATTATCTTTGGTTATATAGGAAACATTATCTTTGGTTATATAGGAAACATTATCTTTGGTTATATAGGAAACATTATCTTTGGTTATATAGGAAACATTATCTTTGGTTATATAGGAAACATTATCTTTGGTTATATAGGAAACATTATCTTTGGTTATATAGGAAACATTATCTTTGGTTATATAGGAAACATTATCTTTGGTTATATAGGAAACATTATCTTTGGTTATATAGGAAACATTATCTGTTATCATAGTTAAAGGAATATTCGATTTCTGTTAAGCATTACGGATGTTAGGTCCAGAATAATATTGTAATCATAAGAACCGATGTAAAGGGATAAAAGCGGAGAACCTTGGCCGTGTAGAATTATCGAGGAGCCACTTGCATTAGGTTAAGAATTACTATTGACCAGGTAATAGATGTGAAGATAAACTGTTTTGTAATAGGATTACGTGTATGTATATATAATCCAAGAGTATTTAGAGGTAACTTGTAACAACGCCCTGGTCATTAAGAAGACATGTAATATATGAAGTAACAAGGACAATATATAATCCAAGAGTGTTCAGAGGGCAATTGAGGTAAAATTGTAAATACGCCCTGGTCATATGAGTAAATGTATTGTATATGGTTAAGAGGATATATTAATTGAAAGGTCATATGTAGTAACGCCTTCGTCTCTGGAGTAGACATAGTAGGCCCGGTATAAGAATATCATTTCGAAGTTTAGTTTAGAGATATAACCTTTGTTTAGATAAGTGAGTAAAGGTATGATGTATTAATGCCCTGGTCTCTAGAGCAGACACAGCAGGGCTCGGTGTAAAAACCTACTTATTGTAGAAACTAATAACGCGCCTTTGGATCGAAGCCGACTTAAGACAATACCTGAATATCGGGAATGCAAATAGGGAGTAACGGGAGTTCTCGGGTTCTAAAGTACAACCTATGTTGGGTCGACGTAATATTCAATCCGTGTCTTGAACTCATCTCGGCCCGATCAGAGAAACCGTTATTATTGTAGTAGCAAGTTTGTTAAATAAAGTATACGAACTTCTAAATGACTGTCGATTTATCCCCCACTCTAGTAGTATATTCGAGTTAAGAAAATAAATACTACAATAATAATAATAATAATAAACAGGCAATCAACTGCAAAAGGCCCCCCCCCCAAAAAACAAAACAAAAAAACAAAACAAAAAACTAATTACATTATTGCTTACCTTGCGATGTTAGTAAATTGATTGGTGGCATTTTATCTGTCCTCTTACAGAGTTGAATTAATTTCCTTCACTGTTCCTCATTCTTGGGAAAGACGTGAAAGGAAATATCATTTTAACTTACTTTGTAATGCTTGAAAAGCAGCCAAACACTGCACAATTACTGGGCATGTTTTGACACTCTTCACAAAAGAAAGTCACAAGGTCATAATAGTAAGGATATGCATATTATCTCAATAAATATGAGAGGGATATGCTCGACCAGTACTATTTCTAAGGCAGGTAAATAGTTATTTGTGTACATTTCTCATTATCATTTCTCCTGTCATTTGCTTTCTCTCTCTATTACTTATATTTCTATTTACTGTATTTTTTCCATCTCCCTTATTTATCAGCAATTACATTTGTTATTTGGTCTCTATGGAATCTGTGAATCAATTCTGATTTGATTGGCTAAATACAATTATTATTCCACTAACACATAATGAGCAAAATGACACAAGTCAATTACATTTTTATAAAAATTGTATTCCCCAATCTTTAAATATTTCAACCGAGCTCAGTGAGAAGTGAAAGTGATCTATATGAATGTTAAGCAGACTTAACTTTGTGAAACAAGCAGAATTAACTTTCTGAAACTATAAGTTGTCAACACCTTACGTTCAGCCTACAGAAAAGATGAGGTAAACATTTATATTGTATTTATATTTATATTGTAGGATATTATTTGTTTAAATTCCTTGGCATTAGAAACTAAACAATGATTACAAAGACATCAAACAACAAATAATTATGTCCATTAATAAGGTGGATAACTAGATACAGGAGATATATAGATAGATAAAGACAAAGGTCGTTAGGTGCATGCCATCGATACGTGTGCAAAAATGTGTGGAACAGACTTAAATTTTTGAAACGATAAGCTATCAACTCCTTACGTTCAGCCAACAGAGAAGATTGGGTAAAAATAAAAATTGTACTCTTTTGTCATAATAATAATTATTGTAATGATAGGATACTGTATTTGTTTTCAATTCCATGGCATTAGAAACTAAACAATTATTAAAATGACATCAAACAACAAATGATCCTGTCCATCAATCGAAAGACACCTTTACGTCCACGCCCATCATTGCCTTTCCCAATTATTCCTAGCAACTTCACCTATATACTGGTGTATCTCTACTAGGTATAGGAGCAGTTCTGGCTCAAGTACAATCATTACCTGTGCTAGCCGCACCTTGACCTTCATCAGAAGTAAATTACGCAGTTACCAAGAGGGAGTACCTTGGGTTAATCTGGGCATTACAACCCTTCATATCATTGTGAAGATCTAGCATAAGCTGCAACAGTAGTGGGTAATCTGGGCATTACAACCCTTCATATCATTGTGAAGATATAGCATAAGCTGCAACAGTAGTGGGTAATCTGGGCATTACAACCCTTCATATCATTGTGAAGATCTAGCATAAGCTGCAACAGTAGTGGGTAATCTGGGCATTACAACCCTTCATATCATTGTGAAGATCTAGCATAAGCTGCAACAGTAGTGGGTAAAGACAGAGTAGTAGAATAAGGTCCCAAGTTTATTCAACGTTTCGCTGTGAAGGCTTCTTCAAGAATAATAACAGCTGAGCTCTGGAACTCTCTCCCAGAATCAGTCTTTCCCTCTTCCTATGACTTGAATTGCTTCAAACTCCACGTGTCCAGGCATTTTGGCTCGAACGTCCCTTGATTTTGGCCCTGTCACTCTTTCAACTCTGGGGGAGGCACTCGATACAGGCAGTTATGCCTTTTGTCTCCCTCACTCACATAGAAAACAAAATTATCCTCAAGAAGCATTCACTGCGAAACGTTGAATAAACTTGAGTCCTTACTCTGCTACTGTGTCTTGACCCACTTCAAATCATATATTAGGCGCCAAGCTCACCGAAATTATCAGCGATGATCATAAACAATAATATTTATGCAATCCCGAGACCACCAATGCCTTATTAATTATGTGGAGAGACCTTGGAAAAAATAAACTTCAATAAAAAATATCGACCATGGAAACTCCACACAAATGCGGATGGCCTCTCCCGCCATCCCTTACCCAGCCCTAACCACGCCCACCTCCTCGTCACGATGCAACCGCTCGAACAACAAATGGCCACAATAGAAAAAAAGGTCCCCCAAAACTCGCCTTTAATCTAAGCCTGGGAAAACAAAACACGCCTCTCCTGGCTACCCGCAGACACTTTTAAGGCGTTGACAAGAATAGGCGACCATTTATTTACACCATCTGGCCACATTGTAGTAGCCCAAGGTGCAGTCGACGACTTAATGCAACACCTACATTCCGGAAACGGAATACATCTAGGAATCAAGAAGTTGTTGCAGGTTTTCAACACCAACTACTGGAAGCCCCACCCCTCCGGACCTGCAAAGAGAGCCACTAAGCTTTCCTACGTTAAGTCAAGGGCAAATAATATCACCCGTACCCCTGGCCCTTCAGGCACTGTAACTGCGATCAAACCATTTAACCTACTGGCTATTGATATAATGAGCCCCCTCAAACCGTGCCGATCATTCAGATTCATAATTATGTTTGTGGACACTCTGCCTAATGCAAGTGCCTTTCCTTCCAACGTTTTCCCATATTTTGGCTCACCACAAATACTTCACTCCGAGTTTACAAGCCAAATATGGCAAGAACTGTTCAGATTGCTATGTCTCAGTGGGTGTGGTGGAAAGTGTGTTGGGTGAGTTGAGGGCAGTGGTGGTAGGGGGAAGTTAGGGAGATAGTCAAGTGGTCAAGGAAGTTTTTTGTTTACAGTTTCGGGAAGGTCTGAGTGTGTTTGGTTTTCGGGTTTTAGTTACTTTGGTTGGTTGATACGTTTGACATGCCTGTCTCGGATTAATAGGTTTTCCTCGTGGTAGTTTACTATTATTTGGTATGCGATTGGGATTATAATGATCTCGAATGGGCCTAAAATTTCGGTTGGAGCTTATCTTGTAGGGGTAGTTTCACTACCACAACGTTTTCTTTTAGTTTGAACGGGTTAACTGGGGTTACATCGGGTGTCAGATATTGACAGGCTTGCAACTGTCGGAGCCTGTTTTTTTATGTTCGTCATTGCAGAGTTGGAATCATGTGCTGACGAGGGTGTAGGGACGAGGTGGTGAAATGGAAAAAGTATTAGGGGCATGCCAAAAATCCTCTTGTGAGATGTTATACGGTCGTCGCAGGCTGTGGTATTCATACCTCAATATTACCCAATTGAGTGACTTTTAATTAGTCAGGCCAGGTGGTGGTGGTGTTTGATTGCAGCTTGGTGCATAGCTGGTTTTCAATGCTGTGGTGACTTTTTTCACATATTGAGTTCCCTTTTGGCCAGTAAGGTGAGGAATGAGAGACTTAATAACATAGCAATCTGAACAGTTCTTGCCATATTTGGCTTGTAAACTCGGAGTGAAGTATTTGTGGTGAGCCAAAATATGGGAAAAAGTTGGAAGGAAAGGCACTTGCATTAGGCAGAGTGTCCACAAACATAATTATGAATCTGAATGATCAGCACGGTTTGAGGGTGCTCATTATATCAATAGCCAGTAGGTTAAATGGTTTGATCGCAGTTACAGTGCCTGAAGGGCCAGGGGTACGGGTGATATTATAGGTTTGATTCCCGGAGGGAAGTAAGAAAACCTAATATTTAGTAGGGGCCCCGTAATCATTGACGATATGCCTATTAGTATAATAGCCTCCATTCAAGCGCCCGCGGTAGCCAGTTTGAATCTACCGCCGCAGGGAAGAACGGAGTATCCGTCATAAGGGTAACGCTTATTCTCTTATGGAATCGTCTTATGATTGGGTACTCTCTACGAAAATACCTTCGTAAAATATAAAAAAGAAAAATATACTTAATAATTGTTATACTATTGCTTTCCATCTCGTGGATTTCTTGTGTGGGGTTCCTTGCCGCTGATCCCTGAGCCGCCATTCCTTCTTCACTGACATATTAAGATTCACCTCAAGACATCAAGCGAATGGGAAGGGGATGGACGGGAGGGCCCTACATCGTCAATGATTACGGGGCCCCTACTAAATATTAGGTTTTCTTACTTCCCTCCGGGAATCAAACCTATACTTTATTAGTGGCCCCTCCATCATTGACGATATGCCTGATATCTTAAGACTGGAGGGGGACATTCGTGACAATATCAACACACTAACAAATTACCTCAGGTAAAGACAAAGAATCCGAATAACAATTTAAGTGTTTATTGTTTACATACAATGTTTATAAAATGGAAAAGGGGGAAGCAGTGCATTATCTCAAAGAAGATCTGCTTATAGTTGGCTGGATTTGCAATCTGCGATCCGTCTAAAAGATTGCTTAGGGACATATTCTTATTCCCTTTCAAACAGGTACCGTACTATAATACTTTGGATTATATACCGGCCTTAAAACTATTTGTACATAATATAATTGTTTGTACATCTTGTTTATACTATATAGTTGTACTGATATATATATATCAAAATAAAATAAAATCTTGAGCTGTAGAACCAGCTCGACTGTTAAGTATCACAGCTCGTGAACTCATCACAAAGTCAGGCGGAGGGTTCTAGGGGTCTTTGAGCTATCTAGCACCCCCCCCCCCCCTCCTTTTCACCTTTTAAGATTAACACTTAATTAGTAATAGCACATGGACTATTAGACCCATTGCCGCCATAACGCGACACAGGTTAGTTTTGGTTTATCCAGGGCCACCGACAGGTATCGCGTCAAGAAAGTACTGTTGGATGCCCACAGCTTTGTGATAGCTATGTCGTCCACTGAATAATTTTGCATGAATCTAAGAGAAACTGCCCACTTTCTTATATCATGAGCTCTGCCCAATATGCCGGGATTACTTTCCCTGATTACATCTACGAGTAAAGAAGCTAATTTCCGTCTCGTGGTGCGATTCCCTGTCAGGTTGACCCATAGGAAGCTTGGTTGTTGAGGTTGTGCTACCCTCATAAACTTAAGTAAAGCTTGTACCGGGCATAAAAGATGGTGTGTGTGTCCTCTTTTAAGCGCTGGAACAGTAAATTCTGAAAATACATGATCACAATGTTCATTCTTTGCAATGAACATGGGAGACGGAGCGATTTGTACCTGTTCGTTCAGTCTCCCAAACCTAAGGCAGTTGGGTTCGTTGCTCATCGCCGCCAGCTCCGCTGCTCTGTTTCCTGTCGCTAAAGCCATCAGGAATACAGCCTTCTTTAATACTGAATCAAAATCCGGCGCATAGTTATATTTGCATGAGTGAAGCAATGATAAGGCTTTGTCAAGCGACCAGGTAGGCATGAGCTGGCGTGGTAGTGGGCGTAGCTTGAAAAATGCCCTCATGAAGCCTTTTTCTTCTGCCTGTGGTATGGATAGACCAGTGAGGTCGAAAAAGGGGTTTCTAATAGCTGACAAGTGATTCTTTAGGGTCATTACTGAGAAGCGTTTATGTTCAAACAAATAATCTAGGTACTTAAAAATGAGAGCCACTGAGGCGTCTGTTTGTGCTGTCTCCACTATCCAGGTTGTGAATGTTTTCCAATGTGATTGGTACTGTCTCCTGGTGAACATAGTATACTGATTAAGAAATTTGTTTGTAACACTCTCTCCATACAGGTTTAGACATTTGGCATTTTGAATGTCCATAAGGCAAAAGTCAGCGAGGTCTTTAGATTGCCAATTGTTTCCAAGTGGAAAGACGAGATCGGGAGTAATACCGGGTTCTCGCACCATGTCTTCAATTGGTGATACCATAACTGAACCGGCCATAGTGGCGCGATCATCGAGACTAGGCCTCGGTAACCCCGTAGTTTGTGAACTACTTGACACATGAGTGAAACGTCTGGAGGAGAAAAAAGATAGATGGAAGTCCACTTGTTCCAGTCCTCTGATAATGCGTTGGGACCTCCCGCCAAGGTTATCTCCCGGCAGGTTAGGTAGAGAGGAACTCTGTGGTTCCCTTCTGATGCAAATAGATCCACTTGTGGACGGTATGGCTCTGCAATCATCTTGTTGAAGATATTTTGTCTGATTGCTCATTCTACTGAGGTGCTCTGTCTCCAGGACAGAGCGTCTGCCCAGATGTTTGCTACGCCTGGGAGATAAGATGCATGCAGATGAATGCTCAGCGATTCAGCTAGAGCAAAAATCTGTTCTGACAATTCCAGCAACCTCCGAGACCTTGTTGACCCTTGCTTTTGAATGCAGTGTACCGCATTCAAGTTGTCTATTCCAAACGCAATTGACTTCCCCTGTAATGAAGAGCCGTGAGTTTGTAGGAAAAATAGTGGGACTAAGAGCTCTTGTTGGTTTATATGAAAGTTCATGTCTGGGGACCAAAGACCTTGGCCCTGGTGGCCTAGGCTTGACTGATAACCCCAGCCTATTGTCTCTGAAGCATCTGTGTCTACCCCTACTGTAGGCGGAGGAGAAACCCACGTCATTATTGAGTGCAATATTTCCTTCTTCGCCCAAACCGACAGTAAGTTGTGAATTAATGGAGGAATGGTCCATAATTTTCCCGCCAGCAAAAGCGGGAAAAATTTGTTGCCTTCCATGATTAACCTCTTTACTTTCAGCCGGCCCAACTTCACAGTTAATTGGATCCAATTGAGAGAACCGACCAGGGACTCCCATGTCGTTCTCATCGTATTCAGACTGTGGAGAAAACGAAACAGTTTCCTGCGAAATCTGTTGCGATTGCCCACGCTCTGAGTGAGAGTCAGCTTGGCTGTGTCCCAGACCAGCCCTATCCATTGGATTTCCCTTGTGGGTACAAGGAGAGACTTTGCCAAGTTGACCTTGAACCCTAGGGTCTGTACATGATTTATGACTTTGTGTACATGACTCTGGCATAAACTCTCTGACTCTGCCACTACCAGCCAGTCGTCTAGATACCACATCACCTTGATCCCTTGAGCTAATAAAGGTATAAGGGCTTGCCGGACTAATTTTGTAAAGATTCTCGGTGCCAGGTTCAACCCGAATAGTAATCTCTGAAAGACGTAAGTCTCTTGTCTGATCCTCAAAGCGAGGAATTTTTGGAACCGTTTGTTTATGGGGACATGCCAATAGGCATCTTTAAGGTCTAGGGAGCACATCCAACCTTGCAGCGGCAGTGTGAGCCTGGTTTTATTCACTGTAAGCATCCTGAAGGGTGAATTGTGGATATGAGTGTTCAGATACGAGATATCTACTACTGGTCGCATCTGCACACTGTCCCTCTTTGGCCCGAGAAAAAGTCTGGAGGTGAAAACATGGCAAGTTGGATTTACCAGGACAATGACATGCTTGGTGATCATTTCTTGGACAAGTGACTCCACCTCTAAAGAAACATGATTGAACTCTTGAGTTTGACGTAAAAGAGTTCGTCGGAGCCACCGCCAAGTGATGCCCTTGCTTACCACTGTCCGGCCCCACGTTCGTCAGGGCCAGGCCCTGCGCCATGCCTGGAACGACCCAGTTTCTGTACTGGGTATGTTCGCCGGGACTGCTCTCGGATCCAACTCGCCCGCGATAGGCCCCGGGAGAGAGAGAGTGTGACTGACTAGTTTTTTTATGATGGTGTAGTGGAACGAGACGGCTGGCTGGTTTTAGCAGACATCGATCCCTGGTGTGGCTTGTTGTGAGACTTACCTTTGTTATCCCACTTGCCTGAGTGTTTACCCTGCCTCTGTTTGTGCTGAGTACCTCCCTGCTGTTGGGGAGCTCTGGGGTCCCGAAAGGACTGTTTAGCACTAGGAGCTTGAGGCTTATTACCGCCTTTAGGTTTAGCGTACGGTTTCTTAAAGGGCTCCTTTCTAGGCTGGGAGGTACTCTGCCTTAGAACACCTACCATATTGAATACTGCACTCCATGTATCCTGATTAGGTAGTGAGGCAGTTAATACTGGGGAAAGTGTTGCCCGGCGACCTACATCTTCCGGCAACTTCTTTACTAAGTATACTCTTAAGTCCTGGCGTGCTCTGACCGCCTCTATGATAGCTATTCTTATATCACCTAAGGACTGAATGGAGTTTTGTAACAGAAGCCTGCGTGATAGTTCCGTGGCCTTCCGTACATTCTGATCTGAGATGGCCGCCGTAATGGTTCTCGTGAGTGACTGGGCAATCTGGCGACTTACTAAATATTGGGAAAATAGTCTAAGTGCTTTACTGCGTAACTTGAAATCTCTGTCCAAGTGGGCCGGAGGAGGAGTACAAAAGGGGTCGTTCAATTCGTAAAGTACGAGTTTGGGGGCTGCCAAGAAGTCAAACATAGCCGGCGACACCCCTCCGGCCTTATTAACTGATAGTGAGGCCCATAAGTGGTTCTCTTGGGGGATCTGATAGGAGGATTTCCAGGTAATGGTGGCTGCGAATTGTTGCGCCTCTATTTCCCAGTCAACCCCCAGACCCATACCTACCTGCCCCCCCTGCAGGACTGGACTGTGGCCTAGATCGAGCGCCGGAACCGTATCCAGTTCCGGTGTCAGTGCATTGAGGGACTTTATGTCGTTCATGCCGTCCGATATTGCCCAGTCTGCGAAAAGTCGTGCAGCTGAGGCTGGAGGTAAAGCCGGTGATGCAGAGTATACAAAAATATCACCACTGTATAAATTGGGTATTGCCTTAATAGTAACATCCAATAACTGTCCTTCAACATCTTTGGCTCGGAGTTTCTTACTCTTAGTTACCTCGATGGTCCATTCACTAGGGACCGGGAGCTCCCCCGACATGGTCTGCTGTGATAGGGTGTGGTTGAGGGGGGCTGAATTACTGCTGAACTTCAACTTTCTTTTCTGGCAGTTTATGGTGGCTCCCGGAATTTCCAACAAATCTAAACCTAGAAAACTATCATACGTCTGGCAGGGGGAGTCAATGATAATGAATTAATACAGCTGAGTTAAGTGGTCCCAGAAGAACGGCAATGTCTATAGATCGAGTGTCACCTCTGACTGTGGGAGGTGTGTTGCCGGCACCTATGATGGCGGTTTAGGATGGTTATAAAGCACCAAATTTGTGTGTGTGTGCGTTTTTTTTTCTTTTTTACGAAAAATCGGGTGGGTAGACTGGAACGGGTGGTACTTGCATCAACAAATAAAGTAACAGAATGGCCGTTTACACGGAGTGGCAGGGGGTAGAGAAAAATGCCTTGGAGGGGGCATTGCCTTATATGTCTGAATCACAGCTATTCAGTTGGTTGAAGTTGCAGCTGATGTTGTCTTTGTGTTGGGGCTGGTGTGGTTCTGCCGGGAACTTCTTTGCTCTCCTCTTTCTAGACTCTCGGCATAACAGTCGTGGAATCTGATGCACAGTTACACATACAAGAATATTAACAATATAATGAAAAGCATTCACATGATCTTATTCGAGTGTATCGACATAATTATGTGGATTATAGCTGGTATACAAGTTGCATATATCTTCCTGTAATTTAGTTTGGATTGCCTTGTTTAGATTAACTTTTGTAGAAGGGAATACAGTGGAGGGTTCTGATTTATTTAGTTGTTGTGAGTGTGGCGTGGTGGTCTCTGGTAAGTTTGATGTTTCTGTTTGTTAATAGAATTAAATCTGTTGAGCAGATTATGTGCTACCTCCTTCACGGAGGTGTTTGACTCAATAGTGTTTAGTAACTAACTTTCTGCTACAAATTAAAGCTGTGTGCTAAGTGGATGCCATTCATATGTTGGGGTAGCATCAGGTTTCAAGTCTTGATGGTGTGCATTGAAATATGTTTTTCGATGTGAAGCATAGTTAGCCTATGCTTCACAAAAGATTTGTTTCTATTAAGCAATTAATGACGACTTTTTAATTAGCAAGTTTGGTTCTCGTTAAGTAAAGTTTGTTCTTATACTGTGTAAGTATATAATTTGTGTTTGACAATATCTCAGTGAAGGTAGCAGCCGAAACCGTCCAAAAAAAATGTTCGCCTTAACGCTGGTTTTCAAATTTATCCTACGCCTACAGTTCCCTCATGGTCAGAGTATTGCTATTATACTGTATAGGTCCTGATGTGGTGGCGTCTACGCCGTGGGATCACCTCCCGAAGCTGCCAACCGCGGATGGCTGCCGACCCTCCACGGCCGGAGACAAGATCAAAGACCAGTGGAGGAGAACCGGATGCCGGCCGCGGGGAGCAGTTTCGGGAGCCAAACCGTCACAACCATCCCCTGCCTACTCCCTGGGGGCACGGGTCCTTGGAGCGGCTTCGGTCGCGCCGGGAATTTCCACATCTCTCACACCACACACGCACATCACACAGTTTTTCCTACACCGAGAAATGACTCTCCGGCTGTCATTTCTCGAAGGCTTCTTCTAGCCGGAGACATTGAGAGCAACCCCGGACCCACCTACACATACATATGTCCCACTTGCTCAAAACCCATTACTTCGAGTCGCCACACTAAGGGTTCAGTTCTCTGCAATTCATGCAGGAACTGGACACACTTCACCTGCACAACACTTGCCTCCAAGAAACACTACACGAACACCTGGACCTGTTCCTCATGCCCCTCCCTCTCCCAGTCAAATACCTCACCTAAAACCCGTCCACCTCTCCTCCCCAACCCACCTAACCTTCCCATATCATTCACTCCCCCCCCTAAAACCCGTCCAACTCTCCTCCCTAACCTACCTAACCTTCCCATACCATCCACATCCTCAACTCAACGCACCACACCCCATCCTAATCCATTTCAACCCCCATCTCCTGCACCCCAATCCCCACCCCCACCTTACCCATCCCAACCCCCACCCCCTCCCTCACCCCCCTCCCCTCCCTTACCCCCACCCCATCCTCGTGCAGCAGCACCCAACATACATCGTGCACATAACATTAACATTCTCCAATTGAACGTAGATGGCATCAACACAAAGAAACACGAACTCTCACACTTCATCAAACAACATAACATACACATTGCCATTTTACAAGAAACAAAACTCTGCACAACACAAAAAACACATACATTTCATGATTTCACCACCATCAGACAAGACCGGGCCGTCAGCGGCGGCGGTGGACTCATCACCCTGGTACACAAAGAAATATCATACATAGTTACCAGTGTACAAACCAAATCCCTCCCCCCAAATTATAACACAACATAAGTACAATCAATTAAATTACGTACTGGCAACAACTCCAACATAACCGTCATAAACACATACATCCCTCCCCAAACATCCCCTACAGTACCAAATGAATACAGACCACACTTACAACACATCACAAACATCCCACACATCATCCTGGGTGGTGACTTCAACGCCAAGACGTCGGCCTGGTTTGTCGACAACCCCGACACAGACAGAGGGCTGGTACTACAAAACCAAACTGATAACCTCATCATCCTTAACGACATCCATCAACATACCCATATTCCTCACCAAGCCCTCTATAACCCATCATCTCCAGACATCACCATTTGCTCCCCAGAACTCGCCCTCACAACATCCTGGAGGGTGGTCAGAACCTTAGGCTCTGACCACCTCCCGATCATTATCACCACCATAACCAGATTCACCCAAGCTAGCCACAAACACACATATACCAATTATAAAAGAGCTAACTGGGAAGCATTCACAAATGAGACAGAACAACACTTCACAACTCTAAACAGTACACCCATGACTAACATCAACAATGCTGTACACATACTCAATAAAACTATCCAAAATGCTGACAAGAAACACATTCCAAGAGGTAACACAAAAATACACAACCCCAACTTCACACCAGAAATTCAAAACCTCATCAGACAACGCGACATACTGAAACACTCCCCAGCACCCCACACACAAGACATCACACAACAAATCCAAGCACTCAACACCCAGACTAACAACAAAATACAAGAACAACAAAAACTAAATTGGAATAACTTCCTACAAACACTTGATCACAAAACAAACCCCAAAAAAACTCTACAAAACACTAAACAGCATCACACTTTCCAACAGCAACACAACACAATCACATGCTGCAATCACAACAATAGACTCTATTCCTTCATGTAAACAACAAGCAAACACTCTCATCAATCACTTCTCACATGTCAGCCACCTAAAACCTCACAGAGACGACCGACGTGTCATCCGACGTAAGAGACAATTCCCCACAGACCCTGACTATACACCCTTCACCAATCACCAAACAAAGCATATCATCAACAATCTCAAGCACTCACCCGCTTGTGGCCTAGACAACATAAGCAACATACACCTCAGACACCTGGGACCACAAGGCATACAAGCACTCACTAACATATCAAACTACAGTTATTCACACAACACAATACCAGACATTTGGAAGCATGGTATCATCACCACATTCCCCAAACCCAACAAAGACCCCACACTATCCTCCTCACACCGCCCCATCACACTCCTTTGCACCCCCTCCAAAGTCATGGAACGCCTAGTATTACAACTAATTACACCGACCTACCCATAGCTTCAACACAACATGGCTTTAGGCCACTGCACTCCACAAACACTCTTCTCACAGACCTTACACAAAGAGCTTTTGACGGCATCAACTCAGCTAGACCACCACACAGATCACTATTAGCCACACTCGACATTAGTAAAGCCTTCGATGCCATCCCCCGCCACAACCTAACAAACAAAATCTACAACACAAACATGCACAACAACACAAAAAGGTGGCTGGCCAACTTCCTAGCAGGCAGATGTGCACACGTATCTTTTGCCGGTCAGTCATCTAGTATCAGAAACTTTCCAAACGGAGTCCCACAAGGATCCGTCCTATCGCCCGCACTCTTCAATCTGTACATGCACGATATAACTACACCCAATACGCCCCAAATAAACTTAGCTTCCTTTGCAGATGACATAACACTCACATGCACACACCATGACCCAAAAAGAGCAACAGATCTCCTTCAACCCTATCTCAACACACTACATGGCTGATGCACTACAAACAGACTTAATCTAGCCCCAGCCAAATCCACCGCAACCCTGCTCACAAGCTGGACAGGAGAACACGAATACATCCCTCAACTCACCATAAACAACACACCCCTAACACATACACACACACCCAAAATCCTAGGAGTAACATATGATACTCATATGACATTCAAACAGCACACCACAAACATTAAAAAGAAACTGACACCCAGACTTAACGCCCTCAGGTCACTTGCTCACACAAAATTTGGACACAACAAAGAAACCACCACCACAGTATATAAACAATACATAAGATCAGTGATGGAATACGCAAGCCCAGCCTGGGCTTCTAACCTAGCTGAAACACATCATAAGACCTTACAGACTATTCAAAACAAAGCCCTGAAGATCATTACAGGCTGCACAGCTACTGCACCCACAGATCACCTACATCAAGAAACCAAAATCCTCAAAGTCAAAGACCATCTGGACATGAGAGGCACTCAATTCCTGGCAGCAGCCTCCACGAACCAGGACCACCCACTAAACTACATGGCAACACACCCACAGACACCAAGAAATATCAAAGAACACCCAGCACACGGTATCACACACAATTACTGTCCTCTCTCCCTCCCTGCCCACCCCGAACCAACTTCCAGAAGCACATCCATACTCATATCTCTCGCCAATCCATCCACTCACTCACAGACAACACGCAGCTGCAAGCACGACCTCCCGAAATCCATCCTTCCGAATCCTCCCTTCCTCGCGAGGACAGAGTCCACCTGGCCAGGCTGAGATGCAGACACCATCCAGCTCTCCTGAGCTATCAGAAGAGACTGGATGACTCCGTTGTCGACACCTGCCCGGGATGTAACACAGCACCCCATACCATTAAACACATCATAGAAGACTGCATTTCACACAACCACTTACGTCAACAACACAATCGATAGTCAATGAGAGCTCTGTGGGAAAGCCCGATCGTGGCCATGGCCTTCCTCAGGGACTCGGGGCTGTTCGGCCAGGCAGCTTAGGGAACAACAACAACAACATATGCATACATTTATATTTAATAGTGGCCCCTCCATCATTGACTATGTTGGCTATTAGTATAATAGTCTCCATTCAACACCCACGTCAGCCGTTTGAATCGACCGCCCGCAGGTAAGAAAAAGAGTCATCTTCATAAGTGCAACGCTACTTCTCTTATGGTGTTGTCATAGATCGGGTACCCACTACGAAAAAACTTTCGTAAAAACTAAGAGGAGAAAAAAGGAAAAATTTATTACTGAAATACTGTTATAAACAAGCTTCCCACATTCGGTGGATTTCTTGCGTTGTGGCTCATTGCCGCTTCTCGCCAAGCGCATCATTCTTCCTTCTCTTCCCCATGGGCAAACGGTCAACACGTGTGCCCCGCGCTCGGCTTCATTCGACGTTCGCTCTATTCTAGTGAGTCTTTACTCATTTGTATTTTTCTGAGTGGTAGTGAACAAGGTTTAGATTAGCTAGCACAGGTTGTGTTATTGTTTGCCCGCAGGAAGTGTTAAATTAGGGTACTATTCAGGTGTTTACGTGTTGTGTTCAGGACTGACGCCAATGCTGGGTGTCCTCTTGTCTTTATGCGCCTTAGTTTTTGCTTTTCCTTAGTTAGCAGGCTTTTATCTTCACGAGCTGATTCTTCAGTCCAGTGTTTGGACCTAGGGGCTTTGTCTTTTTTCGTTTTAGCAGATGCGCCAGTTCAAGGATTGTCATGCGTGGTGTGGTTTCTTCTGGCGTTTTCGAGCCGGCTTAGAGGCCCCGTGCGGGGGCTTCGCCTGCCTCGTGCTGCTCGAGTTTTTCTTCAAGAGTTAGTTTCTTCCTGCGCGAAGATACTTTTCCTCGTGATAAGCCTTTAGTGACTCTGTTTTAAGTTAGGGGTCTATGTTTTATCTGTTTGTGATATATTATGTGCCTCCCTTTTTCTTGTGCTCCCCGTGTGTTAGTGTTGCCCTCTTTCCGGGAGCTCAAGGAGACGTCCTTGTTTCAGTTTTGTTTTGTTTTGGAGGAGTGGTTTCACTCAGGCTGGTGCCCATAGCCGAGTGTTTTCCATTGTTTTTGTTTTGACCCGCCGGTCCTTAGTTCTGCAGCCCGAGGCCTGGTCCGCCGTGCTGGCGTGTGGTCTGGTTCCTCTTGTTTTCCCCTGTTCTTGTTTTGTGTGAGGTAGTGTGCCACTACCCCTCCTTTTGGCGGTCCTGCATGGCCGGAGGAAGGAGACGTATCTCTTCGATACACTTTCGGCGAGCCTGTTGGTCTTCCAGTTTACCCCGTCACGCGGCGGCTCAGTGCGTAGACTTACCGGCGGCTGCTAGCGATTGTATGTAATAGCATGCAGATACCCGCTGAGTTTTTGGCTTATGAACCTATGACCCATGTCACAGGTGGGCAACCCGATGTGAAGCCCCTCCTCATGATTGAAAAGGGCGTGAGGAGGGGAGCTTTCACAACCTCTTGGGGGTCAGAACAAGGGTTGAGGCTGTCGCCTACCCTTTTTCTGGCTCCGGGAGTATAGGATGTTAAACCCTCTCAGGTTATCCTCATGAGCATTGATTCCTGGAAATTTTCTATTTCCAGATCCCTTCTACAGTCCTGACAGCTACGGACGAGTGGATCCCGCGGGGAGGGGAGACTCTGTAATCATGCCTTTGTTTTCAATTTGTTCTACACTAACGTGCCTCCTAGTCCCTGTTGCAGCGCACAGACTGTGTATACGGTGTGTCAAGTGTTTAGACAGATCCTCTTTTTTATGGTCATCTCGCCAATGCCCAGTGTGTTCTGACTTGTTTGAGGAATGGCTAGCGAGCCAGGATATGTCCTTTCTGTTAACACTCATTGAGATAAGGAACAAATTTGCAGCTTACGCTTCTAGAGTAGCAGACGTAGAGTTATTCTGCGATAACGCAGACTTATTGAGGACAGTTAAACTATATTCTGTTGACAACGCCTCAGTCTATCAGTCACAAACCCTTCCAGTACCATGCATGACCCTGGCTTCTCCCCATTCGTCTACGACCTCCGCACAGAGCTCCCCTCCCCATTACAAGAGGAATCGCTCAGTGTCGCCGGATTTCCTATCTCCATCCCGACCGGAAGCACCTGAAGGCCTTGGCCGGAGATCTGCCAGCCTGGAGTTCCGGCCGGACAAGATAGTCAAACTATCTAGCCCCCGGTGTGTGGAGAGGGTAGCACTAGATAGCCTTAAATCTCACTCCCAGGTGTGTCAAACTGAGGCGCAGCCAGTAGCATCGACATCCACCTCGGAGACGCCGGGGGTTTTCCCCGGTCTCCTCGAGACGGATGCCGGGCGATCACAGTCTGCGTTGAGGGTTAGGAAGTCAGTTAAGGTTAGGCTCCAAGGTTGTGTTGACTAAAAGTAACTTTCCGGTTAACAGACTGGGTCAAGAGTTGTCTCCGACGCCGGAGGCCCAGAGCTCTAATAGCAATGAAGGTTTTAATTCCCAGGCAGGGGTTATAGAGGTTGGTGTGCCTCACTCTTATACCACACTAGAGGCGGTCACGACAAAAGGGTCTGACGCCGAAATAGATCAAGTTCCAAAGGGTCAGCCCATACGGCCGACTGATATGAACACAGTCCCAAGAGACACAGTTCTTCAACCTTCTCAGGTAATGGATAACCCGCCGGGCTCACAAAACCGGGATTCTCCGGCACATAGTCAGAGCTTAGCATCTCAACCTAGTGGTAATAAGGTACTGGACACAAGTTCCAAGGTACAAGTAGAGGAACAACAGTTAGGGGAGAAACGGCCAAAGCCTCTGAAACGGCCGAAACCTACATGTTTTACGTCCAAACAATTGGACGATTTACTGCATAGGGTAATGCAACAATGTGCCATACGACGCCACAAAGTCCCTCCGCAAGCAACGGGACCTCCGCCGGGGAATCCTGTGACCACCCTCTCTAAAGAGAGCGAGTTTGTGCCTAGTACCTCTGTTTCTACAGCTGGGTCATGGCCAGAACCAGTTTCCGTCCGCCCTTTGTCTCCGGCCAAAATTAATGATAAAACAGAACCCGATGTTATCTTGATTCCAACGTCTTCTAACGTAGCTTTCCTCGCCGCTGGTAAGCATGAAAAAGGCTTGCCAATGGACGGTCAGTTGCAATCCCGGCGAGGGAATGAATCCCTGTCGACAGTGTCTAGGGGTTCTTTACAATCAAATAAGCTCGTTTCTGGCACTTCGGTGTCTTCCGGAGGTAGGAAGGACACTAGTTCTGGCTCACTGTCTCATGGCCGAGGAAAGGAGGATAGACTGAGTTTTGGTCAACAGCCTCCATCTCAGTTTACGCACAAAGCTCATCAACAGCTGGCGGCTTGTCCGCCGTTTCTCCTAGAACATACAGCCTCTCACTCGCAAGCTTTACCGCCGAGGGTTCGGGCAGAATTAAGTAACCAGTCTCAGGCTCTGAAGGTACCAGGGAGGCTTTGGCTCCTGGTTACCGCAGTAACTAGAGGCGATGGGCACAGGACAACACAGGGGGAGGTTCCGGTGCCTCAGGAGTGGTCCACCGAAGTCAAGAGGCGCAAAGTCTTTAGGGCAAACGATGCACAAGGGAAAATGTTAGACGTACTAGTTCAGACAGTACCAGATCTCACTAATTTTCAATACACGTGTATAACCCTGGCCAGATGACTCCTCTCCCTACGGACGCCCCTAGTCAGGCCCCTCCTTTTCCAGATGTCCCTATTTGCCCTGATTGCTCTCAACGTTGTGGCATCGATGGATGCCATTCCATTAAGTATGATGAACCAAGTCTAAAGTTTCATAGATGTAATCCTCATCAGGACCAGAGGCAATTGAATCTGGGTGAGGTGGGACATTGCCCTTGGGTGACGTGGGATCAGGAGCTCCAACAATTTTCTATTGATGTTCCTTCTAATACCTCGTTGCCAGTTCCCCCGCCGCAAGTTACTGAGTTTGACTGGCTTAAGCAAGAACCCAGCAGAGTGCCCAGAGCTATTTTTGAATTTATCATAGCCCCCCAATTAGAAGAGACAGGTTTTCCGGCCCCTTTTGAAATCCCTGACCCCATTGACCTCCAGAGAGAGTTCCTAGTCAGAGATAACACCCATAGAAAATGTATTAGCTTTCTCCTAACCAGAGATACAGCCCAGGCCATTGCCAAGCCTTTACCTAATCCCCCTCGTCAAAAGGGGAAGATAGTAAAAGCTTTTCAACAGTACCTCCTCCTTTATCCGGCAAAATCATTGACAGATATCAGAGCAGCCTTATTTGGGGCAGTCAGAGCAAGACAGCTACTCAGACTCAGTATGGCTCAGGGGTTACCGGAGAACGCTTATTATAGAGTGCTTTTTTCTCCGGTATTGACAGCAACTCCATTTAATGAGCAAACACTGAGGGATGTTAGGGTGATGATTCAGGCTACCAATAGTACATCCCATTAGATATTGCTAAGTTTCCAAGCACTGGATGGCCGGCGATCGGTGGACGTGTTAACGGAGCCTCGCCAAAAGTTAATTGTTAGATCCAAAGTTTTGTTCTAGGACAGCTTCTTTATGTAATCTCTTGCTTCCTCCTCTCCCCCTAAGCCACGCTGATGCACAAGGGTCCGAGGTCGGAGACGTGTTTTACCGCGCCTTGGCCGCGCCAAAGTTTTTTCTTCTGCACGTTCAGACTGCGTCTGGGTGTGCATTCACATAACGGTCGGGCTACGGGAGGCTATGCTATGCCCTACCCGGCCTCCAGGGGGAAAGTATACACCTTCCCTGATGACCCTACGTTAGATTAAGCGGAACACTAATGAAAATATTTTTCAACCGTTCCCGGCGCATGCTAAACGCCGCGGCTGTCCCACCTAAAATGGCTTCCTTCAGAGGCGGATACCTCTATAACATGGGCCGGGTTGGAGGTCCCCCGATGGCCGGTCATTCTCTATGTTTTTTACCAGTAGTTTGGGATGAGTCAGAAGAAGTATTTTCTATCCTAACCAATTATTACCTTACTAGGGAGGTTATTGCCCGAGTTTATAAGCTGGTAAGACACCAACCCCTCCGCTCAATTCGCCGGGAAGTAGTTATGCTGCCAAGGCACTGAGGTATTATCCCACTAGGTAAAAATGTCAATCCCCTCTTTTACGCGGATCTCAACTCAAACAGGTGGTTTTCCCATGGTAACAAGGTTTTTTCTTTTCAAAATGTTTTGTATGTTGTCATAATTTCACAAATTTCCCTGAGATCTTTGCCGGTCTACTGAGGATGTGGACGTCAATAGAGTAAGGTTTCCCTGCCAAAGGTTGGGGTTCCGGTGTGTCAGGGCGTCAGCGGGGCTTCAGGTACAAAGGCTTCATAACCCTTTTCCCTCATTTTCTCCCAATAGCCTACCTGGTTGAGCTGTGTGCATAGGTACTGAATTATAGGTTTGATTCCCGGAGGGAAGTAGAGAAAACCTAATATTTAGTAGGGCCCCGTAATCATTAACGATATTGCCTATTAGTATAATAGTCTCCATTCAACATCCCGCGACAGCATTTTGAATAAACCGCGCGGAAGGATCATGGAGTACTTCATCATAAGTGCACGCTTAATTCCCTTATGGGACCGTCATTATGATAGGGTCCCCTACAGAAAAAAAACTGTAAAAAATAAAAAATAAAAAGTTTAACTTAATATGTTAGCATATGACTTTCCATATGTGGATTTCTTGCGTTTTGCTACCCCGCCACCAGGCCCTCTAGCGGCCATCTTCGTCCTTCATTGAAATATCAAGATAAAACTATAGAAATCAACGAATGGGAAGTGGCATGGCTGAGAGCGACATGTATCGTCAATGATTACTGGGCCCTACTAAAAATAGGCTTTCTCTACTTCCCTCCGGGAATCAAACCTATAATTTAATAGTGGTCCCTTCATCATTGACGATATTGCCTGAATACCAAGATTGGAGGGGGACATTCGTGACAATATCCTTAACCTCAGGGGACAAATAATCCATATCAATTTTTTTAAGTTTTATTGTATGCAAACAATATATAAAAAATAAAAAAGATTGCAAGCAGTGCATGACATCAAGAAAGTCTGCTTAAGGCTCTGTCACACTATGCCGATTTAAGTGCCGGCGCTCCACTACTTAAGGGTCGGGAGCAGGTCTTTGCCTACATCTCCGCGCGACGTGGGTGGGCGCCTACTCAAGAGAGCCGTCGGGAGAGGTCGTCAGGGTCCTCAGGAAAAGTTCGACATGCACAACTCTCATGAGTTGAGTCGGCAGCTAGTAAATTGACGGCACGGGGACGGTAGGCTGGCGGCGTCGGGCGTCGTCTGGTATGCGTCATACGTTACAAGGGCGCCAGCCTGTCTGCGTCAGACGCCGCTTATAAGGTAGGTCGCCTTTAGGCAGCGACCCGGTAATGCCCAGGTGCCGTCATAGGGGGAGGGCATACCGTGAGTCCGCGACCTGGCAATGTCGCACGGGACATTGTTGATAGATGATTTTGGGGGTGTTTTTGTTTTAACCTTGATGGAGGTCTAGCGAGGAAACTAAAAAATAAATTAATATATAAATAAATAGACCCCAAAAATCACCACTGTCCCCTTAATCCGATCCCATCAACGAGTGACTATCTATAAACCCTCTCAATAGAGGTGGCGTCTGTTTTGCCATAGTTCTTCTATACTTAGACGATTTTATGCAGCTTAAGAACAGTCTGTGGGAGTTAAGAGAGATAAATTAAAATGTAAAACTTGCAAACTAAACAAACCAAAATTGGGACAAGGACAATATAAAGTCAAATTAAATTATCAAAATCGCTATGTGGAAACAACGCTTACTAAAATGAAAATTATTAAATAAAAGAACACAATCCACCACATAGGGTGTACATCACTACATGAGCAAGTTAATCTGTTTCCCAAGCAAACCAATCGCACATATAACAACGCACTATCGTCACGTTAAAGGAAGTAGTCAAGTTTGGGAAGTCCGGGACGTTTTGGCAAATTTTACTAAACTCTGCATGAATAAAGAAACTACATGTTAAATGTCAAAATATTATTTAAAATCAAATTTGCAACATGACAAGACATTAACAATAGTAAAAAATACAAATATTGATAAGATATCTATACTATTACAAAATAATATATAAAATACAGTACAGCACTCACTAACGATAGTGCTATCGGGTAGGTACCTGTAAGCATAGCATGCCTCAAGTGACCCCTATCAATAACTACCCTACAAATAACCTACATTTATAGCACAAATAAACTAAGGAAATCGCAAAAGTAAGCAATTGATACTATCGACAATGAATACATATAATATAAAGATAAATCATTGCAAAATATGAAGTAACAACAGATTTAAACAAAGAGTACTCTTTTAACAAGAACAATAAATTTAAAAAATCATCAATATTAATAATAATAATAATAATAATAATAGAAAAAGAAAAAGATAAACAATAAATACAGACAAAAAGTAAGCAGAGGTTATACAAGAAACTTCAAGTTAAAAATGCTTGATTAAAATTATTGATGTCAAATTTTAGAATACAGTCACAATAATTGACCCTAAAAAGATTAAATTTATGGAACAATTTACTTGCCTCAAAACCTCTGTCCACTAAGAGTCTGTATAGTAACCTAGCTCTAGCCCAAAAGTCATCTACTTTAGTGCAGATTTTACAAAATCTTATTAATTGGGAATAAAAACAATTATAAGTGATTTTACTATCGATATTACTACTAGGGAAAGGAAAGTTTATTACGTTAAAATTAAAATCATCAACTTTGTGATATACTTTAAGTATGCACTGTTCATTAACAATCTCTATATTTATATCAAGAAAATTTTCAACTTTATAATTTACGTTACATTGTGTGAGGGGAATAGAATTAGGGTAAATAAGTTTAGCAACTTGATTAAAATTTAACAAATTGCAAACAAGAATATCATCAATATATCTACTATTATTACTTAACAGTTTAGCAAGTGCTAATTTTTCTGGAATTTTATTTTTCTTGCTACTGTCAACTAAGTCTTTTATATATTTAAATTCTAAAGCAAGCAAGAATAAGTCTGCAATTAAAGGGCTAGCATTTCCACCCATAGGAATTCCTAATATTTGTTTGAAAATGTACGGCCCGAATCTAACATAAGTATTGAAAAGGAGGAATTTAAGGGCATCTTTAAGTTTAGTTCTATCAAAATATACAGAACTAGTGGGAGTAGAGCTAAGTGATGCATTATTAAAATATGTATAAACATTTATGAAATAATTACCATTCCTAACGAACCTGTCAAAGTGCAAATCTATAATAAAGCAAAGCTCTGAATATACTAAATCTAAAGGCAAATTGGTATACAAATGGAGGAATGGAGGTCTTGTGATTGCTACAGGCCCTTTGTAAGCATAATACAATAACCTAATAGTTGCCAGACTATAACGAGAAAGACGTCACCGGTACTGTATGGGTTAACTATATATGGCCTTGTTTTACCAATTACTAAAAAAAAAGAAAAATAACAATTAAGGGGAGATGGGCGCATTTGTTTGCTCATTTATGGATCTTTTTGTTATGTTTTTAGTTTCCTCCCTAGATCTCAAGCTTAACTCTCCCCCCCCCCCCACGCCACCCACACCCACACACACACACAGCCCGTAGCCTAGTAGGTAGAGCTCTCGTCTCACACACGAGGGGTCGGGGGTTCAATCCCGGGCCGGGCGGAGACAAATTGGGCTTGTCACCTTTCATGTGTTAGCCTCAGTTCACCTAGCTGTAAATAGGTACCTGGAATAAGTGGACGACGTTGTGACGTCCCATCTGGGGTTGGCAAAAATGGTACAAGGCGAGATGGGTATCATATGGTTCACCTAAGCTGATGGCTACCTAAGCCTTCGGGCGAGACGGTACCGTCTATAGTGAGAATGGTACCATACAGATCCACCCTAAGCCTTCGTTTCCGATGTCGCCAATTGGCTAAAAATACAGACTACACACACATCCACAGCCATTCCAACGATACATATAACACCTACACATATAGGAGGCGGGAAATAACGAGCATGCTCACTCCCGCAATACAACTAGAGTAAGTACAACTAGAGTAAGTACACACACACACACAAACACACAAACAAACGTCGCCTCCGACGGACCGATTTGCCTCGGTCGATATGGATATTCATTAGTTAGATGGTTCAGTGGACTGTATTAGAATACCATACAATAAAATATATTACCTTATTACTGGAACTAGTGTTGTAGAGCCTAAGAGCCTTGTTATACCAACGCTATGATCGAATGATGGCGTCACAGAAGCGAGAGGGTTAGTCTAAAGGTTAGGGAATGATTACATGAAGAAGGGGGCCACTATACTTAATGATTGATGGGAATGATGATTAATGATCTATGGATTAGTATGGATAGATGGATAATTGATGAGCTAAGTACTATCACTAATGGGGCGAAATGTGAGGTGAAACATGAGAGTGTAAGCAGACGGTCTGGTTGTGGTGGCGGCTAGGTAGAGAGTGAGCGCAGGGCCTTCACGTTTCACGGGAAGTGCGCCGCTATCACGCATGCGCAAATAGGTAGGGATTTATTTTCCCTCCCAATTATAATTACCTAAGTTCATAGGAATGATAGATTACCCAATATCCAATATAGAACATAATTATTAACTTCTTAATTATTCTATATAACCATTGATCCCACAAACTTAATACTAAATACTTAATGTAAATACTTAAAGTAAGACTGTCCATATCAGAGTTTGGACACATTCCCGCCACCAGGTTTATATAATACAGTATCTACTAAAGCCCGGAGGCTATTTTATTCCGCCATGATTGGGAGGAGGCTTGAGCCGCCTGTCGACTAGGACGTCCACTGGGTACGTTGACCGGTTGATCGGTCGAGGTAGCCCCTGTGGGAATGTCTCCAGGCGTCTCCGAGGAGTCCTCTTTGCACTCAATGTCCCCCTCAAGAGGGTACAGACGGACAGTCGGCCGCGTATATGTTCCCGTCTTCGTCCGGACTCTAGCCACTCTGACTTCTCCGTCCTGACCGGGTAATAACTCGACAATACGGCCCAACTTCCAAAAAGCGCGCGGACCCACATCATGGATGATGACGACATCACCGATACCCGGCCACCGACCATTTATTGGTCTCAGCTTACACTTATGCGCCTCTCTGAGGGTCACCAGATACTCGTTAGACCAGCGTCGCCAGATATCTTTCGACAGTTTGCGAATATATTGATATCTGGCTGAAATGAGATCTTTATTTATGTTGTCTGGATCTTCCAACCCATCCTCCACTTCATTATCATCAGGAAGATCCCGCAACCGCACAGAGGGTGTTATTGGGGTAAGATCCCCTAGGTCGCCGGAAGCATAATAAAAGGGACGATCATTGATAGTGGCCTCAATTTCCAACAGAAGAGTAGTCAATTCCTCCAAGGAAATTATGGCACGTCCCAACACCTTCTTCAACCCCGCCTTGACAATGCCGATGGCCCTTTCCCATATAGCGCTGAACCACGGTGCCCTAGCCGGGATAAACCGCCACTCACATTGAACACTGCCAAGGTGGGACTGAACTTTAGGGTGATTACAAATATCCGATAAGTACCCAGAGGCCCCAACAAAAGTGCTGGCATTGTCACTTAAAATGATCCGGGGAAATCCCTGTCGACTACAGAACCTCCTGAATGCGTGGAGGAAACTGTCACAAGTGAGGTTGGTGACTATTTCGATGTGAATCGCTCTGGTGACCGCGCAAGTTAATAAAAGCATGTAAGCCTTTATGGTCGGCGAGTCCTTGCTCGGGATTGCTCCGCTATAGTCCACCCCAGTGACCTTATACGGGTCTCCAGGGGTGGTTCGCAGGGCTGGTAAAGGTGGCAGTCCTGCATAGTCGTAGGGCTTACCTTTTACCCGACGACATTTCAGACATTTACCCAGTACGCTTTTCACCACCTGCCTGAGTTTAGGCACCTACCATTTTTGACGAACGTAGGTAACCACGAGACCGACCCCGTAATGGCAACAGAGCCAATGGCACCGATCAATTATCAGGTGGGTCAAGGGATGTTTGGAGGGCAGAAGTTTAGGATACTTGCATGATTCTGAGATAGCCGCTAACCTCAATCTGCCTCCACAATGAATTATACCTCCCTTCAGGTCTAGTCCTAACTGGTTGATCAAGTTATTTCTGGACTGTTTACCCTTCACCATTATTTCAAGTTCCTGCGAATAGGTCTCTTTTTGGCATAATTTGAGTAAAACATTATCTGCAGCTCTAATTTCATGTACGTTGAGATGAACACTACCTGTGGGGGGCAGACTATTTCTTTTTGTCTTCAAATTATTTACGAAACGTATCACCCATGCTGTGACACACTGCAATCATTTATAGCTGCTATATTTGTGCCAGTCCCATAACTGTGTGTCATCTTGGGGCACCGTGCCTACAATTTGGGTCACGATACCAGCGGGCTGCTGTTGGAGATCTATGTTCTCTGGCCATCCATCGGGTTTCGGGAGCCAAAGAGGCCCATTCCACCACAACGCAGAAGAACTCAAACATTTAGCAGACACGCCTCGAGATACCATATCACTTGGGTTCTCTTTAGTCGACACATACCGGAAATAAGCAGTCGGGACTAGGGCATGTATCTCGTCGATGCGGTTAGTGACATACACTGGCAGTTTCTTTTGACTGTGAATCCAGTGTAGCGTAATTTGACTGTCACTCCACACATAGGTTACAGAGATATGAAGTTTATCTTTATAGGCATTCTCAACGAAGTTAATCATTCTGGCGGCTAGCAGAACTGCAGTCAATTCCAATTTAGAGATGGAAAGGGACTTGATGGGGGCCACCTTAGCCTTTGCCATGGCCAAGTGGTTACCCTCTGGACTGACTAGATATATAGCAGTTCCGTAAGCGACACTGCTTGCGTCAGCAAATGCATGCAGGGAAACAGTCTTTCTGAAACTGATCCTCCTAGAGAACTCAATGCAACTACAGAGAACCATATCATCCACTTTCCCCCGCCATTCCGCTTGCAGGTCCACAGAGAGAACATCGTCCCAACCCAATTTCAGTCTCTACAATTGTTGGAGAAAGATTCGAGACCTTATTGATACTGGCAACACAACACCCAAAGGATCAAAGAGTTTGGCAGCAAACCTTAAACACTCACGCTTTGTAACCTGTTCAAAAGGAGCATACTGAACTCCAAAGGAAAGAGAATCTGAGTCAGTTTTCCACACCAGGCCAAGTACTCTCACCAAATCCTGTTGTTCCGCAGCAACACCATCCTTTTGCAACACCTTTCTCAAGACGGGACTATTTGTGGCCCATTGGCGCAGGAATAAATGGGCATTATCCATTACTTCACGAGCCATATCGTAAGCATGGACGAGGGAACTTTCATTATCCCCCGTACCTTGGAGGTTATCGATATATAGCCCGGCCCTAATTTCCTGCACCAACTCCGGGTCTGCATCAACAAGAGAAAGATGCTTAAGGATGATCGCGTTAAGGAAAAATTGAGAACAGGTCGCCCCGAAAAGGACAACCCTGAACCGATAACAGATTAGAGGAGAAACTAAATGTAGAGGATCTTTCGGCCACATAAACCTAGTGTAATCCCTGTCATCCTCATGAAGTTTCAACATCAAGAAAGCCTTCTCGATGTCACTGACCCACGCATACTGATGCAGACGGAATCGCAACATAACCTGAGCAAGGTCCAGTACTAAAGAGGGTCCCGTATGTAGACAGTCGTTCAGACTGGGTTTGTGTTTGACGACTTTGGCGGAACAGTCAAACACAATACGTACCGGTGTAGTCTTGCTCTGTTTTACGACCCCGTGATGCGCCAGATAATGACATGAGACAGAGTCATCGAAAGGAACCTCCTCGATGAAACCCCGCGACAGTTGATCAGAAATTACCTGTGAATATTGGTCACAAAACTTAGGCTCAGCTATAAATCTCTTTTGTAGACCTCGTAATCTCCCAACAGCCAAACCTTTATTGGTGGGCAACTGTCTTTTAATTCAGTCCAGGGCAGACGTACCTGATATTGTTGACTCTCAGGCTCGTAGGTGACTGTCTCCTCATAACTGATCAAAGCTTGCCGTTCGGCTTGCGAATGTTCTTTGGGTGATATGCCAATGTGGTCTAAATCCCACAATGCATTCAGTTCTTCTTTGCACGGGAACTGTCCAGCAGACATATATTGGTCCACTGGAGTTACTGCCACTTTTAGAATTGTTACAACCTCAGTATTGGAACTGGATGTGGATGCCGCATAAGAACCACTCAGTGCATATCCGAATTTGGTTGGAAGTAAAACCAAATTACCTACCCGTTTATAACCAGGTCGCACTATGTTGTAGTAATAGTCGGCACCAATTAGTACCTCCAGCTGTGCTGTCTCTGTGACACATGAATCGGCCAATTTAATGCCATGGTGCTTTAAACTAATCATTTCAGCACTAAGACTAGACTCACCTTTATGTTCGGGAAGATCCTCGACCACAATTGCTTCGAGACGATGGAACCTACCCCGATGTAAATTATTTCAGTGCTACAATAGTATACTCACAAGGGGTTTGAGTTCCGGTGAAACCATGAAGCCGTAATTCTTCCGTCCCCACGGTTTCGTATGAAAGGGACGGTTGTTGTTGTTGTTGTTGTTGTTCCCTAAGCTGCCTGGCCGAACAGCCCCGAGTCCCTGAGGAAGGCCATGGCCACGATCGGGCTTTCCCACAGAGCTCTCATTGAGTGTAGGTTGTGTTGTTGGCGTAAGTGGTTGTGTGAAATGCAGTCTTCTATGATGTGTTTAATGGTATGGGGTGCTGTGTTACATCCCGGGCAGGCATCGACAACGGAGTCATCCAGTCTCTTCTGATAGCTCAGGAGAGCTGGATGGTGTCCGCATCTCAGCCTGGCCAGGTGGACTCTGTCCTCGTGAGGGAGGGAGGATTCGGAAGGATGGATTTCGGGAGGTCGTGCATGCAGCTGCGTGTTGTCTGTGAGTGAGTGGATGGATTGGCGAGAGATATGAGTATGGATGTGCTTCTGGAAGTTGGTTCGGGTGGGCAGGGAGGGAGAGAGGACAATAATTGTGTGTGATACCGTGTGCTGGGTGTTGTTTTGATATTTCTTGGTGTCTGTGGGTGTGTTGCCATGTAGTTTAGTGGGTGGTCTTGGTTCGTGGAGGCTGCTGCCAGGAATTGAGTGCCTCTCATGTCCAGATGGTCTTTGACTTTGAGGATTTTGGTTTCTTGATGTAGATGATCTGTTGGTGCAGTAGCTGTGCAGCCTGTAATGATCTTCAGGGCTTTGTTTGAATAGTCTGTAAGGTCTTATGATGTGTTTCAGCTAGGTTAGAAGCCCAGGCTGGGCTTGCATATTCCATTACTGATCTTATGTATTGTTTATATACTGTGGTGGTAGTTTCTTTGTTGTGTCCAAATTTTGTGTGAGCAAGTGACCTGAGGGCGTTAAGTCTGGGTGTCAGTTTCTTTTTAATGTTTGTGGTGTGCTGTTTGAATGTCATATGAGTATCATATGTTACTCCTAGGATTTTGGGTGTGTGTGTATGTGTTAGGGGTGTGTTGTTTATGGTGAGTTGAGGGATGTATTCGTGTTCACCTGTCCAGCTTGTGAGCAGGGTTGCGGTGGATTTGGCTGGGGCTAGATTAAGTCTGTTTGTAGTGCGTTGAGATAGGGTTGAAGGAGATCTGTTGCTCTTCTTGGGTCATGGTGTGTGCATGTGAGTGTTATGTCATCTGCATAGGAGGCTAAGTTTATTTGGGGAGTATTGGGTGTAGTTATATCGTGCATGTACAGATTGAAGAGTGCGGGCGATAGGACGGATCCTTGTGGGACTCCGTTTGGAAAGTTTCTGATTTTAGATGACTGACCGGCAAAAGATACGTGTGCACATCTGCCTGCTAGGAAGTTGGCCAGCCACCTTTTTGTGTTGTTGTGCATGTTTGTGTTGTAGATTTTGTTTGTTAGGTTGTGGCGGGGGATGGCATCGAAGGCTTTACTAATGTCAAGTGTGGCTAATAGTGATCTGTGTGGTGGTCTAGCTGAGTTGATGCCGTCAAAAGCTCTTTGTGTAAGGTCTGTGAGAAGAGTGTTTGTGGAGTGCAGTGGCCTAAAGCCATGTTGTGTTGGAGCTAGGTGTAGGTCGGGTGTAATTAGTTGTAATACTAGGCGTTCCATGACTTTGGAGGGGGAGCAAAGGAGTGTGATGGGGCGGTGCGAGGAGGGTAGCGTGGGGTCTTTGTTGGGTTTGGGGAATGTGATGATGATACCATGCTTCCAAATGTCTGGTACTGTGTTGTGTGAATAACTGTAGTTTGATATGTTAGTGAGTGTTTGTATGCCTTGTGGTCCCAGGTGTCTGAGGTGTATGTTGCTTATGTTGTCTATGCCACAGGCGGGTGAGTGCTTGAGATTGTTGATGATATGCTTTGTCTGGTGATTGGTGAAGGGTGTATAGTCAGGGTCTGTGGGGAATTGTCTCTTACGTCGGATGACACGTCGGTCGTCTCTGTGAGGTTTTAGGTGGCTGACATGTGAGAAGTGATTGATGAGAGTGTTTGCTTGTTGTTTACATGAAGGAGTAGAGTCTGTTGTTGTGATTGCAGCATGTGATTGTGTTGTGTTGCTGTTGGAAAGTGTGATGCTGTTTAGTGTTTTGTAGAGTGTTTTGGGGTTTGTTTTGTGATCAAGTGTTTGTAGGAAGTTATTCCAATTTAGTTTTTGTTGTTCTTGTATTTTGTTGTTAGTTTGGGTGTTGAGTGCTTGAATTTGTTGTGTGATGTCTTGTGTGTGGGGTGCTGGGGAGTGTTTCAGTGTGTCGTGTTGTCTGATGAGGTTTTGAATTTCTGGTGTGAAGTTGGGGTTGTGTCTTTTTCTGTTACCTCTTGGAATGTGTTTCTTGTCAGCATTTTGGATAGTTTTATTGAGTATGTGTACAGCATTGTTGATGTTAGTGATGGGTGTACTGTTTAGAGTTGTGAAGTGTTGTTCTGTCTCATTTGTAAATGCTTCCCAGTTAGCTCTTTTATAATTGGTGTATGTGTGTTTGTGGCTAGCTTGGGTGAGTCTGGTTTTGGTGGTGATAATGATCGGGAGGTGGTCAGAGCCTAAGGTTCTGACCACCCTCCAGGATGTTGTGGGGGCGAGTTCTGGGGAGCAAAAGGTGATGTCTGGAGGTAATGGGTTATAGAGGGGTTGGTGAGGAATATGGGTATGTTGATGGATGTCGTTAAGGATGATGAGGTTATCTGTTTGGTTTTGTAGTACCAGCCCTCTGTCTGTGTCGGGGTTGTCGACAAACCAGGCCGACGTCTTGGAGTTGAAGTCACCACCCAGGATGACGTGTGGGGTGTTTGTGATGTGTTGTAAGTGTGGTCTGTATTCATTTGGTACTGTAGGGGATGTTTGGGGAGGGATGTATGTGTTTATGATGGTTATGTTGGACTTGTTGCCAGTGCGTATTTGAATTGATTGTAATTCTGTTGTGTTATCATTTGGGGGGAAGAGGGATTTGGTTTGTACACTGGTTACTATGTATGATATTTCATTGTGTACCAGGGTGATGAGTCCACCGCCCCCGCCGACAGCCCGGTCTTGTCTGATGGTGGTGAAATTATGAAATGTGGGTGTTTTTTGTGATGTGCGGAGTTTTGTTTCTTGTAAGATGGCAATGTGTATGTTGTGTTGTTTGATGAAGTGTGAGAGTTTGTGTTTCTTTGTGTTAATGCCATCTATGTTCAATTGGAGAATGTTAATGTTATGTGCACGATGTATGTTGGGTGCTGCTGCACGAGGATGGGGTGGTGGGGTGAGGGAGGGGCTGGAGGTTGGGATGAGGTGGGGGTGGGGATTGGGAAGCAGGAGATGGGGGTTGGAATGGATTAGGATGGGGTGTGGTGTGTTGAGTTGAGGATGTGGAGGGTATGGGAAGGTTAGGTGGGTTAGGGAGGAGAGGTGGACGGGTTTTAGGGGGGGAGTGGATGATATGGGAAGGCTAGGTGGGTTGGGGAGGAGAGGTGGACGGGTTTTAGGCGAGGGATTTGACTGGGAGAGGGAGGGGCATGAGGAACAGGTCCAGGTGTTCGTGTAGTGTTTCTTGGAGGCAAGTGTTGTACAGGTGAAGTGGGTCCAGTTCCTGCATGAATTGCAGAGAACTGAACCCTTAGTGTGGCGACTCGAAGAGATGGGTTTTGAGCAAGTTGGACATATGTATGTGTACGTGGGTCCGGGGTTGCTCTCAATGTCTCCGGCTAGAAGAAGTCTTCGAGAAATAACAGCCGGAGAGTCATTTCTCGGTGTAGGAAAAACTGTGTGATGTGTGTGTGTGGTGTGAGAGGTGTGGAAATTCCCGGCGCGACCGAAGCCACTCCAAGGACCCGTGCCCCCAGGGGGGGACGGTAGTATTGATTTCTTCACGAAGGTCCTCTGTGAGCATTGGTCTAATAGCGATCTGACTTTTATACTTTTCCTGTGTCTACCCTTTACAGGCAGCTGAACTGTGGGTAGGATCACAGTTTGCTTATTCATACTTACAGACACTGTTGTTGAGGTTGTAGGTGTTGACTCTTCCCTAGTAGTACGTCCACTTACCGGTCTTGCCTCTCTCTGTTTTGGGCACAGGGAGTGAAAGTGCTTACCCTGGCAATACCTACAATTTTTGATGTTAGGGTTAGTGCACCCATTACTACCATGATCACTGGAGAGACATCCCGCACAGAGTCGTAGTTGCCGAGCTCTTTTAATTTTGAGCGGTCCCGTTTTATGTTTAAAGCATTTATACCAGGGATGGTTATTCCCACTGCACAGTTTACATGGGAACTGGCTACCACCACTCTGTGTTGCGAATGCAGCCATAGCCACAGGCATATTCTTTCCTGGGGAGTCCTGACCAACCATGTTATACAATTCTGCCTGAAAACACCGTGTGAAAGTCTTGTAATCTAGGCTTTGCTCACTCATCTCCCTCCTAATGGTCTCCTTAACTGGTGATGGCAATTTATTCAGCATCGTAACCACACAGAACTCTTCTAGACTCACCTGTTGACTAGTCATAGATCTAATGGCACTCTCCATGTTGGCATAGAAAGTCTTTAGTTCTACTGCCTGACATTTAGGTGCGACAAGATTATGGAAATGCATGATGTGTGCCGCTTTTACCCTGTCGGGGTGCCCGAAGGTTTCTTGAAGTAAGTCTAAGGCGGGGACGTAGCTTGCACCCTCCACCGAGAAACCTTCTATCAGCTTATAGGCATCCCCCTTTAGCTGACCCTTTAAGTATGTTAACTTTTGAATTGCACTTAAGTCAGTCTTTCATGCACCACACATCGAAACATGACCCAAAACCCAGTCCATAATGTCGGATCGCCAGCGAAGGTGGGCAGGATCAGGTGCGGTAATTTTACACCCGATCCCTTCCTGATGTCGGCACGAGTTTGCCCTTCTTGACTACCCAATTCCGCCTTTAGGCGGGCGACTATCCCATAGATGTCAAATAAGTAGATGGTATCCGCTTGGTTCTCTTTAAAATATTCATCGTCTGAGGTGTATAGCGGCAACAAGACCTCTTGATTGGCCTCAAATTTGGCCACCTGGGTTTGCACGCTATGAAGTTTTGCCTCGATTTCTACCCGAGTTGCGGACTCCAAGAACTCATCCAAACCTGCTGCCAGGACAGTCAAGGAACCTTTAATACCTGCCCTACGGCGTTTGCTTTGGGCTAGAGCTTCCATATTGTCACCTTTAGTCCAAAACAAATGAAAAATGCAAAACCCAGACCTTTATGACAGTTTATTCGAAACAGGAAATCTTCCGCCGATCAAACTCGGGTTCTAACGCTAAACGCGAGCGACCAATGACAGATAATCAAAGTGCGAAAACAAATGCGAGTAACATTAAATGCGAGAGGGAAGACAAATTGCAATACCTATCATGCCGTCCAAACTCGGGTTTCGAACTTAATACTAAACACGGGCGACGTAATACATGGTAAGCTCTCAAAACATGGGTGGCATTAGTACAATTAAATGGACGGTGCGCACCCGCCGAGTTCCGAAATCATTAGAGTTAAACCCAAATTACAACCCTTCAAAATTTAGTACTAGAAATTTAGATGACACAATAAATCAGAAAAGTTATAGGCTATTATTATGTTCCTTCCAACAACCAACTATACTCCTAAAATCGATTAATGAAATTTACAAACACATGTGGCAGTCCGTGGATTCGAACCCAGGAATTCTGAACCCAGAAATTCTGAAAAGTTAGGCTATCACAGAAATTTTGAAAAGGTTTAACTAGATACATCGTGATTCACTGATAATTTAGAAAAGCCAATAAATATCTTTAAATTTTAGGCCTAAGCAAAAAGAACAAATTTTAATGAACTTAAATTTAGATGTAGTTAGGCATAATCAGAAAAGCAAGACACATTGAACTTTCAATTAATCAGAAAAATGCATTATAGGCCTATGGCTTAAGCGTCTGCACCAAAGAAGACCCGAACCGATTCAATTATCTCCCGGAACAGCCGATCCGAGGCGGGCGGTGTAAGATGGATACCATCCCACCCAAAATCAGCTGCTGAGGTGTTCATGGACTGGTACAGGCTCCGGGTCCATGGCAGGTTGCGCTTGAGCCACTGGTTAACCGAATTACGAATTTTGTTGAACTCGGCGGGTTCAACTCCTCTAGGGTTCTGGCGCTTCTCTATTCCTATTATAAAGCAGTGGCCTCCTGTCCTATCCTTTATCTCCCTAACCAACTCCTGGATCTCGTTGGCTAAATCCTTTGGTGCCACCGATGACAAGGTATGTCAAATTAGGACGCCAGCTAAGTAGATGCTTATCGACATACAGATCCCGCACATATGAATGGCCTATTATGGCCACCTTTCTTATAAGGCCAGGGTAAGTAGCCCTCTCTGGCTCAAAACTTTCGCCTATGTCCCCCCCTGCTGTGCCGTGCTTAACCCGCTGAGCACCAGCTAAATATTAATAAATGTACCACCCAGGACCGGCTGATTCTGATTTTTTTTTTATTCCAGAAACAAGAGCGAATGGATTAGGAATGAAGGAAAAACACAAAAAAAATTGATCAAAAAATGGTCCTACAGAGCCCCCGAAAACGGATTTTACAAGAGTAAAAAATTTAAGGCAATTTCCCCCAAAAAACATGTTTTTGCGCGCTCACGCGCACGCGGTTGGACTTTGAGAGTTTGCAACCATCGGCATGGGTGCGTGGGATACTTACACAGTTCCCATACAAATCTGAGCCCTCGGGGTGCCATAGGACCGGAGTAATTAGGACCGGACCGGCCAGGACGCTAACCATGCGTCGCTGGGGTTTAGCGTTACATACATTGTGGACGCAAACCCTGCGTCGCTGGGTCTCTGTGGGTTAAAGAAGCCTTGCGCCATGTTGGCAATACACAAAAACCCTCGCGGCCGAAACAGACGAAAAAAATAGCGAGAGGGTAGCCATGCATATGCTCACGGACCAGCAAATAAAGGGAGCTCACCAGCTTGGTGCCACAACACTAGGACGGGTGAAGAACCATATATTATATGGATATTCGTTAGTTAGATGGTTCAGTGGACTCTATTAGAATACCATACAATAAAATATATTACCTTATTACTGGAACTAGTATTGTAGAGCCTAAGAGCCTTGTTATAACAAGGCTATGATCGAATGATGGCGTCACAGAAGCGAGAGGGTTAGTCTAAAGGTTAGGAAATGATTACATGAAGAAGGGGGCCACTATACTTAATGATTGATGGGAATGATGATTAATGATCTATAGATTAGTATGGATAGATGGAGAATTGATGAGCTAAGTACTATCACTAATGGGGCGAAATGTGAGGTGAAACACGAGAGTGTAAGCAGACAGTCTGGTTGTGGTGGCGGCTAGGTAGAGAGTGAGTGCGGGGCCCTCACGTTTCACGGGAAGTGCGCCGCTATCACGCATGCGCAAATAGGTAGGGATTTATTTTCCCTCCCAATTATAATTACCTAAGTTCATAGGAATGATAGATTACCCAATATCCAATATAGAACATAATTATTAACTTCTTAATTATTCTATATAACCATTGATCCCACAAACTTAATACTAAATACTTAATGTAATACTTAAAGTAAGACTGTCCATAACAGAGTTTGGACAGTCGGGATCAAGTGTGATGGAGTAGGGGTCCAGTGTGACAGGGTGGCTGTCCATCGCCGCCGTATTATCTATCAGCGCAGCCCTACCTCATATAGGCGCCGCTCATCAGGAGCATTGTCGCCAACCAGTTTGCGTGCTACGGCGCATGACGCCGCCCCAGCGGCGTCATTTATCTTCCTTAAGTTTTGCATGGTTGCCTCTCGACCCCTTCCAGTTGCTGTTAGGCGGCATGCCCGTCCATACTGCCCGCCGTGGGCGTCCCGCCCCTCTATCACCCAGGATACTCGGCAGTAGTCTCCCCCTTGTATCGCCACTCCTTAAGTCGTGGAGCGGCGGCACTTAAATCGGCATAGTGTGACAGAGCCCTTACTCATGACCAGATCTTACTTCAAGATCTATGCATGATACTTTGTGGGGACACGCATGTGTTCCCTTAAAGAGAACTATAATTCTGCAGAATTTCGTTCTCACCATAACACTATTTGTACAATATAGATATGTTTGTACAATCTGATAATATTGCATAGTTGCAACTATGCTAGATTTCTTCTTAATCTTAACATAAAAAATTAAATATATTGAACTGTACAACCAGTTTGATCACAGCTCGTGATTTATCACAGCCTCCGGCGGACGGGGACCTAGTGAGGTATGGGCTATTCCGCACCCCCCCCCCTTTCTAAAACAAAACTTATATAATAGAACATAACCTACTGGACCCGTTGTCGTAAAGCTACACAGGTATGCTTTGGTTTAGCTAGAGCGACCGACAGGTAATGTGTTAGGAAAGTATGATTGGAAGCCCAAAGTTGAGTATTAGCAATGTCTTCTATAGAAAAATTCTGAAGGAATCTAAGGGAGACTGCCTATTTCCTGATGTCGTGAGCCCTGCCCACTATGCCAGGGTTACTTTCCTTAATGATGTCTACTAGTAAGGAAGCTAACTTTCTTCTCGTAACACGATTACCTGCCTGAGTCACCCATAGAGCACCTGGTTGGCGAGGATGCGCAGCCCTCATAAACTTAGTTAAGGCCTGCACAGGGCATAAAATATGATGAGTGTGTCCGCGTTTCAATGCCGGTACAGAAAATTCAGAAAATACATAATCGGAATGCTCGTTTTTTGCAATAAATGTGGGAGACGGCGCGATTAGTACATTATCGTGTAGCCTCCCAAACTTAAGGCAATTAGGTTCGTTGCTCATCGCCGCCAGCTCAGACACCCTATTTCCAGTGGCGAGAGCCATGAGGAATACGGCCTTCTTTAAGAGTGAATCAAAATCCGGCGTATTATTATATTTACGCGACTGAAGTAATGATAAGGCTCTGTCAAGTGACCAGGTGGGCATGAGCTGACGGGGTGGTGGGCGCAGCTTGAAACACACCCTCATAAATCCTTTCTCCTCTGCCTACGGTATGGAAAGGCCCGTGAGATAAAAAAAGGGAGTTCTGATGGCAGACAAGTGATTTTTTAATGTGACTACTGAAAATTGTTTGTGCTCAAATAGATAATCTAGGTATTTTAAAATCAAGGCTCCCGAGGCCTCTGTTTGCCCTGACTCTACAATCCAGGTCGTATAAGTTTTCCAATGTGACTGGTATTGTCTCCTGGTAGACATAGTATATTGGTTCATAAGTTTATGTGTGACACTTTCCCCAAATTGAGCTAACCATTTTCCCTTGTAAATGTCCATAAGGCAAAACTGAGCAAGGTCCGAAGGTTGCCAATCATATCTAAGTGGAAGGCGGAGACCGGGAGCGACACCGGGGTCTTGCACCATTCCTGCAATTGATGGTACCACGCCTGAGCCGGCCATAACGGCGCGATCATCGAGACTAAGCCCCGGTAACCCCTCAGTTTGTGAATCAACCTGCACATTAGTACAGAATCTGGTGGAGGAAAAAGATAAATTGAAGTACACTTGTTCCAATCCTCCAACAATGCATCTGGTTCCCTCGCCGGGGTCACCCCTCGGCGAGTTAGGAATCTCCTCGGATGCGAACAGATCCACTTGTGGACGGTAAGGCCTTACAATCATCTTGTCGAAGACGGTTTGTTTGATAGCCCATTCTACTAGGGTGCTCCGCATCCGAGACAGAGTGTCTGCCCAGACGTTCGACACGCTGGGGAGATATGCTGCATGCAGATGAATGCCCAGCGATTCGGCCAGGGCAAAAATCTGTTCTGGCAATTTTAGCAACTCTCGCGACCTCACCAAGCCCTGCTTCTGAATACAGTGGACTGCAGTTAGGTTGTCCATACGGAACGCTATTGATTTTTCTTGCAAAGACATACCGTGATCTTGGAGAAAAAAAGAGAGGAACTAAAAGCTCTTGCTTGTTGATGTAACAAAGAGTGTCTTGGGGCCAAGTGCCCTGCCCTTGATGGCCTAGATTCGACTGATAGTCCCAACCTAGAGCGCCTGAAGCGTCTGTGTCTACCCATACCGCAGGTGGGGGAGAAACCCATGTCGTTATAGAGTAAAGTATTTCCGGCTTGGCCCAGACCGATAGCAAGCTGTGGATTAATGGAGGAATTGGCCATAATTTCTTCTCCGGCGAGAGAGAAAAAACTTTGTTGCCTTCCAAGATTAATCTCTTTACTTTCAACCGGCCCAACTTCACAGTCAATTGGATCCCGTTGAGAGAGCCGATCAGGGAATCCCACGTTTTCCTGGTCGTATTCAGACTGTGGAGAAAGAGGAACAGTTTCCTGCGAAATCTGTCCCGATTGTCCACACTCTGAGTAAGAGTTAGATTGGTGGTGTCCCATACCAGCCCTATCCACTGAATATTCCTTGTGGGAACAAGGTTGTGCACATGATTTAATACTTTGTTTACATGGTTGTGACATAACTCCTCTGACTCTGCCACCACCAGTCAGTCGTCTAGATACCAAAACACCTGTATGCCCTGGACCAACAATGGCAAATGGGTTTGCCGGACTAATTTTGTGAAAATTCTCGGAGCCAGGTTCAACCCAAAAGGCATTCTTTGAAAGACATAAGTCTCTTGCCTGATCCTCAGAGCGAGGAATTTCTGGAACCTTTTGTTTATAGGGACATGCCAATAGGCGTCTTTGAGGTCTACTGAGCACATCCAGCCTTGCGGCGGAAGAGAGAGCCTGATCTGATTGACTGTAAGCATCCTGAGAGGTGAATTTATTATAAATGTGTTCAGACGCGAGAGATCCAATACTGGTCGCATTTGCACACTGTCCCTTTTCGGCACTAAGAAAAGTCTGGAAGTGAATACTGGGTAATTTGGTTTGACTGGGACAAGGACCCCTTTGGAGATCATTTCTTGGACCAGGGCCTCCACCTCCTGTGATACATTGTTGTATTCCAGCGCCTGACACAGTCGAGGCCGCTGGAGCCACCGCCAGGTGATCCCTTTGCTCACTACTTTCCTGGCCCAAGTTTTCCTGGGCCAGGCTAAGCGGAAGACCTGGAACGATCCAGTCTGCGGACCGGGCTTGTTCGGTAAAGCACCTCTCGAATCCGGTACACCTAAGCACGGCACTGGGAGATTGAGAGTTTGGGTGGCTAGTTTTTTAGAGGGGGAGGTGGGTTGGTATCAGACGGCTGGCTAGGCTTGGCTGACGTCTGCCCCTGATTTGGCTTCTGGTGGGGCTTACCTTTATATCCTGAGTATTTACCTTGTCTGGGTTTGGGCAGATTACCTCCCGGCTGAGGAGGGGTTCTGGGATCTCGAAAGGAGTGTTTAGCATGCGGCTGGTTAGGCTTACCACCGCTCTTTGGCTTGTGAAAAGGTTTCTTAACAGGTTCCTTCTTAGCTTGGGAGGTAACCTGCTTCCACCCATTTACCATATTAAAAACTATACTCCAAGTTTCTGAGTCAAGAAGGGAGGCAGTGAGGACCGGCGAAAAAGTTACCCGGCGACCAGTGTCATCCGGTAACTTCTTCACTAGGTGCTCTCTCAGATCCTGGCGGGCTCGAACCGCTTCCATGATTGCAATTCTGATGTCTCCTAAGGTTTGAATAGAGTTTTGCAATAAAATTTGTCTAGATAAATCAGTGGCCTTCCTAACCTGAGGGTCAGCTATGGCCGAGATAGTTCTGGTAAGTGAGACAGCAACCTGGCGACTAACTAGATACTGAGAGAACATCCGGTACGGTAAGCTTTATTTCTTAGTTTAACCCCTCTTTGGCGGGGCCCGACTTAAGGCGGTCTAGATAACCATGGACAAAAGAGCGGGGACCGCCTTAAATCGGTGGCGATGTTGAGCACATAATTGGCTCTGAGAGAGAGTCCGAGCGGTGGGAGGAGCGTAGGTTGACTCTGACCGTTCGGCACGGCTCCCGCACCGGCACTGGCCTCCCCTCCACACACATCCACAATCATTGCTTCGCTAGACAGGGAATTATGTAAGGAAATTACCGTATTTTAGGGATTTTTCCTTCGTGTTGCATGATCGTTGCAAGACAACCCGTGATCGTAGAAGGATAGTTTAGGTGTCATTGGAAAGCTCAATTAATGCCCTTTCAGGGATGCACAATTGTATTATGCTCTGGCTCTTGTTTATGCATGAAAAAGAGCATGGAAATAAGCTCGTTTAGGGTAAAACTACCCGCTTGGCAGGTAGTAGAAGTTACAGACCTAGCCGTTCGAGGAGTGTTAAAATCCCTTTCAAGGTGAGCCGCCGGAGGAGTACAAAAAGGTTCATCTAGAGAGTTGAGGGCTACTTTGGGTGCGGCTAGGAAGGCAAACATAGCTGGTGACACCCCATCAGCCTTAGCGACAGGTAACGAAAAATAATGATGCATTTCCTGTGGAACCTGATGTGAGGACTTGGACATAATTGTTGAAGCATATACCTGAGCCTCTAACTCCCAATCTACCCATGGACCTACCCCTATCCACCCCATCTGCAGGACTGGTGTATGCGTGTGGTCGAGTACCGGAAGTGTATCCATTTCCAGCGTAAGAGCATTTAAAGCCTTGACATCATTGATGCAATCAGCTTTTGACCAGTCTGCAAAGAGTCTTGCAGAAGCGGCGGAAGGGACTGCCGGGGCAGCAGTATACACAAAGAAATCTTGATTATATGAACTGGGGATAGCCTTAATCGATACATCCAGCAATCTCCCTGCCTCATCTTTAGCCCTAAACTTCCTGCTCTTGTTAATCTCAATTCTCCATTCACTAGGGACCGGTAGGTCCCCTGAAAATGTGGTTTGTGCTAAATGTTCAGAGGTTCAGAGGTTCAGAGGGTTCAGAGGCGTCACCTGGACCCAAGAACAGTCAGGGCCATAGAGGAGAGGCATGGGGCCTTTCTTCTGTGGTGCCTTATCTAAGGGGGGAGGAGTGATATCTGCAATTACCCTCACATTGGTGGAAGTAAGCGTGGCCGGCACTGTAGTGCCTGGAACCGCGGATACCGCCGGGCTCATGGTAAGAGAAGGAAGAAAACCTGTAGGCTCTAGAGGTCTTATCATTGATTGACTAGGGGCAACTAACGGTTGACAAGCAGGAGGATCAGAGGAGACAGGGAGGTTATATGGCCGGCAGCCATATGTAATTTCGCGAAGCGATCAAACGCCGGCCCTTTAGTCTCTCAATCACCACCATACAGCCTACAAATTCCCCCCGGCTCTTGACTCACCTTTAGTTCACCATGAACTACCATTGATAATATATAACAACAGTCCTACATCACCAGGACCCAGATTCACTAACGGTCGTACGATCCGAAAACTCCCTTACCGTTCCCTTACGTCTCAACGCTGGTATTCACGAAGCGTCGTAGCGGCCATCTTTGATCGTAGGAAGCCCCTAAAATCCCCTTTCGCAAAGGGTGGTCCAGACCACCCTTACATGAATTTGACCCGGATATAGGTACACAAATATCGATAACACAACCCGCGACCATAACAAATTCGTCTGCAGTATAGCTCTTTATGACACACTAAGTCATTATTGAGGCAATAATAGAGCAATATGATTGTTAACTTGTGTTAAAACACCATTAAGGAATTTAATACAAAGTATGAATATATTTGTATCCTCAATGTCTTATGACATACCGAATTAAGCTATGAATAGCCTACATATGCCAGCCTAGACCTAGTCAAGGTTAATTGATGCACAAATTCATGTGCTGCGACAACACGTAGCCTACCATTAGTAGATTTTAACCCTCATTTATTGCGGAAATGTTTTATTCCAACTCCCCACCACCTCTGAGTTAGATTAGGGTAGCCTATTCCTCAACAAATTTGAAAGTATCACAGGAACAAAATGATGAAAAGAATTACCCTAGGCCTAGCCTAAAAAATGAATAAATAATAAACGCTGTGTGAATAATTTTGTTTAGCCTAGCCTAGGCTATAACCTAGGTTTATTTTGAAAAAGTTAGGGCTATTTAGGCTAGACAAGTTAGGCCTATGTATGGTATTTTGGTTAGGCTAGCAATGCCTAGCTGGGTTAGATTAGGGTAGCCTATTTCCTCAACAAATTTGAAAGTATCACAGGAAAAAAATTATGAAAAGAATTGCCCTAGGCATAGTCTAAACAAAAAATAATAGGCTAGCCTATATGGTGTTGTGAATATTTTTGTTTAGCCTAGCCTAGGATATAACCTAGGTTTATTTTGAAAAAGTTAGGGCTAATTAGGCTAGAAAAGTTAGGCCTATGTATGGTATTTTTGTTAGGCTAGCAATGCCTAACTGGGTTAGATTAGGGTAGCCTATTTCCTCAACAAATTTTAAAGTATCACAGGAACAAAATGATGAAAAGAATTACCCTAGGCCTAGCCTAAAAAATGAATAAATAATAAACGCTGTGTGAATAATTTTGTTTAGCCTAGCCTAGGCTATAACCTAGGTTTATTTTGAAAAAGTTAGGGCTATTTAGGCTAGAAAAGTTAGGCCTACGTATGGTATTTTGGTTAGGCTTGCAATGCCTAGCTTGGTGTAGCCTAAGCATGGTAAAGTAGAAGCCTAGCAGGTTAAGATGGTGTTTGAAGGCATACCGTCCTCATTGTTAACTAGCTGTTATTAGTCCCATGCTGGTAATATATTTGATGATGGCAATAAGTCATGGGAGGTGAGGGGGACAAGGCCCCCCTCAACCTATCATTATTTCCCATAGCCAACTGTTGGATAATAGATTGAGGAGGCCTATGCTAGGCCTATTTTGAAAAGGTAGATAGGCCTTGAGGTGTTGTGAATACCAAAAAATTACCCTAGGCCTATTTTGAAAAATTAGGCCTAGGCTAAGTCTGGCATTTTGGCTTGGCTAGAACTGCCTGTGTAGGCATAGACATAGTAAAGTCTGGCATTTTGGTTTGGCTCGCCCTGTCTAGGTGTAGACATGGTAAAGTAGAACAATATACTGTGGTTAAGGTATAAATAATACACTCCCAACTAGCCTAACATATGATTATCAATGATCAATCCGTCGAAAATCCTTTAACTTGGGCCACTAACAGGCTTCCCTGTAGCCTAGCTAGGCTAATTTCTTATCATCAATTCACAAGATACTCTATTCTTCTTCCTGCTGGCTGTGGTGGATCGAATTAGCCATGCTAAACAATGACAAGCTCATAAATTAAAGTATATTAGGTTCTTGGCGCTTCAGTCATGTGGGTGACATATTGTTTATTTACAAAGGCCACGCGCCTGATTGGTCAAGAGAAGCCTAGGTGAAAATAACCGAAAGGGAGCCGTAAGGGAGCTCAACGATGCGTTCGTGAATACACCTTCCGCACTCCCTTAGGAACGATCGTAGGTTGCTGTACGACATCGCACGCTACGACCGTTAGTGAATCTGGGTCCAGGCCTCTAACCTAAGTTCATTGTATCGATATTGTATTATGTGAACATTCCTACATGTCATGCAATTGAATTAGCAGTGTGAAATAGGACCGGACTCCATCTATTAACTTCGCCGTATTGGTAATTATTATATAACTATTTGTTGGGATATTTTCATGTACCAGTGATATGCAATTTAACCTCTTTATCTAAATTCCCGACAAATAATGGTCCTTCGATCTCTAGTACTTAATTTATTACAGTAATAGTGTTATGTTTGCATCCGCTTTCGCTTGGGGTTACAAATGGCTGCTGCGCTAGGAGTTAGGCAAACTGCCCTTGCATTTTGTTTATGTTGCCTACGTTGCCTAGCTATCCCTGTGTTTTTTCCCCCACTGTTAGTTTGGGGGAACTAGTTTCCCACTTTTTTCGACGTGGTGCTGCTTACCTTGTTTGGGGGTTTGCTGGGCTAGGTATGTGTGTGAGGGTGTCTCGGTTTGCTACCATTTCTCGCGTTTTTTTTTTTGGTTAGGCCTACTGAGCGTCTGTGGTTGTTTTGATGACACTCTTCGTGGTAGCCTCCTTGGTGACTTTAAGTTTAGCCTTTAGGCCATATGAGACCCTTTTATTAATTTTGCCGGTGGGGAGGGTTCTCATGTGACTAATTTCATTAAATGTTATAGCCTAGTTGCCTAATTACGGTCATGGGGTTCGGTCTCTGTTGATTCCTAAGCGATTGACAGCCAACAGATTTCATGATTGTGGCATGGGCAGCTGGGCTAGGCCTAATATCTTCTAAGTCAGTTCTTTTCATTTACCCTTCTTTCTCTAGTCCTAGTTTGTTTCTGCTATTTGTCAATTTGTCTTATTAATTCAATTAATTCATCCTACTGCAGCTAGTAGCCTAATGACCGTTTCCAAAATGGGAGTGGCAATGCTATTGCCACATTTTTTAATTTAAATTAATTTGTGTAACTAGTTTGCTTTATAGTTTAGAGAGTTAATTGCCTAGATTCAGACCTTAACGATGACAGATTTAAAGAAGCTTAAGATTCTGAAGGGAGGGATGAAGGGAAGATTAAATAGGTGTTTAAGAGATCTTGATGAATTTTTATTAAGTGCCTCGGCTGATCAAATTAAGGGTAAATTTGCTACTGTAACTAAATCGCTAGCCAGTTATGATAATTATGCTCAGCAGGTATATGGTTTATTGACAAGTACTGACGATGTGGAAGAAGAAATGTCAGCAGATCTTGAGTATGTTGAGGATGTTAACCCGTAAACGGCGGCAAAGCTCATAAGAGGTTTTACTGGGCGACGGCGGCAAAGCTCTTAAGGGGACCGACCGGTTAATTTAGGCTAAAAAAACTCGAAATCCTGAAAATACGAATAGGCGTTTACTCAACAAGAGTCAACATCCCTTCATAAGCCACTGAAATGTTATTAGTGAAAACCCATTGGAAATCGTTTTTTTTTATGTTTTCCAAACTTTTCCTGTAATTCTAAAAACGTTATATAGCGAACTTTGAAATTAACATGCTCAGTAACTACTGGTCGTACGAGGAGCATGCCTATATAAATTGGAAGAGCGTAAGCTACTCTACAACCTCCCATACGCTTTATCTTCTACTTTGCCATGTTCCTGCGTAAAATATTGTAAATCTAAAAAACAAAAGTAAAAATGTTCACCTAATTACCTTAGACTTTCACCTGTTTTTCTCAGAACCTATATTGCCGCACTATCGGATGTTATTCTACAGTTATTACTGGGCCTATAGGAATGGTGTATATACCATTGGAAAGGTAATTAAAAAAACTAAGAGGCATATAAAGCCAATTTACTCTAGTAATTTTTTTTTTCACAATATGTCGTCAAAGTTGTAATTTTCTATAAATATATTCGCCTGAATCCGTAATCACCTAAATCAAACAAATACACAAAATATATAAAATGTGTTTTATAGAAACTACAGATACACCTTTTGTGAGTTGTTTGATCACATAAAACATGTGCTATGGGGATTTCTGTAGGAGTTTATCATTTTCTGCAGTGCTATGATTTTCAACGTTATTTTACCTAAATGGCAAGAAAAAAGCAAAAAAAAATAAAAAATAAAACACTTTTTTATCTAGTTTTATGGTCATATACACCTGTGCCAAATTTAATTTAAATTGAAAGTAAGACCTGGAAGTTTGTAATTAACCAGTCGGTCCCCTTAACCTGAGAAGTGCGCATGGGGGTAATTAGAAACGTCCCCCTGTGCTGACGTATTTGAGCTGTTTCCATCACTAAAATATTCATTTTACCATAAATAGCATTAATACTTATCCATACGCGCCTATTATGGGTTGATTATAAAGGTATTAACCTGAAACAACAATAAAACGAGTGAAAACAGCGTTTGGATGGTCAAAATCGGAGATATAGGCCGCGAGTTATATAATGTATGGGTGAGGCAACCTGCTTTCCCGCCAATTTCCCCCAAGGCCACTGAGACACAGTCGATCGATATTCTCTCTCTCTCTCTTGCACTCATTTGCTAACACTGATGACAATGCCCTGCTTGCAACTCGCTAATGTTAGCACGAAAATATACCTCAGAATAAGGGAATAACAGGGAAAATAGGTGATAACTGAAGGAGGGGAGGAAAGTGGGGAAGGAGGGGAGGTAGAGGAGTGATACGTTGCATGGCCCAGGGGGCCCCCCCCCCCAAAAAAAAAAAAAAAAATCGATGTTTAAAGTTGATTTTTTTTTCTCTGACTCTTAACCCTTAATTAGCGGCGAGCAACATAAGTCGAGTTAAATAAAGCTGGACTATGTGGCGGCGCTCGACATAACTCGAGTGGCAATTTCAGCACGTAATGTGGCTGAGAGAGAGAGACAAGTGGTGGCAGGAGACTAGCGAGCGTATGACTGCTCCAGACCACCGCGGCGAACCTACTGACACAAATCTCAGCTCCCTCCTCCATCTCTAACTCGCTACATACTCAATTATGTACTGAAAGTACCGAATTACCTGCTTTTTGCACTCGCGTTGCACGGTTATTGCAAGAAAACTATCCATCATACAAGGATCGTTATGGTGTCATTCGAAAGCTCTGTTTATGCCCTTTCAGGGATAGGTACTTGTTTTACGTTCTGGGTCTTATTTAGGCATGAAAATGATCACGTAAACAGCCCTATTTTGGCTAAAAACACCCCGCTGTGCGGTACACATAAATAAACCGCATAGGCCGCTCGTAAGGTGTTAAGAGTCTCCCGCAGTCCGCCGGGGGAACTCTTAAGAGTCTTCCCGCAGTTCCCGGGTTGAGAGGGAGGCCTAAAAAAAAACATTTAAACGGCCCCAGTAGCACTAAAAAAAAATTGTTTTTTTCCCTATACCTCATATCACTCCTCCACATCCCCTCCTTCCCCCTTTTCCCCTCCCCCTTCAATTATCACCTATTTTCCCTGTTATTCCCTAATTCGTTGGTATATTTTTGTGCTAACATTAGCAAAATGTGTAGAGGATGTGCTTACGTGCCTAGCGAGTGTGTTATACAACCGAGTGTGTGAATGAGTAGGCTCAGTGTGGCTTGAGGCCTCGTGGAGGGAGGGGTTGCCTCAATTTTCTTCATAATTCATGAATGGGCTGGTCCATCTATATTCGCGATTTTGACCAGAAAAATTATATTATCACTTGTTTTATAGTTGTTACAGGTTACTATCTTCATAGTGAAGGTAAAATAGGCTCATATGAATAAGTAATAACGATATTTATCGTAAAATGACGATTATAGGCCTGAATGGAGCCTATATGCTCGCCCATGGGGACCGGGTTCAATACCCCCCCCTCGCCGTTTATTGGTTAATACAGCCTTAGCCAGACTATCTTCCACACAAGAAACACACCCTGTTAAGGATACCGGTACACCAAAGGCGACTGGCTTTAACCTGCCGAAGCTTACTTTGCCTACCTTTTCCGGGGATTCGACTACCTGGACTGGATTTTGGGATATCTTTGAGTGTTCCGTCCATTGGAATAAAACACTCACATCCATCCAAAGGTTCACCTATCTCCATGGCCAATTGAAAAGGGAGGCATTGAAGTTGATCGATGGGTACAAACTAGAAGCTACAAGCTACGAGTCTGCAGTGGAGTTGCTGAAAAGAACTTCCAGGAGAGAGGTAGTCATCAAGACCGCATTAATTACTAAATTCTTCACTCTAGATCCTCCATCCTATGATGTGACAGACCTAAAGGAGTACTATGCCTCCTTTGAGAGCCTCCTCCGATCTATGGAGACAATGGCCATCACCAAGGAGGAAATATTTAGTGTAAATATCTTGAACAAGATACCCTCTCCCCTAAAGGAAATTGTAAGACGACAACTAAGCGACTCTCCACTAAACTTGGAAGCGTTGGTGCAGGTGTACCAGACTGAAGTGTTTAACATAGAGAGTACTGGACACTACTGACCCGTGGAGATGTCGCCATCCACTGCAGCTTTCCCGGTACAGAATTCTCCTAAACAGAAAAGGCCAATATCATTAGGTTGCAAGTTGTGCAGTGTACACGGTCATATGTGGTACCAGTGTCCTAAGTATCCTAAGGCTACACAGAAAATTGGCAAGACTAAATCGCTTAATTTATGTACCAGCTGTCTGGCAAGAGACCACTTCAACAGTACTTGCACCAATTCCTACATCAAACCTTGTAAGTATTGCAAAGGGAAACATTGGTTTTCCCTTTGCACCCAGTCTGATCGGCACGACGGCAAAGAAAATGGGAGAACCACCAAAGAGTCACATGAGAAAGGTAAAAGCGAGGGTAATAAGGTATCTGCCATGTACATTGCTTCTCGGGAATGTCAATTGCTTCCTACTATGATGCTGCCAGTAGTGGGGAGTAATAATAAGCCTACAATGACGCGCACCTTACTCGACCAGTGCTCACAGAGGTCATTCGTTCTGCGGTCATCATTACCCCAGCTCAAGTGTACCACCAAGGGTCAAGAGAATTTGCGTCTCCATGGTTTCACTGGTGAAGTAGATTCCAGTGACTATGATATAGTGGAGATTTCCTATGTTTATTGAAGAAAGGTATGTCCCATCAAGGCTGTTGTGGTCGACAAACTATCCAGTTTCTATATAGCATCAGAGATTCAACCACATTTGAAATATCTCAGAAGCAAGGGTTATAAAACTGGCTGATGATCAACTCTCTGCTAACAATGGAATTATGCTACTGGTCGGAGCTGATTATTACTACGGCCTGGTTCACCCTGGATATCGGCGGGTAGATAAGCTAATAATGCTCTCCACGATCCAAGAGTATGCCATTTCTGGATCCTATGCCACTTCCTCTCAAGACACACAGGTGGAGGTGGTTACGGTCCTCAAGGTAGCAATAAGCCCCATAGATAAATATATTAGGCCAAATGTGCCTGATAATACATGTACTGATATAGATAAGCTATGGGACTTGGACAATATTGGAATTGACCCACATGAACTTGATCGGGAGTCCAAGCTAGCGTTGAGCTCGTATGAAGAGACTGTAACGTATGACTCTGGCAGGGGTCAGTATGTGGTAAGGCTTCCTTGGAATGATAATAAGAGTAAATTACCTACTAATTTCCATCTAGCACTTGGTAGATTACGTGGCCTTCAGAAGCAGTTTGTCAAGGATCCAAATTATTGCGAGACTTATGCGGCAGTACTAAACGAGCAGGTACAACGTGGATTTGTGGAAAGAGTAGATCTCAGTGAGTATGGGGATAACATCCATTACCTTGCTCACCATGAGATTAAAAAGGACAGTTCCACCACTCATGTTCGTATTGTGTATGACTGCTCTGCTAAATCCAGTGATCGCTCCTATAGCCTGAATGATTGTCTGTACACGGGTCCGTCCCTGGTCACTGATCTCGTGCAAATTATGTTGCGCTTCAGATGTCATAAGTTTGCATGGGTCGCCGATATTGAGAAGGCCTTCCTGATACTTCAACTCCATCATGAAGACAGGGACTCGACAAGATTTTTATGGTCACGGGACCCAATGGATCTAGATCCAGAGTATCTGGTCTACAGGTTCAGAGTCGTCTTATTCGTGGTGACCTGTTCACAATTCCTTCTCAACGCTACTATCTTGCGACATCTTGAGGAGGCTGGACTAGATCCTGACTTCAAGAATGAGATCAACCAGGGGATCTATGTGGACAATCTTCAAGGCACTGAAGACGATGAAGATTTATTGCTCGAAAAATGCTGGGAGATCCGAGATATATTTGCCAAGGCTCATCTATACTTGAGAGAATAGGCCACTAATTGTGATCTTTTGAAAGGTAAATTTGCTTCTGACGGTGTAGCTACAGAGAATAGTGAGGTGAAGTTTTTAGGCCACAAATGGGACACTACCACAGATTGTATATCCTTCTGTCACACCCCATGCGGCAGTGAGCTTATGACCAAGCGAAACTGCTTTACCTTGTCAGCGAAGTTGTTTGATCCCCTAGGTTTTTTGCTGCCTGTAACTATCCATGCTCGTATGTTTTTACAGCAACTGTGGCTGCTAAAACTAGATTGGGACACGCCCCTCCCGACTGAGTTACAAGATACTTGGCGGTTAATTCGGTCGGACCTTTCCACATGTTGCAAGGTCCAACTTAATCGTCAGGATATTAGTGGTCAACAGGTGGATCTACATGCCTTTTCTGATGCTAGTAATAATGCGTACGGTACTGCCATATACATATGCAATGGTAGTGAAGCGAAACTGGCTATAGCAAAGGCCAAAAGTCGCCCCTATAAAGAAAAATACAGTTCCTAAATTAGAACTTACAGCATTGCTTCTGTCTGCTCGTCTAATAAAGTTTACACTGGATACTTATACAGACATACTACAGATTAATAACGTCTATGTCTGGAGCGACAGTCATATAGCACTTTCATGGGTACACAGCCAGAAAGTGTTACCTGTTTATGTTTCTCTTCGCACTGATGAGATACATAACTTAGTTCCTACAGCTAAATTTCGCTCAAGTGTACCAGCAAGGGTCAAGAGAATTTGCGTCTCCATGGTTTCACTGGTGAAGTAGATTTCAGTGACTATGATATAGTGGAGATTTCCTATGTTTATAGAAGAAAGGTATGTCCCATCAAGGCTGTTGTGGTCGACAAACTACCCAGTTTCTATATAGCATCAGAGATTCAACCACATTTGAAATATCTCAGAAGCAAGGGTTATAAACTGGCTGATGATCAACTCTCTGCTGACAATGGAATCATGCTACTGTTCGGAGCTGATTATTACTACGGCCTGGTTCACCCTGGATATCGGAGGGTAGATAAGCTAATAATGCTCCCCACGATCCAAGGGTATGCCATTTCTGGATCCTATGCCACTTCCTCTCAAGACACACAGGTGGAGGTGGTTACGGTCCTCAAGGTAGCAGTAAGCCCCATAGATAAATATATTAGGCCAAATGTGCCTGATAATACATGTACTGATATAGATAAGCTATGGGACTTGGACAATATTGGAATTGACCCACATGAACTTTATCGGGAGTCCAAGCTAGCGTTAAGCTCATATGAAGAGACTGTAACGTATGACTCTGGCAGGGGTCAGTATGTGGCAAGGCTCCCTTGGAATGATAATAAGAGTAAATTACCAACTAATTTCCATCTAGCACTTGGTAGATTACGTGGCCTTCAGAAGCAGTTTGTCAAGGATCCAAATTATTGCGAGACTTATGCAGCAGTACTAAACGAGCAGGTACAACGTGGATTTGTGGAAAGAGTAGATCTCAGTGAGTATGGGGATAACATCCATTACCTTGCTCACCATGGGATTAAAAAGGACAGTTCCACCACTCATGTTCGTATTGTGTATGACTGCTCTGCTAAATCCAGTGATCGCTCCTATAGCCTGAATGATTGTCTGTACACGGGTCCGTCCCTGGTCACTGATCTCGTGCAAATTATGTTGCGCTTCAGATGTCATAAGTTTGCATGAGTCGCCGATATTGAGAAGGCCTTCCTGATGCTTCAACTCCATCGTGAAGACAGGGACTCGACAAGATTTTTATGGCCACGGGACCCAATGGATCTAGATTCAGAGTATCTGGTCTACAGGTTCAGAGTCGTCTTATTCGGGGCGACCTGTTCCCAGTTCCTTCTCAACGCTACTATCTTGCGACATCTTGAGGAGGCTGGACTAGATCCTGACTTCAAGAATGAGATCAACCAGGAGATCTATGTGGACAATCTTCAAGGCACTGAAAACGATGAAGATTTATTGCTCGAAAAATGCTGGGAGATCCGAGATATATTTGCCAAGGCTCATCTATACTAATAGTGATCTTTTGAAAGGTCAATTTGCTTCTGACGGTGTTGCTACAGAGAATAGTGAGGTGAAGTTTTTAGACCACAAATGGGACACTACCACAGATTGTATATCCTTCTGTCACACCCCATGCGGCAGTGAGCTTATGACCAAGCGAAACTGCTTTACCTTGTCAGCGAGGTTGTTTGATCCCCTAGGTTTTTTGCTGCCTGTAACTATCCATGCTCGTATGTTTTTACAGCAACTGTGGCGACTAAAACTAGATTGGGACACGCCCCTCCCGACTGAGTTACAAGATACTTGGCGGTTAATTCGGTCGGACCTTTCCACATGTTGCAAGGTCCAACTTAATCGTCAGGTTATTAGTGGTCAACAGGTGGATCTACATGCCTTTTCTGATGCTAGTAATAGTGCGTACGGTACTGCCATATACATATGCAATGGTAGTGAAGCGAAACTGGCTATAGCAAAGGCCAAAGTAGCCCCTATAAAGAAAATTACAGTTCCTAAATTAGAACTTACAGCATTGCTTCTGTCTGCTCGTCTAATAAAGTTAACACTGGATGCTTATACAGACATACTACAGATTAATAACGTCTATGTCTGGAGCGACAGTCATATAGCACTTTCATGGTTACACAGCCAGAAAGTGTTACCTGTTTATGTTTCTCATCGCACTGATGAGATACATAACTTAGTTCCTACAGCTAAATTTCGCTATGTGAGCACCAAGGATAACCCCAGTGACATAATTTCCCGGGGGATCTCGGCGCAACAGTTTATGTCGTCCTCTATTTGGTGGCATGGACCTCCATTGCTTATATCTCCAACTGAATGGCCTCAGGATTTCAGGGAATGCATAATTATCTGATCCTTCAAGTCGGCCCCAAGATGATGTGTTAAGTAGTTCGACTGTGAGTACTACACATCAGGATAACAAGTTGGTAGAGTGGGAACGTTACGGCAGCTATGATTAAGTAATACAGGTATTTGCATGGATACACCATTTCATTAACAACATGAGAAGTCGGGCTAACGGGTCTTTCCTTAGTGAAGATTCAAAGCATATCAGACTCCATGAATTGAGATCAGCAGAAGCGAAACTAATGTTTAGTACAAAGGGAATCTTATCCTACTGAACATCAAATCCTGAGCAAGGAGTCAAAGGCCAAACACTCTAACTTAATGAGGCAGCTAGGATTATATATGGAAGGAAGCATAATTAAGTGTAGAGGCAGGATACAAAAGGCAGACATTATTGATTCTGCGAAATATCCTGTCCTTAGCTCCTCTCATTTGATTACCAAACTGTTGATTCGCCAATGCCATAGGACCTGCCCACATTTTGACGTAAATTATGTTCTGGCGTATATGCGACAACGTTGGTGGATCCCTAAGATGCGACAAGCAATTAAAGGGATCCACAATAGCTGTACTATCTGTAAAAGATTTCAGGGTAAGCCTTACTCCCCAGTAGATCTACCTCCCTTACCTGAGTTCAGGGTACATAGGACTGAACCATTTCAGGTAACCGGGGTAGACTACACCGGAGCGATTCAAGTTAGAGAATCGCCCGGTAATATCATAAAGGTATATGCCGTTCTATTCACATGTGCGGTAACCAGAGCGATTCATATTGAATTGATTGACGACCTATCCAGTGAGGGGTTTTTGCATACTCTAAGACGCTTTGCATGCCGCAATGGTTTCCCTCAAATTATTATGAGCGATAATGCGACTTGTTTTGTCGGGGCCTCTAAATATCTCCAGAGTTTAATGGATGACCCGCAGGTTGTGGCTACCCTCACTGGAAAGGGTTGTCAGTGGAAATTTATACCAGCACGTGCACCATGGTTCGGGGCGATTTGGGAGAGAACAATCGGTATTGTCAAATCTGCCATGAAGAAGGTATTAGGATGGGCACTGGTGACCAGAAGGAAGTTGCAAACCATCTTAATAGAGATTGAGATGTCAGTCAACGACAGGCCCTTGACCTATACCTCGGCATATGTTGATGACCTCTTACCCATTTCACCTTCTATGCTAACACGTGGACGAACCCTTAATACCTTTCCTAGATCGTCAGTGACCGACGAAGATCTACAAGACCCTACGTTCGGCGATGCTGACGCCACCCGTCGTCGCTTCCAGTATGTGAACAAGGTGTCGGACGATCTATGGAAAAGGTGGGCCCAAGAATATTTGCTGTCTCTTTGCGAGCGTCACTCCAATATGATCAAAGGGACGAATCAACGATGGCCTCGTATCGGGGATATCGTCCTGATTCATGATGAGCGTCCTAGGTTATTTTGGAAGCTTGGGAGGATTGTCGATTTGTTCCAGGGCATTGATGGTCTTGTTGTTGTTGTTGTTGTTGTTGTTCCCCATGCTGCCTGGCCGAACAGCCCCAAGGCCCCGAGCAAGGCCAAGGCCATAACCGAGCGCCCCCACAGAACCCTACCCGCCGACCACAATAAAGCCTGGGTGACCGAAGCCAATCCATGGCGGGGAGCTGAGGAGGGTGCGGAAACGCCCGGGAAACCAAAGCCTCACCCAGGGCCCTGTGCCCCTCAGCAATTATGAAGAGAAAGTTGAGGGGCAAGGGAAAAATGTGACGCTTTGGCTTCCAATCTTGGTAGATTGGGAGGTCAATCCATGGAAGAGACGCAGTCACTTGAGATCTAGAAAATATATATGTAAAAGGAACAGTCAGAGTAAGCTATGGGTATGGCAGAGATTGCTCAGTTCTCACTCTGATAGACCAGCCCATCACCACATGACTAGAACCCAATCCTCTCGGCATCAGCTAGGAAAGGCCCTAGAAAGCCGCCTTTGGCGGGGGGATAGCTCCCCTATTTCAACCCTTTTCGGGGTTGGGCACCCGCCCGCATTGATGGTCTTATAAGGGTTGCTAGATTACGAACTTCGACTGGGGTTACTACTCGCCCAGTCGTAAGGTTATATCCCTTGGAGCAGGATGTTGAACTGCCGGATGATACTGGCGTCTCTACTGATACCCCTCCGCGGGAGACTGCTGGTGACAGTGCTCCTCAGGGTGGGGCAGTTGATGATGAGAAGGATGATCCTCCTCTGGCTTCCGGTGGCGCTCGCCCCAAAAGGAGGGCGGCTATGAGTTCCGTGGATCTTTGGAGATCTAAGATCAAACAAGGTGATCTTTGAATCTTCGATGTCCTTTTGTTTTCTGTATATAGCTACTGTATATTGTTTTTGGTGGCGGGCAGTATGTCGGGAATAGGATAATGATCCTGACAGTTTTAGGTCCAAAAGGTCATTTGAATTTGGCGGTATCGTATCGCATGTACGATTTCGGCTAGTTCTTTGTGTATTGTAGTTTATTATTAAGTGTAGGTTAAATATTAACTGTAATGTATAAATATCTACATCAGCTCTAGATGTATCATGAAACCAAGTTATGGGTTATAATTATTATGAGCCGGCAGCCATATGTAATTTCGCGAAGCGATCAAACGCCGGCCCTTTAGTCTCTCAATCACCACCATACAGCCAACAACTTCCCCCCGGCTCTTGACTCACCTTTAGTCCACCATGAACTACCATTGATAATATATAACAAAAGTCCTACATCACCAGTCCTCTAAGCTAAGTTCATTGTATCGATATTGTATTATGTGAATATTCCTACATGTCATGCAATTGAATTAGCAGTGTGAAATAGGACCGGACTCCATCTATTAACTTCGCCGTATTGGTAATTATTATATAACTATTTGTTGGGATATTTTCATGTACCAGTGATATGCAATTTAACCTCTTTATCTAAATTCGCGATAATACTGCTGCATAACTTTACGTAATAGATTACTTATTGCATCCGAAGTAACACACTTACTGTGAGAGCCCCTCGAAGATTGGGAGCTTGCCTCAGATTCCTCACCTGTAATAGTCTGTTGAGCCGGGGCTAAAGGCACTTCCTCTGTCTCCCTACTTAACTCAGAACTATCCTGTTGTGCCTCCGGTGGCTGGTCCGCCGGTGGCCACATTAAATCAGGGACTGATGGAGGTAACATGTCCATAACACCCTCATCTCCTAGTTCCTGGAATACCCTTATGTTACTATGAGAAGGTTTTTGACTGACGCCAGCACCCCCCTGCCGTGGGTGGCTTAGAGTCCTGAATAATTTGAGAGCTATCAACAGCCTGTGACCCTGACGGAAAACCCCTATATTGTTCAGCCAGGATCCGTCTTGGGCCGGTGGAATGGACACTACGTGGCACATAATTTAATTTAGGGATTGCAAAGGTAACATTAGATGGTACATTTAAAGATTGTTCACGACGAGGAGAGGAACCTGTGGCCTCTATCCCCACTTCCGAGTTCCCAGAATCGACGTGAGGAGTGTCAGACGCAGGGGTAGGGGGAGGCGGTTGTGGGTTCTCCTTCCGGCTCCCACTACGCGGTGTACCAGTCGATGATCCAGAGTCCTCTTTCCGGCACTTGAGGGACCGGGAAGATTCAGCTGAAGAGTGCCGAGACTGTTTCCGTGGGGATCTAGACCTGGACCTAGATTTCCGCCTCGGAGAAGGTAATCGTCTCCTCTTCGAACGGTTGGGGGGGGGGGGGGGAACCTCTGTAACTTCGTTGTCAGTGCCACTACTGCTACTAACTACCTCTTTCACGAGGGTTTTCGACTTGACTTTAGGCTTAACAGATTTACAGGAGGCGGGTTTAACTAGAGGTGACTTGATAATTAACTGTTCCCAGAGGGCCTCGTCATCGCAATGAAGCGCCTTATGGGCTGTGTCTTTGGAATAAGAATTAAATGCAGCCTTTATCTCTTGCAGTGCCGCCAAGCGCGATAAGTCTTTCTTTTTTAATAAAGCGTTTTTCAGATCAGAGCATACAGAGCAACGCCACGACACCCACAAGCCTCTAGAACGGTCTAATCATTTGACACATTTCAAACATAATTTATGAGCAAAAATGGGCAAAAGTGAACAGGTAGGAGTAGCGTATAATTCAAACCGAGGCATGAAGGATAAAGGCCCCCCCCCGCCGGAAACAGCCACCCAACACCGCTGGTTCTGCAGTCACTAAGGAGCCGGGGATTCTGGAAATAGAACATTTCCAGGAATCAATGCTCATAAGGATAACCTGCGAGGTGTTATTGCATCCTACCTTGAGTCCGCCGGAAAATTAGCTATAGTTCCACAACTACTCTAGCCTTCCGCTGTACTCGCCGTGAAAAAACCTGGGTTTTTTTTCGTATAAGCTGATTGAAACTGCTTACCTGTGACAAGTGCCACAGACCCATTGACCAGTAGTGTCTGATTATCCATTACTAAAGCACTAGAGAGATAATGAAACGAGTTTACATAACGAATCTTAACACTTGTACACTGGACTGTGGCGCCGCAGGGCGAGGAAGTCTTTGTCGCGTAACTATTTCAGTCAGGGCGAGTCAACTCAGCGGGTCGAGTTCTAAGCTCCCATAGGAATATGCATTTCCGCCGGAAGGGATGTGGTTCAGCCGTACCACGCCGGGACATTTGGTTGTTCTCTACCCGTTTTGCAAACGGGTAACCTGGGCCCTGCTGCAAGAGGCCGCCGGAAAAAACAACCAAAATTTTAGAGAGGGGAGACAAATGCACAGCTTCCCACTCTAAAACCCACCTTAAAATAACATATATATATAGGGACGTCTCCCCAACCCCCAAGACATGCAAGCACACATGTCCATCACTAGGGGCACACATAGGCAAAAAATAAATACAGAGAATTCAGAATCTTAAATTACCTGTAGCCTACACTGGAGACCCCTAACCAGGCTGACCATGTGGTCCGAAGAAACATCACAGCCGACGATGCTCCGATGACCCAGCCAGCACACAGACGAGGGGAGGCCCACGATAGGGGCCTACAAGCACTCTGGAAGGTGGAGCACCACGTGCAGGCACCCTTAGACCAGAACATTTGCTAAATATTATAATAAAATATATGCCACTGCCTCAATATTGACGGTCTGCAGCATAAATCGTAGAATGGTAGCCTCCTAGCTATGATATCAAAAGCTAAAGGCGCCAACACAACATAAAATAAACAACTTGTGGCGCGAAGATCCTGGGATACGAGGCGCCTGTTACAAAAGTACCCTAAAATTACACTCTTCCTGCGGACATACCAATGGGGTGGCTGTTGCTAGCTAATCTAAACCTTGTTACTACAATGCAGGTGTATACAAATGAGCAAGGACTCACTAGAAAGCGCTGGAACGAAGAATAAAGTGGAGCACGGCGAAACCCGTGTTGCTAGTATGGCCGCGGAAGGAGGAAGGACGAAGATGGCCGCTAGAGGGCCTGGTGTCGGGGTAGCAAAACGCAAGAAATCCACATATGGAAAGTCATATGATAACATATTAAGTTAAACTTTTTATTTTTTATTTTTTACAGAGTTTTTTCTGTAGGGTACCCGATCATAATGACGATCCCATAAGGGAATTAAGCGTGCACTTATGATGAAGTACTCCATGATCCTTCCGCGCGGTATATTCAAAATGCTGTCGCGGGATGTTGAAAGGAGACTATTATACCAATAGGCAATATCGTCAATGATGAAGGGGCCACTATTAAATACTGTTTTTTCTTCCAATCACCAGAGGCAGGCGTAGCTTACGCCCCAGATTGTGGTTTCTAAGCTTTCAAAATTTATCGTAATGTTAAATTACAGTCAATTGGTAATTTTTCTTTCGGGGGCTTAGGACCCCCCCCCCTCACCCCCCCTCAGCCCCTCTTGTTGGCCAGGAGCAAGCGGGATTTTTATCTCCGCTCTCTCCCCCTTTTGGATTATAGTAATGGAAGATGGGACCCCTTAATGGACGGCGATAACACTTTCTCGTCCTGCGGTCCTTTTACCCATTATACTGTCTTAATGATGGCGCCGGGACCTAGTGAAACCCGGCGTGCTTCCACTGTGGACTTTTACAAATAATTTCAAGTAAGTTACCTCTGACAGACGGGAGTCTTAAGTCCACTCTTCCATGCTTGGGTAGGCATCCTTTCCTCCCCGGTTGCTAGTGAGGGCTCCTAAGCAAAGTAGGGTCCACTATCGGTTCACCCTCGGTCTGCCGGAGGGAATAAACTCTGCCTAATCAGTGTTCCTCCGGTCAACTCAAGTTCAGGCCTAGGCCAGGCGGTCGGAAATCGATCCCGCCGGGGGGATTACGGGTGGAGGCTTGCAAGACACCATCAGGTTATCTCCATCAAGGTATAATACACCAATTGAAGTGTTCTCTACTCCCGACACTGAAGTCACACTCATGATAATCCGGAAAATCCCTGAGCTACGCATGCCTCTACAGTTCGGATTACCAAGTTGTTTCTTTTGTTCTAAGAACAAGGTATATTTTGTCAGAAACACAAACAATTCTATACATAAATAGTTGGCTACAGTTTTTTGGTGTTACGCCGAGGGAGCGAGCCCCACACCGGCTAGGTCTTCTGGCGGGTTGGCACTAAGGCTCTGACATGCTCAAGTTCAACTAGTAACATATCAAAGCTCCCCCGGCGTATTACCTAGCAGAGCATGCTGATCCTTCGGTGCTATTGGATGACTAAAATATAAGTTAAGTAATCTTATCTATGTCAGTTTTCTTTCAACACCATGCCTAAAGAGATGTTGATTTTTTCCGTGAAAAGAGAGTCGCCCTCGATCCCTAAGGATAATTGAGTTTTTTCATTTTGTGTCGTTTCCCCCTTTGTTACTTGAACAACGGATCCGCTCACTCTCTCTTCACTAATATTGGTTACATGGTAAAGTTACACCCATTGTGGGCTAAGAAAAGGGGGGGGGGGGAGGAGTATATGTGTATCCCACTACACCGAAAAGTATAACCCCCTCCGCCGGAATACTCGGTATATCCTAGTGCGCCGGGAGGTATGGTTACCTCCGCCGGAATACACGGTCAAGCAAAGGAGGCCAGGCGTGGCTTCCGCCATGGCAGAGCCCGGACATGTTTTACGAGCTAGAAGCTCAAGATTTGATTTTATGTTTAAGTGAATCTATCATTGTTTTTTTGAGAAAGCTTGGTTAAGCTCAATTAAGTTAAGAAACAAGTTATGTAAAGCTTGTACAATTTGTTTTTATATGTATGTAAATGTTTTCTATCTGAGTTGCAACTGGATAGTTGGGTGAGTGTACAACTGGTTAAGAGACACAGTGGTGTTACCAGAGGATAAACTGTGAACAGTTTAAAGTCTGGAGTAAATGATAAAAGAGTTTTGTATTAGCTTTTTAGGATCACATGGTACAACAGGTACCTCATGTAGAGGCCCTACTTGAGCAGGTCTTCTTCGAAGCGACGCACTGCTCACACTCTTTAAAAAAAAAAAAAAATCTATATTGTATGCAAACAATAAAATAGATTATTCTGCAATACGAATTCTTGACTTTACCCTGCGGTAACGGAGGTTCAGATATTGTTGCGAATGTCCCTTCCAGTCTTGGGAATTCAGGCAACATCGTCAATGATGGAGGGGCCACTATTAAATTATAGGTTTGATTCCCGGAAGGAAGTAGAGAAAACCTAATATATAGTAGGGGCCCCGGAATCATTGACGATGAGGGCCCTCCCAGCCATTCGCTTGATATCTGGAGTTTAACTTGCTATATCAGTGAAGGAAGAATGATGCGCTTGGCGAGAAGCGGCAATGAGCCACAACGCAAGAAATCCACCGAATGTGGGAAGCTTGTTTATAACAGTATTTAAGTATTACATTTTTCCTTTTTTCTTCACTTATTTTTTACGAAAGTTTTTTCGTGGTGGGTACCCGATCTATGACGACACCATAAGAGAAGTAGCAGCGTTGCACTTATAAAGATGACTCTTTTTCTTCCCCGCGGGCGGTCGATTCAAACGGCTGACGTGGGTGTTGAATGGAGACTATTATACTAATAGGCAACATCGTCAATGATTCCGGGGCCCCTACTAAATAATAGGTTTTCTCTACTTCACTCCGGGAATCAAACCTATAGTTTACCTATATATATTTTAATTATGAAGTGAATCATAAACAAATAAACCTTTTTGGTTATCTACGAATTGCTACTTTTCTGGATGTTGTGATATTAAATTATTACCCAGTCAGAGGTCTCGGAATTAATAGTGTAAGCCTGTATGTTTATTACACAGCACAAGTGCTATGTTACACACTTTCCCCCGGATAGTAAGAACCAGAACTATGATAATTTTCGATAATTACCGTATTTGTATTTATAACTGCTCAAATTTATCAAATTTTAGGATATTTGATTACAAAGAATTACAAAGAAAACTAGCAGAAAACATCTAAGAATCCACACTGCACTATTCGATGAAGGGTAAGAAGTTATTTACCCAGTTAGTTAAGGATCTAAGGCGAGATATTTGTCTGACCTTTGAAAGTTTGAAATGTGCGACAGTGTACGGCATCGTTCGACAGTTTGGTACACAGGTTAACCAGTCGGTTGTAAAAGATTTGTTTTACTTCATACATATACAAGGACTTTCAGATAATTTGATATCCGTTACTTCTAGTGTAATTTGAATGATCTATTGTGAAGTACTTACTGGAATCTAGCTATATTGCCAATGTCTTCGATAATTTTAATTAATTGTATCAGGTCCTCTATTATTGTATGTTTTATTAAGCGAAGTGCATTTATTTAATTGATGTGCTCCTCGTATGGCTTATATTTTAGTTTGGGACTGATCCCCGCTGTACTCTCTCCAGTTTTCCAGTATCCGTTTTATATGGAAACCAAAAGTGAATTCAATATATTAAGTGAGGACGAGTTAGCGAATTGTATAAAGTGAGAATATTATATTCTCACTTTATATAATATACTGTATGCTGAAAAGATCCCCCAACGAAACCAATGAACTTGCTTAGTTTTTAAATTACATCGGAACCTTGTTGAGAGGTATTTAATCACTTGATATGGTTACCCGTTTTTGTTGTGGACACTGTAAAATTGAAAGAGATTAATTGAACACTTTCATTTTTTTTTAGGTACCTATTTGAAGCACCTTGCATTTTTCTATATAACTTTTGTTTTGCCAGGTCTCGGCTCAGTTGGCAAAATATCTAAATAAATTTAACCCTTTTACTGTGGCCGACATACTTACTGTATACGTCCTATGTACAAAATGGCCTATCATGTGGGCAACGTGCATATGCGTTGTGCTAGTACTGCTGAATTGGTTGCACCAGCTCTCCCCGCTAGTTGCCAGATGCTTCCAGGAGGTTCTAATCTAGCCAGTTGCCACACATACTCAGATCAGTGTGCTCTGCGTCTTGGTTGAGGGAGGATGTGTGTACAATTGAGAGATATTTTAGAAGCTGAAAATCAACAAAAACGGAGCCATTGCTCCATGTAGTTGTGACAGCTATATACCAGGTACGAATAGAAGGTTAATTTAATCTTCATTTCAACATTCCATCCTGTATTGTAAACAAAAACATGATGAAATAACTGTAAATATAATCTAGTTATATTCAATTTTTATCTACGTCATATTTTTCACTCACGAGTCAGAATGCGGGTCGACAGCTCAGCGACGGTAAGATACAAAGTATTGATCGATTTACCTGGGTGGTGTAAGGAGGTAGGTATAGAGGTGTTGGTGACTCTTATAGGGAGAATGTAACTCAGTCTTTTCATTGGCGCTCCTTTCAATTCGCTCAGGGTTACGGATGAGGCGCTAGGGCAACGTATATTGAGCGGAATTATTCTTTCCTATGGAAGGTCCGCACCGAATGGGATAAGTCTATTGTGTTCAACGGAGTCATTACTTTTTGTAAACATTCTTGCAATGCCAGCAATTTTTGAGATCTTGCATGAAAGCCCATTGCTGGTGTCGTTATCGTACAGATCCGAAGACTGATCCTTGTTCACCATTCTTGAAGTGTATCCAATATGAGTTTCTACCATTTATTCATGTGTTTTATTTGCTTCATAAGCCATCCATCAATGTATATAACCGTCTTGTCTTCCGGTTGATGAATTATTGAATATTGTTGTGATGCAATACATTATTGTCTCAACTTAATTTCAAAGTATATTACACCTGCAAGGTGATAAATTATCGAAGCCTGTAGATTTTGAATGTAGGCAAGACAGTATATCTTATGTTCGGCTTACTTCTGTAACGTGCGTACATTTGAACGCTTTTCTCATTTAACAATATTTCTAAAAAATGTCTCTCTCAATTTGAAATCTTCAGAAAATACATACATACATAAATAGTAATTTGCTATCAAATGTCATCTGTTGTCTATTAGATCCAGGGAATGTTGCAACATATCCTTATGCTGCTTGCCTTAGTCTTCCACAAAATCACTCACAGCAGGAACCACAACACTCATGTAAGGGGGCCATAAAGCACATATATTCTGATCTCTCTACTATATCTAATTGGGGCAGAGAAAACCTTGTTATTTTCAATGCCTCCAAAACTCAATTTTTCTATCTGTCTACTCGTTGCCCCCTTCCAGAAAACTATGACTCACTCTGTAATTAACAACATACACATTAACCCTACATCTTCTCTTATTATTCTTTGTGTCTCTTTTTCTTCTAATCTCTCATGGAAAAATCATATCACCACTCTTGTTAAAACAGCTTCCCAGATGCTGGGTGTGCTCAACCGCCTTCGGGGGTTCTTTACCCCTGCGCAGCTTCTTGCTTTGTACAGGGGCACAGTGCGTCCATGTATTGAGTGTTGCTCACACGTGTGGGGAGGATCCTCTCACACAGTACTTCTAGACAAAGTAGAAAAGAAAGCCTTCTGTCTCATTAACTCACGTCCACTCACCAATTATCTGCAGTCTGTCTCTTCGCCGCTATGTTGCATCTCTCTCAATATTCTACCGCTATTACAATAATCAGTGTTCTTCAGAGCTCTCTCAGTGTATAGTACCAATCCCTCTTTGTAGAGCACATAGCACCCGTCTTGCAACACAATCCCACCCATACTCTGTGCAACTCTTCCAACCCAAGAGTAATACGTTATTCTCAATCTTTCTTCTATCCAACAGCTGTGCTCTGGTACTCTCTCCCAGAATCAGTCTTTCCCTCTTCCTATGACTTAAATTGCTTCAAACTCTGTGTGTCCATGCATTTTGGCTCGAACGTCCCTTGATTGTGGCCCTATCACTCTTTCAACTCTGGGGGAGGCATTCGCCACAGGCAGTTCTGCCTGTTCTCTCCATGACTCACAGAGAAACAAATATATAAATGAGATTGAGAATGTGGCCTTGAGGAATGCCTGTATATTATAAAATATATGAACATTTTAGCCTCTTCACTATGCATATGTAAAGAAATGGAATAGTTTCTGAAGGAAAAATGTTCCTTATTAAACATAAATTACAGTCATATATACATACTTTTCTCCTTTTTTATTGAAAACAGAGCTACTTCAGTAACTTTGCAATTTGTGAGCATATCAGCCTTTCTCTGGTGACAGATTATAGTGCGGCTTTCGTTGTATCCTAGAATGTGGGTAAGGTTGTAACTAACTATGCCAACTAATGTGTGGTCCTCTATATAACTCAAAATCTCACTAAGTATATTAAACAAGGTACATACGTTTTATGTGATCATACAATGAACTTATACAAATACAAGTCAAATAATCTAAATTTCGTGATTATCCAACTCTCTCTTTAGGCGTTGGCTTTCTATAGCCTGTGGAATCGATCGTTAAACAAATCTGAATTTCTTACACAAATTTTGTGCCACCGTTGGCGCATTGCTTGCTTAGTTTCCCAAACTTGTGGTGCTAAACTGTTTATCTCATTTGCATACACCTTCAGCTAGCGAGCTTCTAACGCGATAGCATTTTCTTTCCACTGCATATTTTCAATTACGGCGTTTTGGTGGACCTTGTGTGAAGAACTGAAGTTAAGTATAGCACAAATTACATCCTGATAGTGTTTTCCTTTGATACATCATACAAAAAATGGAAGATAGAAACATATAGACAGAAACTTGATTGTGGTAAAAAATAAAACATAACAGTAGTCAATAAAATTGAAGCTGAAAACAATCAGCTAGCGACAAGACAGCAACCAAAAGGTGGGCGAGCTCGACATCAGGGAGGCAGAAATGTAATGAAGATTTCTTATTCGGACGGCCTTCAGATAAAAAACACTAGTCTCTCTGTGGCGAGCATGGTCAAAGAAGTGCTCCAACATGGCTTGATAACCACTTGTGTGCATATATTGGCCGGCGATCATGCACCTAGCCGCCGCCTATGTTACCGGCAATACATGAGATTATTCCCGATTGTAATATTTCTCCGGAATGCACAAGTGGCGGGTATGCAGAGGACAATCAGGGTGGGTGTCATTACCTACGCCGACTACAGTCTCTACAGTCCGAATCAAAAGTTCAATATACAACTTTTACGACAATTCAATTTGAATGTCGAGGAGCAGCACGTTTGTTTCACATGCCTATACACTATAAATTTGAAGGGCATGCAAAATCATTGGGTAAATTTATTGTGACTTACCATTATATCCTTGTACTACGTAGGTGAAATGCTAATATTATTCCTGCATTAGGTTACCTTATTATTGACAATTTAATTACCTTTCCCTATCATCTATAAGCCCATAATGTTAAACAGTGTAGGCTGAAATAATGACATGAAAAATGCAAATTTGACTGTGGCTTAGCTCTGTCAAGAAATGTATTGTCTTCGTTAGATTAATTATGAGTATCACGAGCGCTTTTTCCGGTAAGCTTTAGATCAAAAACATATATCTTGCATCACACTCGGGACAGTTCGTATATGTATCCACAACTAAGCTGAATATAGATATAATTTGTAAGTGAATAATATCATTAAATAATAATATAATTTACAATTTTGATTCAGTAGGTACCAGACTGGAAACAAATACAGACAATAATCAGGGCTTGTGTAACTCTGAACTTAGATTAATTCTCCTCGGCGAACTTTTTAACTCTACTGTGTATAGTAGACGTCTCGTGAATGACAGTAGGAACCTGGAGTGGAGGGAGAACATTCTGATCAGAGAGAGAGAGAGAGACTAACACGCAATAAATGATAATGGGTGTGAAACCTTAATGGTATGCAATTGGAAGGGGTAATACTTCGCTAAGTACCCAGCATTATTTTCAATGTAGATGTCGGCTGTACATGTTAGTTCTGTTTTATGAAAACTGCACTCCTGTATCATAACCCGGCCTTCACTGTTCTAATCTATAATGTTTTATTTTTATTCCTAGCTGTCGACAAATTGAGATGTTCCCATCGTGCTTATTCAGCTATTCTGAAGATTTGGTAGTGGAATATGTTGTCAATTACGAAAATTACGAAGAGAAACGGTAATTTCATACTTTTTAATTCAGTATCGATCAATCAGTAGATAAGAGCTCTAACGTGATCTATTTTAACCAAACTTAAGTTCAAGAAGTATATGACGTCCTTTCTGTCTATCCCATTTTACTGGCTATAGGTGTCTATTTTTGGATTTCCATCATTATCTTGGCTATTTTAACCCTTCTTTGGCGGCGCGCAACTTATGTCTTGTGAAATAAATATGGACTAAGTGACGGTTCACAACTTATGTCGTGTGCTATTTTCACCACGTAATGTTGCTGAGAGAGAGAGATGAGTGGTGGGAGGAGCGTAGCAAGCGTATGACTGCTCCAGACCACCGCGGCGGACCTACAGACATGAATCCCACCCTCCTCCACCCTCACGCACTCGCTACACAGGGAATTATGTAGGGAAACTACCTAATTACATGGTTTTTGCACTCGTATTGCGCGATCGTTGCAAGAGAACCAGCGGTCGTACAAGGATGGTTGGGATGTCATTGGAAAGCTCTGTTTATGCCCTTTCAGGGATAGATACTTGTTTTACGCTCTGGGTCTTATATAGCATGAAAATGATCACGTAAACAACCCTATTTAGGGTAAAAACACCCCGCTGGGCGGTACATATAAATTACCGCCTAGGCCTCTCGTAAGGTGTTAAGACATCTCGCACCATTAGTTTGGCTATTAAAAAGTTTCGCTCCATTCTGTTGTCGATTTTTATGGTGAACGAAAGCAATCCTGCAATTTGAGAGAAAACATCTTTAGCCTGGGCATTTTCTTTCAACAAAATATGCTTGAAGGATTCAGAGATCATATTTACTCAAACATTGCAATAAGAATCAATGATCTCGAAAATAATTACAAAATCAACAACAGTCCCTTAGAACCAGTGTAATTTCAATAAATTCTATATGAAAGTAAATATTCTGTCATGAATAATACGTGTGCGTTAAGTTTAATTGATTCTACAAATAAATAATACTATATAAATTAATACAACATTATATTAGTTTAAGTAAAGATCGTAATGAGGACTTCTAGTAAGAGGCGAAATGTAGAGAAATGTAAATGTTTGTGATTACCCTGGCTATGTTTTACACTTTGCCTAAGACACCATGGGTATGTAAAATGCTTGGTTAATGTTTACAATTATCTGCATTTTATAGTTTGCCTAGGGGTATTGAGCATTCTTTAGAATACTTACATTTCTATGAAATGACAGATTAAATATTTGGCTGTAACATACATGCTTCGAATCAATCGATATGACGACTACATCATTGAAGTCGTTAAATCTCGTGTAATATGTTTTTAATTAACACAACACGTAAAAGCGTGTCGTATTTCGTATAAATGGGTCTTTAGTACATTATTGAGGCAATTAAAGTTTGTGTCTTGGCAAATATAATCATTGCAAATAAACTTCAACCCTTTATGGCCACACAATGTATATTTTCATAATCAAATTGAAAATATATTTTTGTCAATGGTATTTAATTTCAATTGTCAAATACAATAACAAAAATGCCCATTTGTCAGTATAAATGAACTGCAATTAATTATGCATTACAAATTATATTTACATTTTTCCAAGATCCACATTATAGCTTTAGCGGAAAGCCTAATTTGCAAACACTTTTTGAACATTTAATAGTCAAAAGGAAACTCTCTTTCTTAACATATATTGAAATAATTTAATAACTCCGCTGCTAAAGCCATAAATATAAACTTTCCATGGTCAATTTCCAAGGTAAAAGGTTACCTCCAAAAATAATCAGGTAAAGAACACTATTTAGCAGAAAATCTATTTATAATCCATGAAAATCAACATTTTGCTTAAACGCTTAGCTAATCATATGCATACCAGACATGTGTGCTTTTGTTACTTGTAAGACTAATTCACGAAATCAGAATACTGCAACACAATAGTTATGTGGGATCCCTCTGTTTATGTGGCACCTTGCTACCTCTAGGAAGATTATGGTTAACACTCACTCACTCACTCACTAACTGTGGGCTTATGCCACAGCCACGCATAGCTGCACTCACCCTCCGACTCCGTTTCCGGGGGTTTCTCCGCACGAGTTCCCAGGCTGTGACTCGGTTCACCCCAAGTAGCTACCGACATGAATGTCTGACTTTCCTCAACCATAAGTCAAGTGGTCATCTCCGAGGTCTCCTCCACTCAGGGTTGTCACTCACCAAGCAGGGTTGACATCAGGGAGGCGAGCCACGTGCCCATGTAGCCGAAGCTGGCACTCATTAACTATGCAGCCAATATGTCTCATATCAGTTTCAAAGAGTTGGCACTGGTTTGATATTTCTCCAAATCACTACTGAGTACCCTTGTCTTGCAACCATAACACAAGGCACAAATCACCAGTGTTTCAAAGATTCGTAACTTAGTCCTTCTACACAGGTATCGACATGTCTTTACTATATACTCTTATTGATAAAATCCATAACCCCATATGCTGGTCCAAGGTGACGAACATCATCATGGCCTGAGCCACCACTGTTATGGATCTTACCACCAAGAAAAGTTAATTTATCCAAGACTTCTATGATCTCACCACATGTTTGTACAGACTGCACTGCTTTACCCAACAAGTTGCCAAAAGCTTGAACTTTAGTCTTAGTCCAAAAGACCTTTAGACCCAGGGGCTCCAACTCCTCATGTAGTGTCTCGACAGTTAGTGTGAACTGTGAGAATCTCTAGCGACTCAGCTAGGATTACTGCATCATCAGCAAAGTCAAGGTCAGTGATCGTGATATTGCTGATCGATGCTCGGCATTGACTATGATTGACTGTCTAGCCCCGTATCCAGTCCATACAAGTGCCAAAAAGGGAGTGTGCCACAACACATCCCAATATCATTCCTGAGTTCACAAGGAAGAAGGGGGAAGCCTGCCCACCAAACTTGAAAGCACTTTTTGTTCCTGTATAAAGTCCGGACACCAGATCAATAATCGGTGCTGGTATCCTACGGAGTCGGAGAAGCTTCCTATCTTTAACTGATGCACTCAGATGAATGCTTTTTTGAGATCGACATTGACTGCAAGCAGCTCCTCTCGAAACTCAACTCAGAGTTCAACAAGGACCCAATGCGCCAGCATTTGGTTTATTATAGACTTCTTAAGTGTAAAACCAAATCGCTCATGTCTCTGAATTAGCTTCAATAACATATGAGCGAAGACCTTGCCTGGCACACTAAGCAGTGTAACACCACCGTAGTTGTTGTAGTTCTGTCGGTCCCCTTTTCTAACACCACCGTAGTTGTTGTAGTTCTGTCGGTCCCCTTTTCCTTTCCAGGTAGGGAAAGTAAGCCCCTTTTCTAGTCAAGAGGTATGGTGCAAGTTTGGCAGATAGCCTTCCCACCCTTCAGCCTAGCCAAAGCCTCCCTTACCTCAGCAACGGAGAGTAGGTCTTCACTGACTGGAGGATCAGAAACTGGTAGCTGTTCATTTACAGGTTGAATTTAACCACCAAGGATAAAGTACTCAGCCCAGCAGTTCCTACACTCATTATCATCCGATGCGACTGTGCCAACTGCTATTTATGCTGAATTTACCAAGGGTGTAGACTTGGATCAGATCTTCTTCAGGGCTCAGTAAGCAGGCTGGAGGTCATTTGCAAATAAATGACCCTCAACCTCCTCAGTAATTCCCATGACATACCTCTCCTTATTTCTCTGCAAAAAAACTGTTGTTCTACAGGTCAGTCTGGCAGCAAGGCTCTCCTCATTAATGTTCAGTTTCGCGCATAACTATATATCCTCTCCTTGTCCTTGGTTTAACTTCACCACATTCAACAGCTGCCGCAAGTGCCTTAATGATGTTGTTGTTGATGATGTTCCCCAAGCTGCCTGGCCGAACAGCCCCAAGGCCCGAGCAAGGCCAAGGCCATAACCGAGCGCCCCCACAGAACCCTCCCTGCCGACCACAATAAAGCCTGGGTGACCGAAGCGACTCCATGGCGGGGAGCTGAGGAGGATGCGGAAACGCCCGGGAAACCAAAGCCCCACCAAAGGCCCCTGTGCCCCTCAGCAATTATGAAGAGGAAGTTGAAGGGCAAAGCAAAAATGTGACGCTTTTGCTTCCAATCTTGGTAGATTGGGAGGTCAATCCACGGAAGAGACGCCGTCACTTGAGATCTAGAAAATATATAAGTAAAAGGAACATTCAGAGTAAGCTATGGGTATGGCAGAGATCGCTCAGCTCTCACTCGTCACTCTGATAGACTAACCCATCTCCACATGACTAGAACCTAATCCTCTCAGCATCAGCTAGGAAAGGCCCTAGAAAGCTGCTTTGGCGGGGGGATAGCTCCCCTATTTCAACTCCTTTCGGGGTTGGGCACCCGCCAGTAGTTGGGCGCAAGTTGGACTAGATATTAGTCCATCAGGTGCCTGGCCCGAGGAGACGGTTTATATGAGTGGTGCACCTGAAAGTGTGGTGGGCGTCTCTTCCGTGGATTGACCTCCCTGCTGCCAACCTAGAGGTTGGCAGAGGGGGAGCCAAGGCATCATATTTTTCTTTTGCCCCTCAACTTTCCTTTCATAATTGCTGAGGGGCACAGGGCCTTGGGTGGGGTTTTGATTTCCCGGGCGTTTCTGCACCCTCCTCAGCTCCCGGCCTTGGAGTGGCTTCGGTCACCTGGGCTTTATTAGTGGTAAGCAAGGAGGGTTTTGTGGGGCCGCTCAGTTATGGTCTTGGCCTTGCTCAGGACCTTGGGGCTGCTCGGCCAGGCAGCCTGGGGAACAGCAACAACAACAACAAAACTTGCGCCCGACCCCTTCCCTCAAATTACCACATGTTCACTCATCTATTCACAAGCATACTCCATTCATTCCTGTTTATTAACACATACAATAACACGTATAATTGCAAAAACAGTTAAATGAGGTGATGATATTGTCTGAATATAATTTGTTTCCCTTGTCCAGACGAGTCATTTGAGACTAGTTTGACATCTCTATCACAGTATACAGTTTGGGGCAAAATTCAGTGTTTCAGAACTCTAATGGAAATTAATTGAACACTGGCTGCCACAGGCACCAGCATGAAGAGTCAGATTCCCTCCACCCTTTAAAATGTTCGTATTGGGTCTTAGTATGAATGTAGAAAGTATGATGCTTTAGTCAAGAAGTTCACGATATTTGCCTTATCCGCTGTACTATACGGAGCAATGGGAAGTATGTGGAAATTGAGAAATCTTGAAATGAAAGCTAAAAATGCAATGTATCAAGGGATAGTTGTACCAGCAGTGATGCATGGGGCTGAGACATGGGGTCTGAAGGCTCAAGAGAAAATAAGGTTTGATGTGATGGAGATGAACTGCTTGAGGAGTATGTGTGGAGTAACGCATACATATAGATTGACATATGAAGAGGTACAGTACGTAGGAGAGTGGGACAACAGGAAGCCTTATCAGCCACAGTGGAAAGAAAGGTGCTCTGCTGGTATGAAAAAATTGAACCAATGGGAGATGAAATGCATACAAAGAGAATATATGAATCAGAATCAAGGGGAAATAAATTGAAAGGAACACCTCGGATGAAATGAAGAGATGGTGTAATAAAAGTGTTGAAAGATAGAGAGATGAATGAAGAACAGGCAAGAAAAGTGGTAATGAATAGGAATGAATCTTCCTTATAATGTTGCAATTTCATGATGATCTGGCCTTGTTGGGAGCCTTTAGACATGTCTATCGAACTCAGTTATATTTACAGAGTCTGTGGTTAACATTGAATTGACTATTCATAGTGTTCATAGTACAAGATAAGGATTATTATGAATTATTAGGTACCCTCTCGTTTTCTCTTGCTGTTGTGCTGCCATCTCTCGTGTGCATGGATCACTATTATCAGGGATATGAAGTAACTTTTTTCCATCCTTATAGTATCCTTGGTAATGCCCTCTGCTCAGTTTCCTCAACCAACACTCGAGAAGTATATTGTTGTGCCGGGTTCTGATCGTTTAGTTCCCTTGATGCAGTCCTTAAAACAATCCAGTTCTGGTTTGATGGACTTAAATATACTTGACAGGGACATCCCGAGTAGGTTCTATAAGCAGTAAAAATGGTATTCAAAGGTTCAATATAATACTCAATAACAACACAAGGAAGAACACATATGAATATTTTATTTAATAAACAGGAAGGTGGGTGGAGAAGAATGATTGGTAAGACAAATCCCACAATAAGAGTAAATATATATATTGTCCTTATGTCAGAACAAGGTTACTGATACCAGAATAACTCAATAGTGAGAATCTAGTATAACATCAAATCATGTGGAAAAACATACATAGAGGCATAATGTACAAGAATCAAATTAACTTTCAATGCAATAATAAATGAGAGTAGAATATCTTCCGTTTTCAAAGAGACTTCAATGCCCTAGATAATGATCCTAGGGTAATAATGAGAAGAGTTGAGGTAACAAAGATACAGTCACAGGAGGCAAGGTGAGTCACGTGTGGGGCTCAGTTGACCCTTTTAAAACTGACCGCGTGAGCTTGCCTTCAGGTCAGGTCACTGGGAAGGTCACCAGGTGAACTGAGATGGTAAATACAACTCTTTCTAGTTAATGCAACTATGAACCTAGCTACAGTGCAATGTTACTTTATTTTATATGAAAGGGCTGAGATTATTATTTATAATAAATGAGAAGTATCAAAATCGCTCTCAAGGAAGTTATATCTTATTACGGAATTATATTACTTGAACATATGCTACGATAACGAACCGAACCTAGGAATTCGTGTCACTATAGTTTTCTTAGGTAAAGCAGAGTAATTATGTGAATTTAATAATAGCAAAAAGGTAGTTTATTTGGTCTGCTAATTGGTATTAATTGGATCAAGATGTAATCTTCAATATTCACTATTAACCTGACAAGTGCGATATAGACCTAGGTGCTAGGGTAGTTATTTGTGCATTTCTAGCCCTGGATTCTGACAGAATTCGTTATATTTACAATATAAACCATTATTTGTTTTCGGTATGCTTTTATTTTACATATATGATGTATATATGAACCTTCAAGAGTGCTAAAATAAGTGGGAAAAGCATTTGGGTGGTGAAAAACGAAGATATTGGCCACCCGGTCATAATCTCAGGCGAGAGAGAGACACAGGCAGCCCTCCCCTCTCGCTGTCTGGGAGTCAACTGAGACGAGCGGGGCGGTGTGTGCCGGTGTCTGGGTGTTGCATAACGATCTTTTATGCAACCCACTTGTGCTACATTATCGCGGGAGAGAAAAATAACCGATAAATGATGATAATAAGAGGAAAAATAGGTGATAATTGAGGAGGGGAGGGAGGGGGGAATAAGGTGGGGAAGGAGGGGAGGGGGGTGGGTGAAATTTACATGGATGAGTACTGGAGGGGAATTATCTCACCTAGAGACAAATTCCTTTGTTTTGATAGGCCCTTTTTTTTTATGGAAGGCTTCTTTTATGGTCCTGCTTCCGTGAGGCCTATCGCGTTCCCTATAGGAAGCCTTCCGTGAGGCCTATCGCGCTTGCCGGGTTAAGGTAACACACAAAGATAAGCAAAATACTAACTGAGTTCCAAAAAGCTCAGACGTAAATGAACACAATAGTTTTAATCTCAACAAGAGAGAACTGACTAATTAATAGATATCGATCGGTAGATCGTATTTAGTAATTAACTTGGCGCTAATGACGAAGTTTAGCCCCCTTCCGGATTGCTGAAGGACCACCTGTCTGTTGCCTGGCGCCCTGAACCGAGGACCCCTGCTCGAGCTATGGACGTAGCCCTGGACCTAGGAGCCCTGCTCGAATTATGTAAGCAGGCCTGGACCTAGGACCCCGGTTCGAACCAGGCCTAAATCGAGGAGGCAACCAGCTGTGTAAGATTGGCTACTACCCTCTACGCCAGCCAGACCAGTACTCTCGTCCCCCTACCCTCCCAAATACTTAAGTGTTTCTGTGTCTTTCTCTGTTGGTTATTGTTGTGAGGTATTGATTATGTAAATATGTGAACCGTGTTGTGCCCTGATTTACTTGCGATCCGTGCCCAAGATCCTATGCTTGCGTAATAAGTTTCATCCTTCTGAACCTGTGTTATTCTGTGTCCATCTAGCTTTCAGTTCTTGACCCTTGTTCAAGCCTTTATTTAATTCATAAATTACGCATACGTTACATATCAGTGTCATTAACGTATATTCAGGCCCTCCACGCTCGCAGATTTACTGACTACATGTATGTTGATTTATTATTTGTGAGTTGAAGTCCCAATATATTCCGTGATCAATCCATTTATATAATCGCTTTTTACCTAGAACCTACGCCCAATTTTCCAACGAGTGCTCAGTGTAATTCCTAAATTCTCTATTCAGTGATCGCATATGAAATATATCTTATAGACGTGCTTTTATGTTCTTGTAAATCTTGATGTTGTGATATATCGAATACCGTGTTTAGGAATTCTTTCTTCTGTGTTTCGTATCATTTGCATCCACCATACACTAATTGTATCTGTGTATTTTATTCATCTCGCCCTGTTAACCCGTTCAGGTCCGAGCCTGGTACTGCCTGTTTTAAGTATCAATGAGTAGGACTTCGTCGCCTACGCCCATGTACTAATTGTGCCTGTACATTTTATTTACCTCGCCCTGTTAACTTGTTCAGAAGCGAATCTGATATTGCGTTAAATATCAATGAGCTAAACTTCGTCTAGGTAGGTAAATTAATCTGAAGAGATACTACAGGAGGAGGGGAAGGAGTAGCTTGGAGTTGAGGGATGGAGGGATTAGGTGTTTTACTAGGGGGGGAAGGAGTAACTTGGGGTTGAGAAGTTGGAGGCAGATTGATAGTGATAGGGGTGGTTGGTTGAGTACCTGATGATTGAGAGAATGAAGGTAGGGTTATAGAAGGTGAAGGTTGGGCAGTTGATGAGTGGGAAGGTGCAGTGTGAGCAGGGACAGTGGTCTTAGTAGAGAGTATTGGAGGGGCAGAGACAGTGCGGGTAGGAACAGGGGGAGCAGGTGTAGGAACTGGCGTATGTTGTAAGGGTATAGTGTTGGGGGGGTTAGGCTTATGTAATTTGTTTAAGTCAGCAGGATGTTTGAGTTGACGAGAGGGAGAGGAAGGAGGAAGCAGCTCAGGAAGGGTGGACTCTGTGGATTCTAAGTTGGGATTATTGTCACTTGGTAACCTGTCATGTTGATCTGGATTAGCGAGCATTACAGCATTGTCATTGATCGGTTGTAATCTACGTACATACCTGTTACGAAACGTGTGAGGTTCCCCAAAATAATTAATGGCAATTTGATAACCGTTGGGCACAGATAAGATTTCAAAGGGGCCCTTGAATCTAGGTTTCATTTTGGAGGGGACTGGCAGGTGTGCAACCATGACGAGGTTGCCAATGTGATGTGGGCTGGCTCTGGGAGTTTCATCAGGTTGAAGGTCTTGGACATATTTGATTTGTCGAAGTCTGTTCTTGAGGTGTAGTAGATTTTGGTCGAAATTAGAGGATGGTTCATACGGTGCAGCCAGATGATGTAATGGGAGGAGGAGGGGGGTTACTCCCATCACTCGTTCATGGGGGGTAATTCCATCTTCTGTTGGGCAGGTGTTGATGCCCCATTGCACAATCCTTACTTGGCTGGACCAGTCTTTGGAGTCCATTTGTTGCAGGCGGGTTCTGATCTGATTGGCAATGGTTCTATGGCTCCTTTCACAGATGGACTTTCCCTGGGGCCAGTAGGGAGAAGAGTGACTGATTTTGAAGCCACACATCAGTGATAGTTGTGACACATGACTGGTAAATTCTGGGGCATTGTCGGAGTGAATGGCTTCTGGCAATCCGAAGTAAGGGAACACATGTTGGATTAGTGCTTCTGCCACTGCCAAAGCAGAGTGTTCTTTGGCTGGGCATGCTATGACATACTTGGAGTAGGTGTCAACGAAGGTGATGATATATTTGTGTCCATGGCTGTTCTCGAGGGGTCCCATGACGTTGACTGCAAGGAGTTGCCATGGTTTAGATGCAACTAGTTTACCTGTGGGGCCAGGTGTCTGGGTTCTGTCTTTTCCTAGGGCACATGCTCTGCAGGCTTCTGTTATCTTCTTGGTAGTTAGGTAGGGAGATGGTGTCCAGTACACTTGTTGAAAAGTGGCGATGAGGCGTTTTTGAGCTAAATGGATGCCATTATCCATGTGTATTGATTGCATCGTGGGAAATGCGTTTGTGGGGGTGATCACAATTTTTCCTTCTAGGGTGAATAAATTACCCCCACGTCTGGATAGCTGGTTAAACAGTTTTCTAGGGATCCAGTCGGGTTTTTGTTGTCGTTGGTAGTTGCTTAATAATTCTTGTTGGCTTTCTTCTACTTGTCCTAGATGGTGAATGGCGTGGATGGTGTGAGGGGGTCTTCTTTTTCTGTGGCCTGTTGATGTTGCAGGGGGAGGCGAGAGAGGGCATCCGCATTTGTATGTAATTTCCCTGGTCGATAGACTATATCTATGTCAAACTCTTCCAGGGATTCTCTCCAACGAACAGTTAAGGCGTTCTTGGTGTCTGATTTTCTTAGCCATTGTAATGCATGATGATCTGTTATGACTGTTACTTTTACTCCTGCTAGGTATGCTTTAAAGTGTTGTAAGGCCCAAATTATGCCTAAACACTCTCTCTTGGTGGCTGGGTAATTGACTTCCGCAGGGCTTAGGGTACGGCTTGCACAAGCAATGATGTGCTCTTTTCCATCATAGGTTTGGCCTAAAACTGCGCCTATTCCAAACTGGGATACGTCAGTGTAGAGTCGGAAAGGCTGGGTATAGTCAGGGAAGGATACGACCGGGGAGGCAACTAATTTGGCTTTGAGAGTTTGAAAAGCTTGCAGTCTAGCTTCTGTCCATTGCAAAGGTTCTTCTTTCTTGGTGAGGTCGTGCAGAGGTTTAGCAATGGTTGCAAAGTTCTTTACGAATCTTCTATAGTAAGAGGCCAGGCCGAGAAACGCACGTACGCCTTTTACGTTGGTGGGGGGGGGGGAAATTTTACTTATGGCTTCTAACTTGGCTGGATCTGGAGCGATACCATCTTCTGACACTACGTGACCAAAAAAGTTGACTTGTTTTTGGGCCAGGGTGCATTTGGAGGGTTTAAGTTTGAGGTTGGCCTCTCTAATCCTCTGGAATACTTGTTTGAGGCGTTGGAGGTGTTCTGCCCAGGTAGTGCCGAACACAATGATGTCGTTGAGGAAAGCCAAACATATTTCCCAGGTTAAACCTTGTAGCACTGACTCCATTAACCTGGAAAAGGTGGCTGGTCCGTTACAGACACCAAACGGAAGTACAGTGCACTCGTAAAGTCTTCCTTGGCTAGTGGAGAATGCTGTTTTTTGTTGATGTTCGGGTAGGACAGGTACTTGCCAATAACCAGCTTGCAGGTCTAGGGTGGTGAACCATTGGGCTCCTAGTAGAGAGTCGAGAGAGTCGTCGATCCGGGGAAGGGGAGTGGCGTCTTTAATGGTGACGTCGTTTAGCTGGCGATAGTCGACACAGAATCTGGTGGATCCGTCTTTCTTTCTGACGAGCACCACCGGTGAAGACCACGGGCTATGGGAGGTTTTAACTATTCCGGTTGCGAGCATATCTTGAACTTGTTTTTCTTCTTCGAGTCTTTGGATGGAGTTTTTCCTCCTGATAGGTTGCTTGATGGGGGGGGCCCACGGTCTGAATGGGGTGATGTAAGACTTGGGTGTTACCCATATCTCGATTGGAAGTGGCGAAAATATCTTGAAAGGAAAGAAGGAGGTTTTTGAGGGTACGTCAGGAAGAGGGTTGGAGAAGGGGGGAGAAGGATCAACAGGTGGGGTTAGTTCTTCGGAGTATATTTCTAGTTCTCCAATTTATAAACCTCTGGGTAGCTGGATAGGTTGTTCTGATATGTTAGCAATTTTAATGCAATTTATGTGGTGAGGTAGCAAAGTGGGAGCGGTTAGGCAGGCCCCATTGAAAGGGCTTCGGAGGTGGGGGGTCAAAAGGGCAGGCCCTTGGAATCTGGACGCCAAAGGGACCCATTGTTCATGATGAGGTGGAATGGTTGTTGATTTAGAGATTATGGCAGGGGACAGGATCTGGGTAGGGCAGGAATGAGGTTCAGGATGGGGTGTGGGTTGGGGAGGGTCAGTTAAGCAAGGGTTAGGTGGGGAGGGGTATTTGGGGAATGGGGAGGATTCAGAGTTAGGTAAGGTTGCGATGTGATTGGCTAGGGCTGGAGGGGCAGTGACGTCATAAGTATGGTGGTTGGGAAGGGGTTTAGATTGTTTGACGTTAGGGGGGGTGGGGTTTGTTGTTGCTTGTTTTTTTTTCGGACTGATAGTCGTATGACAAAGTCCTGCGCCAACAATCTATGGAGGGGTGAAGGGCTGCTAGTAAATCTAGCCCTAGGTAGCCGTCATATTTGGCTTCACTGGGGTACACTACGAATGAGTGTCGCACCCCTTGAAGGGGAAGGGGGGGTTGGACATGCAATGGATGAGTTTGACCAAGGTTGGGAATAACCTGTTCGTTGGCACTGATTAAGATTATGTGGGAGGGCACAATGCCTCCGAAACTTTGGTTATGTTTCTGGAAAAAGGGAAGGAAAAGACAGGAACGGGAAGCCCCCGTATCAATTAAGAGCCGCACTTTCACCCCATTCAGAGTGAGTTTGTGATACACCGGAAGTCCTCCTTGTGGTGCATTGTCAAGAGACCCCGCCATGGTCGCGACGAGTTCTGTGGGGGCGCGAGCTAAAAATCCAAGTTTTCTGCTTGGATCGGCTCCGGCTGATGCATTGAAATCTCTGGGGCGTCTTCCATGTCTTCTTCTTCTATGCCCGCCATGCTATTTTCTGTGATAGCGGACACTGGTCATGGCTTGACCCACGGTATTTGGGCCCACCAACTTGGAGCTCTGTTCCTTTTCCTAGTGAGTTCCCCAAAGGACCTCTTTATTGACCAAAGTAAGCAGGTAGAGTTGCACGGCTTCCAGTCAGCAGGGCGTATCCGTGCCCATTCTTCAATTCTGTCTGAGGGTTTGGGGACTGTGGGGCCTCTGTTAATGAGAGGGCTAGGAGTAGGGTGAGTAGTGACTTTTCTAATCACTGCTGCTATCTTGTTGGTGGTACGGGGTTGACTTGGTTCTTGCGGGATATGCATTGCCATGATCCTCTTAATTGTGAGCAGGTCTGCATCATAGTTAGTAGGGTCTATGGTGGAGAAATGTCTGGCCACCGGCTCAGGGAGGATCCTGACTAGAGCTTTGAACACTAGTTTTCTTCTCTGTGCATTTGTTTCTTCATGGAAAGCGTTCATTGCCAGTTGTTGCAGCTTGTCGATGGTCCCATCTAAATCGCCAGTATATGTGACTGCATGAAACTTTTTGTCTGCAATCGTCTGACCTAATATGGGGTTAACAGGTGATCTGACATAAACTTCAAATTGGGCCCATGTCAACCCTGTCATATTATCACGCACGTATCCTGATACCTTTGATAATTTTCCTAGTTTAAGTACAATGGTGTGTATCTTGGAAGAGTCATCTTCCCTAAACATCATGTCTAGGATAGGTTTGACTATCTCCAGGTAAGTATAGATGTCATGCTCCTCGGTTTTAAAGACCAGGATATCGAACCTGGGTGCTGCTGCCATGATAAGAGTAGGATATTGTCAATTGAATACCGGAAACAAAAAATTGAAATAGCTAGAATATCCGTACTGGTACGCCGTATCAAGACACCGCTGGCTACCAGTGTTGTGCCGGGTTCTGATCGTTTAGTTCCCTTGATACAGTCCTAAAAACAATCCAGTTCTGGTTTGATGGACTTAAATATACTTGACAGGGACGTCCCGAGTAGGTTTTATAAGCAGTAAAAATGGTATTCAAAGGTTCAATATAATACTCAATAACAACACAAGGAAGAACACATATGAATATTTTATTTAATAAACAGGAAGGTGGGTGGAGAAGAATGATTGGTAAGACAAATCCCACAATAAGAGTAAATATATATATTGTCCTTATGTCAGAACAAGGTTACTGATACCAGAATAACTCAATAGTGAGAATCTAGTATAACATCAAATCATGTGGAAAAACATACATAGAGGCATAATGTACAAGAATCAATTTTAACATTCAATGCAATAATAAATGAGAGTAGAATATCTTCCGTTTTCAAAGAGACTTCAATGCCCTAGATAATGATCCTAGGGTAATAATGAGAAGAGTTGAGGTAACAAAGATACAGTCGCAGGAGGCAAGGTGAGTCACGTGTGGGGCTCAGTTGACCCTTTTAAAACTGACCGCGTGAGCTTGCCTTCTGGGCAGGTCACTGGGAAGGTCACCAGGTGAACTGAGATGGTAAATAATACTCTTTCTAGTTAATACAACTATGAACTTAGCTACAGTGCGATGTTACTTTATTTTATATGAAAGGGCTGAGATTATTATTTATAATAAATGAGAATTATCAAAATCGCTCTCAAGGAAGTTATATCTTATTACGGAATTATATTACTTGAACATATGCTACGATAACGAACTGAACCTAGGAATTCGTGTCACTATATTTTTCTTAGGTAAAGCAGAGTTATTATGTGAATTTAATAATAGCAAAAAGGTGGTTTATTTGGTCTGCTAATTGGTATTAATTGGATCAAAATGTAATCTTCAATATTCACTATTAAGGTAACACACGAAGATAAGCAAAATACTAACCGAGTTCCAAAAAACTCAGACGTAAATGAACACTATAGTTTTAATCTCAACAAGAGAGAACTGACTAATTAATAGATATCGATCGGTAGATCGTATTTAGTAATTAACTTGGCGCTAATGACGAAGTTTAGCTCATTGATATTTAACGCAATATGAGATTCGTTTCTGAACGAGTTAACAGGGCGAGGTAAATAAAATGTACAGGCACAATTAGTACATGGGCGTAGGCGACGAAGTCCTACTCCTTGATACCTAAAACAGGCAGTACCAGGCTCGGGCCTGAACGGGTTAACAGGGCGAGATGAATAAAATACACAGATACAATTAGTGTATGGTGGATGCAAATGATACGAAACACAGAAGAAAGAATTCCTAAACACGGTATTCGAAATATCACAACATCAAGATTTACAAGAACATAAAAGCACGTCTATAAGATATATGTCATATGCGATTACAGAATAGAGAATTTAGGAATTACACTGAGCACTCGTTGGAAAATTGGGCGTACGTTCTAGGTAAAAAGCGATTATATAAATGGATTGACCACAGAATATATTGGGACTTCAACTCACAAATAATAAATCAACATACACATAGTCAGTAAATCTGCGAGCGTGGAGGACCTGAATATACGTTAATGACACTGATATGTAACGTATGCGTAATTTATGAATTAAATAAAGGCTTGAACAAGGGTCAAGAACTGAAGGCTAGATGGACACAGAATAACACAGGTTCAGAAGGATGAAACTTATTACGCAAGCATAGGATCTTGGGCACGGATCGCAAGTAAATCAGGGCACAACATGGTTCACATATTTACATAATCAATAACCTCACAACAATAACCAACAGAGAAAGACACAGAAACACTTAAGTATTTGGGAGGGTACTGGTCTGGCCGATGTAGAGGGTAGTAGCCAATCTTACACAGCTGGTTGCCTCCTCGAGCAGGGGTCCTCGATTTAGGCCTGGTTACGTAATTCGAACCGGGGTCCTAGGTCCAGGCCTGCTTACGTAATTCGAGCAGGGGTCCTAGGTCCAGGGCTACGTCCATAGCCCGAGCAGGGGTCCTCGGTTCAGGGCGCCAGGCAACAGACAGGTGGTCCTTCAGCAATCCGGAAGGGGGCCAACGTCCACGGGGCACTCTCGAGGGCCAGGGGGGCGAGGGGGGGGGGGGGCACCGTAGCAACACCGTCCCAAAGAGCCGTATCCTGAATGGAGTCCGCCTAGTCGGTAGGTGAGGGTGGTTTTGCATACTTTCCTCAGGTTTTCCTGAGGTCCTATTCAAATATTTTCTTACTTCAGGGGTCAATGAACTCGGGAAAAAAAGGGTGTAGAGGAAAGAGGAAAAATGGTTGTTGTGAGGTACATATACATTCTAGCCTGGGAACTCAGGTATTATCATATGGGCCTGGTTCCAAGGTAATATTATAATACTTAATGGGGCGGCTGGAAGGTCCAGGGCTGCTGTGAAAAATAAAGAACACTTAAAGCTAAAAATGGAGCAACTGTCCTGCAGGTTTCTAATTATCCTCAGACCTACACATAGGGGACTGTAGTTGTATCTTCGGGGGCCTGGAGTAGCCAGGCGTCATCAGATCCACTTGTTCCTGAAATATCTGGGGTGCTGGTGAGTAGATTGCATAAGGGAGTGCTCATCATATCCCAAATCTGGCGGAACAATACAGAGAGCGTCACTTCTGGTGGAGACTACGTAAAAGGAGGGTTCTAATTGGTGGTCCCAGGGCGGTTGTGGTTGGCTGAGGATGGTGGCTTGTGACTGGCTGAGAGAGTCCTCCGTTTTCTCAGGTGGCTGTGGGCGTGAAAGAGAACTGTGGAATGGACGGCTGGGCATGGTCAACTCAGGTAGATTCTGGCAGACTCGTAGGGGGGACTCAGGTAAACGTCTTCGTCGTCTGTCCTGGGGTTTTGAGGTTGCCTGAGTGGTTATGCTGGCCACTCGGTGTATCGTTGGTGTGGGGCCCGTCATCTCATATATAAATAAGGCAAATAAATTCACACTTTAAAGTATGAACTCAATGAAGCCAAAACACCAAAATTAACTAAACTCAAAAAATCAAAATTAACTGAAACCAAACCATAGTATGAATTCAATATAAAACTCTGAATTAATTAATAAAAAATTCCTTCTCACCAGTAGTATATAATATTCCTGAGGTTTATAGCGATATGGTCAAGGGACTGGAGTTCTCGAAAGGGGACTTTAGTCTTGGTCGCTATTAAGGAAGACGTCAGGGGTTTCCGAGCAGGACAACCTCTGGGTTTATATTTCCAGTATACCTAGGGGTATAGACTTGGGGATCTCGGGGAATGCGGTTCCGTTCTTCCTGACTTTAAGGTGGCTTAACCCCTTAAAGGCGAGCTATGTGTAATGGACACCCTACCGCCAGGCGACAATATTAGGCCCCATTCCCACCTAAATTCGTCATTTTACGATAAATATCGTTATTACTTATTCATAAGCACCTACTTTGTGTTTAGTATGAAGATAGTAACATGTAACAACAATAAAACAAGTTGGAATAGTGTTTGGATGGTCAAAATCACGAATTATAGTCGGCCGGTACATTCATGAATTGTGGAGCAGAGCGAGGCAGACCGTCCCCTCGCGAGGCCTGAAGCCTGACTGACTCATTCACCCACACTCTACCTCTCGCAACAGACTTGCTAGTCACATGACAACACCATAGGACCGGCTTGGAGATGTTGACGCAAAAATATACCAATGAATAAGGGAATAACAGGGAAAATAGGTAATAATTGAAGGGGGGGAGGGGAAGGAGGGGATTTTGACAGATGTGGAGGAGTGATAGAGGTATGGAGGGGAATTATCTCACTTAATCACCACTTCACTTGTTTTAAGTGCTACTGGGGCCTTTTAAAAAAATTGTTTAGGCCTTACCTCTTAAGGGGACCGACCGGTTAATTTAGGCTTAAAAAACTCGAAATCCTGAAAATACCAATAGGTGCTTACTCAACAAGAGTCAACATCCCTTCATAAGCCAGTGAAATGTTATTAGTGAAAACCCATTGGAAATAGTTTTTTTTTATGTTTCCAAACTTTTCCTGTAATTCTAAAAACGTTATATAGCAAACTTTGAAATTAACATGCTCAGTAACTACTGGTCGTACGAGGAGCATACCTATATAAATCGAAAGAGCGTAAGCTACTCTACAACCTCCCATATGCTTTATCTTCTACTTTGCCATGTTCCTGCATAAAATATTGTAAATCTAAAAACAAAAGTAAAAATTTTCACCTAATTACCTTAGACTTTCACCTGTTTTTCTCAAAACCTATATTGTCGCACTTTCGGATGTTATTCTACAGTTATTATTGGACCTATAGGAATGGTGTATATACCATTGGAAAGGTAATTAAAAACACTACAAGGTCTATAAAGCCAATTTACTCTAGTAATTTAATTTTGTTCACAATATGTCGTCAAAGTTGTAATTTTCTATAAATATATTCGTCTGAATCCGTAATCACCTAAATCGAACAAATACACAAAATATATAAAATGTTTTTTATAGCAACTACAGATACACCTTTTGTGAGTTGTTTGATCACATAAAACATGTGCTATGGGGATTTCTGTAGGAGTTTATCATTTTCTGCAGTGCTATGGTTTTCAACATTTGTTTACCTAAATTGCAAAAAAAAAAAAAAAAAAAAAATTGTTTGATCTAGTTTTATGGTCATATACACCTGTGCCAAATTTAATTTAAATTGAAAGTAAGACCTGGAAGTTTGTAATTAACCGGTCGGTCCCCTTAAGAGGTTCCTCGCCCTTGCCCACCAAAACCTCTTTAGAGTGTTCTCGCCGTTCCCGGGTAAATAAACCTAATTGGTTGATAGCCTCTAAAGTCCTATTTTAACCTAACTAACTAAGCAATATGTAAGTTTGTGAAATAGTAAAAATTAAATTGATAAAAATATAGCCATGGTAAGGCAGTTTATTTATTATGTATGTATGTATGTATGTAAGAATGGGAGAATGCTAGCCGAGAAGCAAGAGAGAGTTGAAAGGTGGAGGGAGTACTTGAACGAGTTGCTAAAGGTAAGGAATGAAGAGCCAGCACACATAGTTGGATATGGTATGGGAGGGAGAAGAAGACAGGTAGTGGAGGAGGAGGTGGGGATCTGAGGTCAGAAGTGCGAGAAGCCATGAAAGGAGTGAAGTTGTGGAAAGAACCAGGAATAGATGGCGTGTGTGGGCAAATGCTGAGGTATGGTGGTGAGATAGTGATCGAATGGGTATGGAAAATGTGCAAACTAGCATGGGAGAAGGGGAGTGCACCCGATGACTGGAAGACTGGCATAGTAGTCCCCATATATATGGGCAAAGGGGAAAGAGGAGTGTGTGGTAACCACCAAGGAATGTGTCTTCTAAGCATAGTAGGGAAGATGTACAGTAGGGTAGTGATTGAGACAGTGAGAGTGAGAACGGAGAAATGGATAGGCGACGAGCAGGGAGGTTATAGGAAGGGAATAGGATGTGTAGATCAGATTTTTACCCTGAATTGTGTTGTGGAGAAATACCTGGAGAAGCAACAAAAGGTGTATGTTGCCTTTATGGACTTGGAGAAGGCCTATGACAGAGTGGATAGAGAAGGTATGTGGAAAGTATTTAGAATAGACGGAGTAGATGGCAAGTTGCTGAAAGCAGTGAAGAGCATGTATTAGGATGCAAAGGCAGCAGTATGTGTGGAGAATGAGCAGAGCGAGTTCTTTGACCTGAATGGTGGGTTGAAACAGGGGTGTGTGATGTCCCTGTGGTTGTTTACTGTATATATGGATGGAGCCATGAAAGAAATACAAGGAAGAGCAGTGGATGTTGGTATATATCTGAAAAGGGAGGGAAATGAGTGGAAGCTGCCTATACTGCTGTTCGCTGATGACACAGTTCTGATGAGCGATAATGAATGGGAGTTGCAGGGTCTGGTAAATGAGTTTGGAACAGTGTGCGAAAAATACAGAATTTGAAGGTAAATGCGGGGAAGAGCAAGGTTATGGTCTTCGAAAGGGGTGAAGTCACAGAGTGTGAGGTGAAGTTGAACGGTCAGGCTATGGAGATCGTCAGCTCTTTTAAGTATCTGGGCAGTGTGTTGAGTAAAAAGGGACTATGGATGAAGAAGTGCGGAAGAGGGTACAACAGGGGAAGAGGGTTGTAGGAACGCTGAAATCCGTAATAGGGTGGTCAGTATGGAAGTGAAGAAGTTCTTGCATGACGGTGTGGTAATCCCGACACTGATTTACGGAAGCGAAGCATGGACGTTTGAGAAGAGACTCAGACCAAGAGTGAGAGGGGTGGAAATGAGTTACTTGAGAAGTGCGTGCGAGTTACATGCAGGGATAGACAGACGAATGAGGAAGTAAGAAGGAGGTGTGGTGTAGAGGTAGATGTGCTGGAAAGTGTGAAAAGGAACACCTTGAGATGGTTCGGCCATATGGAACGTATGGGAAGCGAGAGAATGACTAAGAAGGTGTACGAGAGCGAGGTGGAAGGACAGACAGTGAGAAATAGACCGAAAGAGAGGTGGAAGGATGGAGTGAGGAAGTATATGAATGAAGGCGGTGCTGGTTGGGAGGAAGGGCGTCGACTGACTGCGGACAGAGGTGCATGGGGGCGGTTCGGTCGTGGCCACCCCTTCGGGGATCACGGCGTCGGGCAATAGATTGATAGATGTATGTATATACTCAGGCACATACCCCATAGCTGGGGGTGGCTGACTCAAGACAGAGCCCGAACAGAAACAACAAAACAGATAACAAATAACAATATAAAAAAACAAATATAATAAAACCCACACACATCTAAGATGCCCAGGAGAAGACCCAGAGACCAAGGATCACAAGGGGCCTCCATCACTCCCCCGGTCCCAGACCTCCCAGAGAGGTTCTGGTCTTAGCAGGCAGATATGCAGTGAAGCCCACCTTACCTCCAGGCATAGCTCTTCACAACATACACCGGTTCCCCGGGCCAGGCGCCTGACGGACTATTATCTAGTCCAACTGGCGCCCGACCCCTTCTCCCTACGACTGCATTATTACTCATCTATTCACAAATATTCTCCTAGCAAAACATATAATATTTAACTCCCGGACCACTGACAACAGCAAATGATGATCCACCTATGTTTGCTACTATCTCCATACAACCAATCATTATCCCAGCACAACCTAGACCTAAATTTCAAGCGGCCAGTTGGGATTAATTTAAGACTGACATACATACCAAATTAGAGAGAGCAAATATTCTAAATAGTGATTAAATAGAAGACATAGACTTTAGAGGAATGGTTCACCACAAAAGGCCTATATGAGTACACAAGAAAACATATCCCCATTATTCATTACAACATGCTGAATAGCACAAAATATAGCCAACAAGCGAAACAATTGATGACTCATTAAAACAAACTTAGACAACGTTCCCTTATTCAGGTATGGGCTTATGATTATTACAGGGAATACAGTAATTTACATGATAGACTTAAAACTCTAATAACCCAAGACAAATCTGCAGTGTGGAGAATTATAATCCTTGAAACAGCTGATACATACCCAAATCCAGAAACAATTGGAGACAAATTAGACATATGCAAGGACGTGACACTCACGAAGCTAACTATAAATTTGACTCTCAAGGTAACAAAATTTGTCATATAAATGATCAAGCCAAATTATATGAAATATAATGGGAAACCGTGTATTATTATAGAAAGACGAACACAAAGAGAAGCAGAAATTAGAAAATTAAAACTGATAAATAAATTCACAATTATATAACTAGGTGCTAAACATAAAATTCCCATATTTCAATCACAATCGTATTGGGGAAAAACAACGAGGTGAACTCTTAGGCCTACATAAAAGTACTAAGGGCTTCATTAAACATATTACTGAAAAACAAAACAACCCTAGTATTAGCAGCACTAAGTAAATTGTTTCGATTCTCAGACATGAGTGTTAAAAAAAACTTTCGTACTAACAGTTATTAGTATCCTATACCAACTCACACAATGAGCAATACACAACTGATAAAACTATAACAAAAAATATGTGCCGCTGATTTTCAGCTAACCAACACTACCTGACAAGACAAATGCATGAATACACAAACACCTTACTACTTAACGTCCGACTCCACAACCAAGCTAAAAACATAATATATGGAACAAGCTGGAGCTCTCACGAGGTCCGACTTTATAAATCATTAGCGACGACTACAGACTACAAACAGAACTAAAATTCAATAATTGGTTCGGAAGTAGTCTCAAACTCATCAGCGAGTATACTTATATACTAATTTTATCATTAATATAATAATTGCATCAATGTAATTGATTCGCGTTTTATTAAGACATATAATAATATCTCTTCAGAAGATAATCTCAGAACAAACACAAATTAGCATCAGTAATAATATGAACATCATTCAATGACCATTCATAATTATTATCAACAATAATTCTGCAAATAATATAACAAATTGGTTAACTGTAACATTGAGACATTCACATTAGTTTTAGCTAGCTACAAATGAAGAACACTAAATAACACCACTTGCTTCAGAACATAAAATACGATTAACAAACAAAACTACACAGCAAGGTGGTCTGCCCACCAACCATTTTTCCTTCCTTCATCTTTTCCAAGTTTTACCTTCCCCTCCCCCTTCTTGTTCCTCCCTTTGACCCACCTATGGGTCAACAGACACACTCGGTCACCGAGACCCGACAAGAGAACATCTCCAGAGTAGGACCTACTATGAAGATGGAAATACTGTAGTACGATAACTCGTAGGTATGGGGAAACAGAATGGCAGACCGGTAAACGTTACGAGATCACATGTGCAGCGGCAACAAATCAGCTGGCAGTGCCACATCCGGTGTCATCTATAGAGCCGAGGGAAGAGCGGCTCGCACAATTGGTCACCAAGACCCGACCATAGAACATCTTCAAAGGAGGTCCGGTTGGCCTATCCCCGGCTCCTGTGCACGGATGCAATGAAGTCCAGGCGCGAAGCAGTATAAAGCGGCGAAAATGTGCCTGATAGCGGAGAACGAAAGGAGAAGGCAACTGTGATACTTTTTATAGTTACTACAGGTTGGCGCAAGCATATCCTGCTGACATCACACTCCTGAATTAGAAAGAAACAAACACGTTCACCTGCCTTTGTACTCAACCCCTAGAATGCCGCAAGATGGTTACCATGGTGACAGAGACGACCTGTCACCCCACCCCCAACATCGCACAGTGATTTCCGACTATCCACCACAAACTTAAAATACTTGTATTTTTGAATACCCAGTACCTTCATTTTTATGTCTATGTGTAGGTTATTACCTATATTGCAACCTCTTCCCATTTTTAATTGTACAGTAAAATAAGACATAGCAGCCTAACTTTTTGGAGAGAGTCTTAGTCCTATTTTGCAAGGTTATTGCCTTAGTTGTGGTTGTTGTTGTTGTTGTTGTTGTCGTTCCCTAGGCTGCCTGGCTGAACAGCCCCGAGTCCCCAAGGAAGGCCATGGCCACCATCAGGCTTCCCCACGGGGCTCTCAAGGACTGTAGATTATGTTGTTGGCATAAGTGATTATGTGGAATGCAGTCTTCTATGATGTGTTTAATGGTATGGGGTGCTGTGTTACATCCTGGGCAGGTGTCGTCGATGTGACAGTCGACGGAGCCATCCAGTCTCTTCCGATAGCTCAGAAGAGCTGGATGGTGCCCACATCTCAACCTGGCCAGGTGGAGTCTGTCCTCGCGAGGAAGGGAGGATTCGGAAGGATGCAATTCGGGAGGTCATGCCTGCAGCTGTGTGCTGTCGTTAGGTGATTGGATGGGACGGCGAGAGATATGAGTATGGATGTGCTTCTGGAAGCTGGTTTGGGGTGGACAGGGAGGAAGAGATGTCAGTATTTGTGTGTGATATCGTGTGCTGGGTGTTGTTTTGATATTTCTTGGTGTCTGTGGGTGTGCTGCCATGTAATGTAGTGGATGTTGTTGTTTTGTGGAGGCGGCAGCCAGGAATTGAGTGCCTCTCATGTCTAGGTGGTCTTTGACTTTGAGGACTTGGGTTTCTTGATGTAGGTGATCTGTAGGTATAGTAGCTGTGCAGCCTGTGATCATTTTGAGGGCTTTGATTTGAATGGTCTGCAAGGTCTTGTGGTGTGCTTCAGCTAGGTTAGAATCCCAGGCAGGGCTTGCATATTCCATCACTGATCTTATGTATTGTTTGTATACTGTAGTTTCTTTGTTGCCCGAGTTAATTAATATTATAATATGATTAGCATCTGCAAATCGGAATAAGTATGTACTGCTGATTTTATTGGTGTTGAGAGAGAGAGAGAGTGTGTCCTATTTTGTTTGCTTTGTTTTAATTTATTTGACAGAAGATTTTTATCTTTGGAAAAGTAATGGGACGATATATTTCCCATTTTTATTAATTACCGAGTTGCATCCAACAACTTCTCAGTATAACGGAATTTTGCTCAGTTAATATAGCAGAGCTACATTGTCACACTGCATATGTTTACTGTTTTATTTTAGAATAGTAAAGTTGTTGCTTCTTGGCACGAAGCAAAATGAAACGGAGGATACTGCTTTTCAGGAGTGTGACGTCATACACGGACAGGTACGAGTTTGAGTGACCTGGGCCGACCTGTGTATCTATGGACCTTTATGGACCTTGGGCCGGATGCATATTTCCGAAGTCGAGAGTAGTATATATCATAGGGGAAATTAGGACCAATCAGAGGCCGCAGTGGCAGTGACGTCACCCACAAGGGGAGGAGCCAGTCTGTCTGTCACTCTCTCTCTCTCTCTCTGGGTGAGGAGCCTGCCTGCCTCTCTTTGGTTTCTCTCTCTCTCTCTGGTAAATAGAAGAAGTAAGTCACCTAGTATAACAAGTTATTTCAAATATTAACTACATTAAGGATACATTATGATTGTGCTATGTTATGGTTATGAGTAAATAAGAGTAGCCTACCGTATTGCACAACCATGGACAGAAATTCCTTGACAATTTTAGAAGGCACAATATTATTTCACTGGCGAACTATATTGATTCCTGTGACACTTAAGCAGTTAACCTGTGCTGATAATTTCAAGAAGGAACTTAAGTCACTCATATATCTAAAGGGTTATATACAGTATACAGTATATACATAGCCTATACATTACTTTATTTTAAATGTCATTAACACATTAACATTATCAGATAGTACAAAATATATTAAGCATCAAATGTTATGAAATAGTTAATGGTTTAAGTGCATAAGGTAGAGCCAAAGGCTAATTAGTAGGCTATATAATTATACGATACGTGTTAGTGAGTTGGGCCTAGACCTATAGGCTACTTAGGCCTTATAATTAGGGCTGGGTGTGAAGGGGATCTGCCTTGTGTGAGCCAATCGACTTTCTGTAGACTCCCATTTTCTTTTATTCTTATGTATGACAGCTATTTCTATATTTTGCTAAATATTACTTTTATTGTAGTCGATATGTTATGATGTGACAATGTTAATGAATATTTATATAAGTACAGTAGTGGTTAGGACTACTTGAACATCTCTTAACCCCATTATATCCAGGGCGGTACAATATTGTACCGCCCTCGGTAATTTAAGCCAATATAATATGTCATTTTTAAATAAAGCACAATGTTACAAATAATCCTGATCAAGACACTGGGAACACAACAAATAATGATTTTAAGCAAACAAACAATGAGTTCAATCAGCCTGTTCTCTAATATTAAAGATTGTTATCGTGAAAGGCGCTGAACATAAAGAAACCATACGATATGAAGTGAGACATTTGGCATAAAGGTTACACTCACCTGTAAGGTTGGACTGTGATTCCAGATGTACGATGAGATATAATTGTGAATTTTGTTATTCCCTTCATATCAATCTATCACTTTCTCTCCTATCATTGATCTTTACTTATTCCCTTAGTCTATGTCTCGATTCAGCCACCCCCAGCTATGGGGTATGTGCCTGAGTGTATACATACATACATACATCCATACATACAGACATACATCTGTAGGCCTACATACATAATATTATGGAATGAGATCATTACATATGTGGAGAGAGAGAGTGAAAAGTGACCATTTATAGTTTATTTACGTTGTGCATGAATGTAAATTTAAATGATAATGATAAATAAAACAGGAACTATTTGAAACAATTTAACTGTCTAAGGAGAACTGGCAACACCCTCCTCCTCAAATCTTGGGACGAAAGATGCCAGAATCGCAAAATTTTCATTATTTACTCATTGCTTTTCAAGTAAAACCATAATTAATGGGAATAACATATTGTACTCTGGATGCTTATTTAATCTAGACAGAAACTATGCGAATAAATATTGATAACTTGTTATACTAGGTGACTTACTTCTTCTATTTACCAGAGAGAGAGATAAACAAACGAGAGGCAGGCAGGCTCCTCACCAAGAGAGAGAGAGAGAGAGACAGACAGACAGACTGGCTCCTCCCCTTGTGGGTGACGTCACTGCCACTGCGGCCTCTGATTGGTCCTAATTTCCCCTATGATATATACTAGTCTCGACTTCGGAAATATGCGGGCCGGATACACAACCATTTCATGGGCGATCTATGGCGCCATATCTCCCAACTGCCGCCTTAGTATTCCCATGTGTCCTTCTGAGGTCATACTCAAAGCTTAATATGGTGGCAGCCATCTTGAAAATCATGGCTGACTGCCGCCTTAGCTTATGGGACCTCCGGGGTGTGTTTTAAGTCCGCTAAGGCGGAATCTAAACTTAACAACTCTGTCAATGGAGGGGCAGTCAACATGTAAGTACCACTCCACTGTCACCCACCAACCCACTACACAAATAGTCCAGTCAAATTAGCCGATATTTCTCCGAACCCACCACTAATTGCAACAGAAACGAAACCTGTTGGGATTTGTTCAGTAGGGTATCCTTCATGATATACTAAAAGTCCCACAATTTGTTTTGAGGGGATCAATATTTTTATCAGGGTTGAACTTTTGGATTCCTGGATTTTTTTGGATTTTTTTTTTTTTTCTTTTCTTTTGGATTTCATTTTTGGTGCATGTATGACATCAGTATAGGTAGTAATATTCATAACTACATGTATGTTTTCCCATAATAGTCCAGTCAATGTACACCAGGACCCACCACTAATTCAACAAAAACGAAACTAGTGTTATTTGTCTTGGAAAAAGGTTCCTTATAACATACTAAAAGTCCCAAAGAATCGTCGGAGTGGAACATGGTGAAATAACAGAATGAAAAAGCATCACTATTTTGCCACTTTTTTAACTTGGCGCAACTTCAAATGGTCATAACTTCTTAACTAATCAAGATAATCCAAACAAAAACAAAATCTTTACCTATGTTTTCATGGTTAATCTTTCCAATAAAACTGTTAAAAATGAGTTCCCCCCCCCCCCCCCCCTAAAGTTAAAAATTAGTTACCCCCCTACCCCCACCCCCTTCCGCACACACATAGCATATAATAGAACTCCTAATCCCAGTTACCTTTTTAGTCAGATTTCGCTGTCATCTCCATCCTCAGCACTGTCATAGTCATTGTTCTGACATATACCTCTGCACCCAGAACAAGCAGGTGAGCATTGAAGCCCATGCCGGCGGCAGCTACAGTGCAGCGTCCCACAACCTGACTTGCAGGCACACCACACTAGAGTCAACAATGACTGTGGTGCAGGGGCACGGTCAGAGATGACTGGTTTATACGTTCCATCTGAGAGCTTCCAACCCCAGTCATCAGCATTCAGTGTGTTCCCCTGCCACTCTTGGACTTGGTGGTAGACACGCAGGCTATGGTACTTCATAGCTGCTGATATTGGTGGCAACATGTTAGGAAGAACTGCCTTATTTCTCGTGGTGACAAGGGCTTGGAATCGGCGATATCTAACATCATCGAGGGAGTCGCTGGGGTTCCACTTATAGACAATGGCCATTGCCTTCTCACCAGCCGTGATGATGTCGTCCTTTGTTGCCCTTTTACTCCTGAACACCTCCGCTTGTTCCCGAAATGCCTCCCTGTCTTGAATAAGTTTGAAACATGCCGCCTTCCCGATCCCAAAAACCCTGGATGTGGTATCACACCCAAAGAAAGCATGCACAAAGAGAATATGCCTGCAAACCTGGACCCCAAGCTTATGCTTGATCGAATTAACACCCATGCACCTAACTTCTGCTCCTTTCTTTGGTTCAGGTCGGAAGTGGATGTCATGTTTGTTTTCTCCTGCAATGTGGATGAGGAGAACAAGTAGGTCTGTGTCGTCTCCGACTAACACAGTTTCTCTGTCCTCAGAGATTTTCACTGCAGTTTGGACAATAAGAGTATCTGCTTCCCCTCTGGCATGGATAACTTCACAGCCTTCTTTGGCCAGGGTATCTCCCAAAAGTTCAAGAAAGCGTTGCTTGTTCTCTTTGTTTGAGAGGAATTCCTTCTTTTTTAACTGGAGTTTAGTGGACAGATGGAATGTCACCTTCCTACCCTCACACTCCACTCGACGCTGATGTGTGCTGTCTTATGTTGAAGGTCCCGCCTCATAAACATTCAAACACAACCACTGCCTGACCATAGTGTTTTGTAACATATCTGGTATAGTCCTGCAATATCTTGTCGTATGTTTCACCAAGTTGCCATGGAATGCGATGGAGAAGAGCACCTCCATCAAGGACGTATGTGATATTTTGACATGGTGCTGGGTTGTGTGGTACCTCGGACCAGATGGCATCAGCTAGTTGTGCCTTCACAGCTTTCAGGAGCTTTCCCTTCCCTTCGAACAAGGCAGGTGGGTAGTTGCAGAGCTCATAGGTGAGGGCATTCGGAAGATCATTTTCCCTGAGATCCTGCAATGATGAGTCGTTGAAACAGAAGAAGAGGATCAATCTGTACTTCCTCATCACCTATCTTGACTGCAGACTTAGAGTCAAAAGTCACAGCTTGGGCTTTCCTTTTGAAACTGTACTTGACCACATGTTGTCCAACCATTTTATTAAGAATGTCATATCCGATCCTTTTTGCATCATCCACATTAACCTCGGAACCAGCCGAGATTCCGCTGACTATGTTGCGGAGGGATGAGTCTGCTTCGAATGGAGACCTCCAGTCAATGGAGGACAGCAATGTGCTACAGTCACTACTGTCCCTTGTTTGCCGAGCTTGTGATATGTCTTTATGCTGTTCACTCGTCTGGTATGTGATGGATGTCAGCTGTTGCATTGCCATGTTTACTTCTGCACAAACTGACCTTGAAAGACACCAGACCAGTCTTTGGGTTTCCGTCATTCCCCTCCCTCTGGTGAGACCTCCACTCGTCTTCAGACTTCTCATAAGTGCCTGTTCGATCACCAGGTCTGGAGACAACCCTGCCCAGAAGCGGTCACTCCTCCTGACTACAGGAAGCTAAGGATCTATCTATCTATTGCCTGACGCCGTGATCCCCGAAGGGGTGGCCACGAACGAACCGCCCCCATGCACCTCTGTCCCCAGTCAGTCGACGCCCCTCCCCCCAACCAGCACCGCCTTCGTTCATGTAGTTCCTCACTCCATCCTTCCACCTCATATTCGGTCTACCTCTCCCCCTCTGTCCCTCCACCTCGCTCTCGTACACCCTCTTAGTCATTCTCTCGCTTTCCATACGTTCCATATGGCCGAACCATCTCAAGTTGTTCCTTTTCACACTTTCCAGCACATCTACCTCCACACCACACCTCCTTCTTACTTCCTCATTAGTCTGTCTATCCCTCCATGTAACTCCGCACGCACTCCTTAAGTAATTCATTTCCACTGCTCTCACTCTTGGTCTGAGTCTCTCAACCAACGTCCATGGTTCGCTTCCGTAAGTCAGTGTCGGGATTACCACACTGCAAGGACTTCTTCACTTCCATACTGACCACCCTATTTCTTGTTACTGCTTTTAGCTTTCCTACAACCCTCTTCCCCTGTTGTACCCTCTCCCGCACCTCTTCATCCATAGTCCCATCTTTACTCAACACACTGCCCAGATACTTAAAAGAGTTGACGATCTCCATAGCCTGACCGTTCAGCTTCACCTCACACTCTGTGACTTCACCCCTTTCGAAGACCATAACCTTGCTCTTCCCCGTATTTACCTTCAAATTCCGTTTTTCGCACACTGTTCCAAACTCATTTACCAGACCCTGCAACTCCCATTCATTATCACTCATCAGAACTGTATCATCCGCAAACAGCAGTATAGGTAGCTTCCACTCAATTCCCTCCCTTTTCAGCGATACACCAACATCCACTGCTCTTGATAGTATTTCTTTCATAACTCCATCCATATATACAGTAAACAACCACGGGGACATCACACACCCCTGTTTCAAACCAACATTCAGGTCAAAGAACTCGCTCTGCTCACTCTCCACACGTACTGCCGCCTTTGCACCCTCATACATGCTCTTCACTGCTTTCAGCAACTTGCCCTCTACTCCGTATATTCTAAGTACTTTCCACAAACCTTCTCTATCCACTCTGTCATAGGCCTTCTCCAAGTCCATAAAGGCAACATACACCTTTTGTTTCTTCTCCAGATACTTCTCCACAACACAATTCAGGGTAAAAATCTGATCTACACATCCTCTTCCCTTCCTAAAACCTCCCTGCTCGTCGCCTATCCATTTCTCCGTTCTCACTCTCACTCTCTCAATCACTACCCTACTGTATACCTTCCCTACTACGCTTAGAAGACATATTCCTCGGTGGTTACCACACACTCCTCTTTCCCCTTTGCCCTTATATAGGGGGACTATTATGCCAGTCTTCCAGTCATCGGGTGCACTCCCCTTCTCCCATGCTAGTTTGCACATTTTCCATACCCATTCTATCACTATCTCACCACCATACCTCAACATTTCCCCACACACTCCATCTGTTCCTGGTGCTTTCCCCAACTTCACTCTTTTCATGGCTTCCCACACTTCTGACCTCCTGATCCCCACCTCCTCCTCCACTACTTCTCTTCTTCTCCCTCCCATACCATATCCAGCTATGTTTGCTGGCTCTTCATTCCTTTCATTTAGCAACTCACTGAAGTACTCCCTCCATCTTTCGACTCTCTCTTGCTTCTCGGCTAGCATTCTCCCATTCTTATCTTTCACACCCTTACTGTTTCCCTTGCTACCTTCCCTAACTTTCTTGACTTCTTTCCAGAACAGTTTCTTACTCTCCCTCCATTTTACACTCAGATTCCTTCCAAATTCCTCATCTACTCTTCTCTTACTTTCCTTCACTACTCTCTTCACCACCCTCTTACTCTCCACGTACCTCGCTCGTTTCTGTCTCTCGGAATCTTCATTCCCTCTACTACCCAACCACTCTCTATATGCTTTCTTCTTTTCTTCCACAGCTATTCTTACCTCTTCTGTCCACCATGCTGTACCTTTCACTCCCCTCCCTCTTCTCCTCACTCCACACACCTCCTCACATGCTGTACAGATCTCATCCTTAAACACCTTGCTCATCTCCTCCACTTCCTCCATAACTTCCAGGTCGAACCCACCTAGTCGTCTTTCCACTGCTCTCCTGTACTCCTCCCTGACTTCCTCCTCCTGCTAAGGATGAAGCTAAGGATGAGCTCTCCAAACCACTGACATTACTATTTAATAAATCCTTGCAGTCTGGAACTATGCCTGATCAGTGGAAGATAGCCAACGTAACACCGATATTAAAAAAAGGCAGCAAATCCCTACCCAGTAACTATCGTCCAATTAGCTTAACCTCAGTTGTATGTGAAATGCTAGAAACGGTCATAAGAGACAGACTCATAAATCACTTAGAGGAAAATAACATACTTAAAGATACTCAACACGGCTTTCGTAAAAAACGTTCCTGTTTAACAAACCTCTTAGACTTCTTCCACGATATCCTCAACCTCTACGATGAGAGTAAAGCTGTAGATATTATATACCTTGATTTTCAAAAGGCCTTTGACAAAGTTCCCCACAAACGTTTACTGCTAAAACTAAAAGCGCATGGAATACAAGACGGTGTGTTGAAATGGATAGAAAATTGGCTCAGCGACAGAAAGCAAAGAGTAGTCATAAACGGTAAGGCATCTAAATGGACCAATGTAAGTAGCGGGGTACTCCAGGGATCGGTACTAGGGCCAATTCTCTTTCTAATTTACATTAACGACATAGATGAGGGTCTCACCTGTACAATCTCAAAATTTGCTGATGATACAAAAATTGCAAATAGCGTACTCTCAAAAGATCAAGTTGGCGATATGCAACACAATCTAGATAAATTGTCACATTGGGCCCAAATTTGGCAAATGAGTTTCAATGCGGATAAATGTAAAGTACTACATATCGGATACCTAAATGAGAAAGCAAAATATTCGATGAATGGCACTCAGCTTAAGAATGTAAACAGAGAAACCGATTTGGGAGTGACAATATCGAGTAACCTAAAACCGAGTCAACAATGTTCAGAAGTTGTTAAGAAGGCAAACAAAATAATTGGCTTTATAGGCAGGTCATTTGAGCATAAATCCAAAGACGTTATCCTAACCCTTTACAATTCCTTAGTCCGCCCTCTTCTGGAATACTGCGTTCAATGCTGGTGCCCTTATTACCAAAAAGACATAAACAAGCTAGAACGAGTTCAACGTAGAGTTACCAAAATGATACCTAGCCTAAAGAACAAACCATACGAAGAGCGTCTTAGAGAATTAAATCTATTTCCTTTAACCCAGCGCAGATTAAGAGGTGACTTAATTCACGTGTTCAAAATCATCAAAGGCATCGACAATATGAACTGTAGTAAGTACTTCACTATCGACCAATCTAATTACACGCGGGGAAACGGTTGCAAAATTATTGGTAAATCTTTTAACTCACACGAATCTAAGAATTTCTTCTTCAATCGAGTTGTCTACTTGTGGAATGGGCTTCCCCGAGACGTTATAGACTGCAGAACCGTTGATACATTTAAACTCTGCCTAGACAAATATCTCGCATCAAACCCGCGACTGACTGCGTTTGTAAATGAAAAACTTTATTTTATCCTCCCCTCAGTTACTAACCCATATGTCCCCTACTAACTTCCTAGTCCTGCCACGGACATTAGTTCCAGGGCAGTAGTTCCCTTTCCAATGTTCCTTACCCACTCTAAACCACTGTTTGGACACTTGATCCTCAGTGTTTTGGAGGACAAGCAGCCTAGAAGGGTCACTAGACCTGTTGTTGCTTGATTTCCTTTGTACTCCTTTTTAGTCCCTGGGTGAACTGTTGGTAGACATTGGGGTGTGTGTCTTCCAGTGTTGTCATTTTCTACAGATAGAGGTGCAATGACTTTGTGTACAAGTTACGGCCGGAGGCAGCTAAGTACGGAAGCATGGCTTGCATCGTCTCCAGATGGAGGGACCAATCTCCGATTCGTTCTGATCGCATGAATGACCTCATGATGTCTATCATCTCCATGTATTGCAGCCACAGACGTGCAGTACGGTAGCTCGATTCCAACATGTCCTTGTGTGTCTCAAGTTTCTGTTGTAGATCCTGCAGGTACAAAGATGATTCTACATCACTGAGCGTGATTTCACCAGAGAGGAGATCATCATAGAGGTTCCCTATTGTCTCCAATTCCAGTGGCACATTGTCATTAGATAAAGACAACTTGATCCCCAACAGGCTGCTCAAGAGAAGTGTGTGAAGGACGGAATCTACAAGGAGATGACCACGAATGGCACGAGCAACTGCGTGTCCAGTGAGAATATGGGTAACAGTGTTCCCAGCGAATATCACTTCCAAGATATCTTGAAGGCCTGTTCCTCTCATCAAGTGCCCAATGCTACCCAGAAAGCTCATTAGTGCGTGAAATCCCCCAAGTCTTAAAATAATCGGATGCAGATCACTGTCCTCTCCAGCACTTTCCACAATTTGAGTTGCCTTGAACCACAACGGCTGGTCAAAAGTGAGCACTGGTGTTGCTCCATAGCGCTTGGCATGCTCTGCAACGAAGTGTAAAGTTGAGTTGACACACTTCATGTCACTCGGGTTCATATCAATCATGGGAAGGAACATGGAGGATGACTGTCCTGGGTGGTCTCCGTTGTTTACCATTTGCATGTATCCCGACCATGCTGGTATTGGTAACCGGACTGACAGGGACGTTTTCCACAGGAGATCTACCTTGGGGCTTTCCGTGTGTTTGGGTTCCTCTGGTAGAGCTTCATACTTGATATTAGCAAGTTCATCACCAAGTGATATGAATTTCTTAATGCTGATGTGTCCTACAGCAGCGATCTCCTCTGCTGTCACAGACACACGTTTTACCACAGAGGTGACATCACATTTGGGTGTTACAACTGCCATAATACCCATTCCGTGGAATGTCCCAGAGCCGTCAAGAGTCCTAGTGTCATGATGCACGTTGTCGGCCACATATTGAACAGACTGCCCAGGGAGGAACTCTGGAATGTCCAATCCCTGGTTGACAGCTGCACTCCGTTCATATTTTTGCACCTCTGAATATGAACTACAGAATCCATGGGCATTCAGTGTGTCAATCAGAAATCTTGAGGCAAAATGCGAATGCATTTGCACACCTAGACCTAATTGCAATGGTGCAGTCATAACTCTGGGGCGGGCAGCCTGCATTATCGCTTGCCCCAATGAGCACATCTTCAACCGTTTATTTTTTCCAGCAAAAACGGTGTTCAGTAGTAAGCTTAGTGACTCTGGAATATAGTTAGTAGCTTCTGAGATATCACTCATAGAAAGACTAGTTGGGTAAGTGTCCTTCAGTTATACAACTGACTTAACATCACTTTTAATGAGGTTGGCCGCAGTTTCTATCAGTCTCAACTTCTCCGCTTCTGGATCACTATCCTTGGGCTGTTTATAGAAGTCGTTCAGGATCACAGAAACTGTACCTCGGAATGTCACAATATTTTGAATACCATTGATTTCAGTTATTTTTATTCTATCTCCAAAATGATCAATAAGTTTCTCTTTCATGTGAGTAAAACCATAAGGTTCCAGATTGGTGTCCTCCAGGAACTCCTTCATTTTGTTCATTAGAGCATTAATCGTCATCTGTTCTTCGTCGTTCTCCTCCAGGAAAGACGTCACCCTTTGAAAAGCATCAGCCCTAACTGTATCCGATGGCCTCCCTACTTTCTGCTTTTTTGACAGGCTCTTAACATCAACGAACTGAGGAACCCCTTTTCCTGTTCGGAAGTTCACACTGCAGGCTTGGTGGTATACAGCATCAGCTGCATGGAGGTCTTGTGCAAACAACACCCTGCCTTTTACCTTCTCTGCTCAGTCATCCTGACGGTCATCACAAACCTTAATAATAGTGCTGTCAAAACCTAATGTCAAAACAGGAATTAAGTCAAATTGTTTTTTCTTTCCGCCATATTTGTTTCCTGTTCCACAGAACAAACAGTGGTCCTTGTATGAAAATGATTCTTTGGAGCGAAGAGTGGGCACTGTTTCACTGTCTGAAGAACGTTTCCGCTTGAACCGTTCTATTTCACTCGGATGACAATAATTTTGTTCTACATTCTGCGTGAACAACATCACCCGGTTTCACCACAACACTGGATTCACGTTGAATACTTGCTTTTGCTATGCCTTCGCAACCTTTATCACCCAGTGTGACTGTTGCTCCCTCTGTCAGTTTCTTCTTACAAAAGACACAGTCTGCCATGATGACCCTGAAAAGAAAATGGTTGAATATTAATATAGGCCTAAAGACAGACCTTATGGGAAAACATACATGTAGTTATGAATATTACTACCTATACTGATGTCATACAAGCACCAAAAAAAAAAAAAAAAAAAAAAAAATAATAATAATAATCCAAAAAAAAAAAAAAAAATCCAAAAGTTCAACCCTGATAAAAAATATTGATCCACTCACAAACATTGTGGGACTTTTAGTATATCATGAAGGGTACCCTACTGAACAAAACCCAACAGGTTTCGTTTCTGTTGCAATTAGTGGTGGGTCCTGGTGTACATTGACTGGACTAAAAAGCTCTTCATCTCTTCGCTTCGTTTGGAATAAAACAAAAAATCTACAAATAACCCTAGGTATAGGCATTGCAAATATGGATTATACTCTATATATACTGTATATATATATATATATATATATATATATATATATATTATAGAGAGAGAGAGAGAGAGAGAGATGAAAGTCATTGATTTGGTCATAATATTATGTTATTGTCTTTGGGTTAAGGGAAAATAACTTTATTGTTGGTGGTTTACAGAAAAAGCTAGGCTAGCCTAGCCGAAAAAGAAAAATAAGCTTAGGCCTAGCCTACATTGTATAACTCCACGACTCGATCTATAAAATCGTAACACATATGAGTAGCCGAAATTTAGTACAGTAGTACCTAGCCTACCTGTAGTGTCAATAAGTATATTGAAATAGGTATAGGCTTCACTCAAATTACTTCTGGCCTAAATCTGCAGTCCCTGCACTATGCCCTGCACTCGTTTCTGGCCTTACAATCCTGTTTATATCTTGCGTGCACTTCAACAGTCTCCCCTTGACATATTTGTAGGGCTATATTTTTACGATAATCACTTATTTATTATCAATAAAGGCATAATAATTAATTGGATGTGACATGACAGCTCTCTCTGTGTCCGTGACATTTTGTTTACATTTCTTAGCCGACTATAGTTCTCCCTTGTGATTGGTAGGTAGTTTTTAATGCAAGAATAACAACTCCCTGTGATTGGTGGAGCGAAATACGGTGAGGATACCGAGATCTAAAGCCTTGGCGGCTTACGAACAACATAAGGCGTTTTGAAAAACTTTTGTGTATGGGAAATTTGTCCCATAACTATGGCACCATATCCTGTCCTTAGTGGAAGGTACCATAAGACCACTAAGGCCTGGAATGGCCTTGGCCTGCTCGGGGCCTTGGGGCTGTTCGGCCAGGTAGCTTGGGGAACAACAACAACAACAACAACTAAGGCAGGGCTTAGTAGTCCTGGAGCCAAGGAGTGTTTTCATGCATGAGAGGGCCCCGAGATCACTCGCCTGATGTTGATAGAGGACCACTTGGGGCATAATATTAGTGAGGGTGCACCATCTGAAATTTGGCAATTATCTCGCAAATCGTGGTTTGTCAACATTGTACTTGGCCCAAACGACCCCAAAAATGAAGGGTGAGCTTACTTTAGATGGCCGTAGTAGCTAAAGGAAAACACCTATGGAAATATATTACCACTCAAATGATAGCACATTTTATCAGCTACATGATGAATTCAAGCTGGATTTGATTACATGAAACACCTGAACACTATAAACGAAATATGAAATTATATAAGATTTGTTGACAATTCTAGGGATGTAACACATAACAAATAAAATAAAATTCTGCAAGTGGATAAACTCATTATTTATTAGTCTGTACTAATTAAATACATAATAGGGAAGTTTTAAAAACCACAATATATATTATTTTAGGCAGATGTAATCATTTGGGGTCCAACTGAAAATGTATAGAATTTACCAAAATCTGAGAAAAATTACATTAGATGGGATTTTCTTTCTTTGGGACATTGGAAGTACAAACTGACTATGTAGGCTATTCTAAGCATATTTTTTAGCAGGCAATGTAAGTTTTTGAAAGCAGTAGGAATAAATAAACATGGCATGTAACCCTGTGTGGTCAAATTTAAGAAAATGGGAAAATTAAAATTGTATTCAAAATCACGATAATGTTTACCCTATAATCACTTTGAAAACTGAGTGTGCAGGTGAAGAGTAGTGCATCTCTCTCACAGTGAAAAGGTGTTAGCTACACTAAATTTGATATACCAGTACCATTTGGTGAAAGCTATACGTCCTATTTTCATTTTTCAGCTAGTCCATATATGGTGAATATTCCATGTAGCGTCAATCCTTATCTAACCTATTGGATTATTACAGCCTTTGTCAGAAGCTTGGCAGGTACAATACTGACAACACAGTAGGTCATGGTGTCTTGGTCAGGATATCGCTTGGTGGCACAGGAGGTGCATTTACATGGCATTGGGAAGTCTTCTGGCAGTAAAATCTGACTTCGATCTATAGCCAAAGTTCTACGGATCAAGCTGCATTTTGTCCAGATAATGTAGTTGCAAGTATGTCCCATAAAATGCCCTGAGAATATGTCCTTGGATGGATCGATTGGTTGGGGGTAAATCCAGGATAGTTTTGTTGCTGTGGTGGAAGAGGTAATATCTTAACTCATCCATTGTTTTGCATGGCATTCCAGACTTGTACACATTGACCAGAAACTCTTCTATCAATACAAAGTCAATGTCATTTGAGTGCTTTCCAAAGTTGGGGAGATAGTGACTTGGATTTGCTTGGAGTCCAGCTGCTTTCGTGCCGAATTTGTTTGTTGAGTCACAGCCAGTGAAATGATGTAATGCTACAAGGACTTTGCAGGCATCCGTGTCCAACCTCGCGGCCAAGACATGAAGAGGAATATACCTGGTGGTACTTCCTACACCAGCTGTGATCCACAGTTCCTTTAGGCCATGGCTCTTTAGGAGATCCTAAAAACTCAACCCAAGGACCATGATGTCTGTATCATTGGATAGCAAAACCACTCTGGTTGCCCCACAACATATACAGTACTGCATGGAGACCATGAGGGATGATCCTCACGTCTGCTTCGTCAATGCCGACATCTAATTCTGGAACAGTCGTGGCACTTTCATTGAAAATAGCCCTACATGGTTCAGTTTTATCAGAAAGACCCATTGAACTGGCTACTACGTCTGTCATTGGCTTTGGGTTTCTTAAGATATGGCTTCGAAGTAACCCTTGTAGTTTGGCTTTGTTTGTGGCCGATGCCCAGAAGGTTTCCATAGTCACTGGCAGCTGTGTCTTCGCATTCACTTCATTCAGGTCGATTGGACTACAGCTACATCTCCTGGCCCTCTCACTGTATTTAACTGAACCATCCATATATGTATCAAAGACAAAGTCAATGCGATTTGACTTGCTGCAAAGTCCATATGTGGTATTAAGGAAGTGTGAACAAAGTTCACCAAATGTTTTCACCTTGGATAAACACATGCGGCGTAGGGACCCCATGACATCAATGATGCTTGCCGTATTTTGTGGCTTCCATTTTGACGGTTGTAGGTAGTCTGTTTTGTCCAGATGTTTCTCTAAATCACTGCACAGGTCAATTTTGTTCGGTTTCTTCATAAGTCCATCCCCATCAAAAAGGTAGATGCTCTCAACCAAGTCAAACCCCAACAAGTATTTCATGTCATAGTCTCGCAACCGGGCAATATCGAAGATCTTTTGAGTTTCTGCCAATCTCTATTTGCTCTGTTTGTCGCTTGTTTTACTCTTACTCTTCTCTGCCTTCATGGATTTGAATGTCTTGAGGTTTGTCCTGTGAATGGTATCAAAGATGGATCTCTGCTTCGTCACAAACCTCTCTGTCCGAAGGGTTTCGTACTTTTTGCTAGAATTTGCATCGAACTTGAGAAGGTTGTCACAAATTTCGCTGGATATGACCTCTTGGGTGAGGATGTTGTGAAAGATCGACTGGTCATTATGGTCTCTCTCTATGGGTAGGATCACTGGGTTTCCATGCTCTTTGATGTACTGTATCATATCTTTGATCGAACCTTCGGATGTGCGGCGGGTGGCTGGCAGATTGAACTCATGATTCACAAGAAGTTCTGTGCTTGGTGTAGCGACACCACTGATTTCACGTTGCAGGTTGACAACAGCCAATATATCACGATATATGATCTCCCACTGAGCAACAAACTTATTTCTTTTTGTACAACCAATGATGCCACCTGCACTCTTTTGAGATCGGTTGATTGTCTGCTGAAGACACATGTCAGCACCAATGGAATTGAATGATCCTTCTGATCGCTTCACCACAAACTTCCCGGGTTTGAAGTTCTCATACACTGCTGGAGCATCCGCTTGTAGCTTCCTCATATCCTCCAGATATACTGATGCCTGTCGAAGGTAGTTGATCCGATCACACCCTGCAAACAGGGGCAGAGCAGCTTGTACATTGTGGAGGTGTAATTCCCAGTTTCCCTCACGACCAGCTCTCACAAGTTCTTTGAGGACATATTCCATCCTGACAAAACAATCCCAAAAGGCAAATGTCTCAGACACCTCCATTCTCTTATACCTGAAGGTGTTGAAGTCATCAATCATGTTTGATTAGGTTGACAGGAAGGATTCCAAAAAAATCCTTGCTCTAGTCCCTCTTCTTTTCTGATACAGTCTTTCATCAGCTGTAGAATTTCAAGTTAATTCCTGTATTGTTCATGACCTTTGATTCGAGGGAATTCTGCCCACTGTAACCTTTCTATACATTCAGAGAGCATTGAGAGTCCCTTCAGTGACCTTGTGTAGTGAGTCCCATTCAGCACTGACCTGACAAAAAATGTACCAAATGCCTTTGAGTCTGCCAAGACAGTTTCAGCTACACTTCCAACTACGTATTTGCCTATGGCACCCATCACCACCTTGATCAAATGGAACGAACCCAAACAGAGCACCAAGTCACTGAATTCCGTGGGGCTGCTCATATGATCTCACGCGCAATGTGGTAAACACCCTCATCACAGGCAATGGGTAGGTGTGTGTCGTGAATCCTAGCTGGTATATATACCGTAGTTTGAATTTCCCGGGTTCACGACAGCTGGTTCCTTTTTGTTTATACGCATTACTTTATTTATCTTTGTGGTTAAGTATTACTGTGGTTGCACTAATTATATCTTAGTTTGTTTTCCCTTATTATTTAATCACGGGGGACGATATAGAACCCTTAAATATATTTATATTGTTACGATAAGAGGGAATCTCAGTACACTTGACACAGAGACTTCGTCCCGCTCACAACAAACCACCAGTTGCTGCCACATAACAACAGAACTTCACTGATCTACACCTACCGACATGTCCATCACCTAACCTACACTCTTTACATCACAGCTAAGTTCCTTTAATACTAGAAGTACTTCATAGATATTACTGGGACTACCACAGATAGCCTACATATACAATTTAACACGTAAGTCCAACGCCGACCGGTATCATATTTATAGCCTAGGCCATTTCATCTTTCCAGGTCTGAACATTTACTTTATATTCGTTTCTCCTCTACCCCCTAGGAATAATATTCAGGATATAATTGGTGCTGTGTGACCAGGATACTGGGCCATCTGTTATATATTGATAAGAATTGGGGGGTGTTAGGCCTGACTTGTCTGCCTTTGTGTAGAGCTGAGCGATCCAGTGGACAAATGCCGAGGGGCGCACCGGGGAAGGCGGCAAGGGCAGGGGGCGTTGGCCAAGAGTTTGTGCCATCGTCCGGTTATTACCCTGTGCCTTTGAGAAAGGTGGCCCTCTTCGGCCATTCTTATGTGCGTGATTTTCCGCTGGATCGTCCAGTGCAGTGCCCTGCTTTTTTTGTTAAACAAATATATAGACCAGGGGCAAGGGTAGACACTGTCAGGCAGACCTCGGCCTGGGATGCGCTCCTAGCCTACAAGCCAGATCATATGTTCCTGATCCTCGGGGGAAATGATTTGTCCCTGCAAGCTGACCTTCAGGGGGTGGCCCTCGGGCTCCAGTCTCTAGCTGAAGAGATAGAAGAGAGGACTGGTGGTCAATCTGGAGTCTAGGGTAAGCCCTAGGGGTATGACTCCCGAGGAGTATAATAGGGCAAAGAATGGTGTGAACCTTCGCTTGCGAAGAAATCTCCCATTTACTAAACAAAGGTACTTTGCCATGGGGATGAGTAAGACTGACTTGTGGGACGGAGTTCATTTAGATGCGCCAGGGAGCCGGAAGGTATTAGATAGGCTACTGGACAGAGCGCGTGCCTTCTTTGAGGAGAAGGACGGGGCCGAGGAGGAGCAGTCGACGCAATAGGCTAGATCTCAAGACTAGGACCACGGCTGCGGCTATTCCTACTTCAGAGGAGTCTTGATCCTTCTTTCTTTTTCTTTGTAATTTGTTAAAATTTAATATAGCCTAGCCTAGTAAAGTAAATATTGTAAAGTAGAGTAATATGACATAGGGTAATTTTCCTTTTCTTTGATCATTTGTAAACTCACAGGGGGCACGCGGTCTGCATGCTTCAATTTGCTTGGTTGCTGTCGTCATCAATGTAAGTAGGTTAGCCTAGGCTTAGAATAGGTTAGCCTACAGTGACGATTAGTATTGTTGTTCCTTAAGCTTTAGTTACCGTAAACTTTTAAGAATGGAAGAGAAAATAAAGTCATTGCGGCGGTTCAGGGCCGCCAAGAAGGGAGGGATTACTAAGCTTATCTCTAATCTGTCTGAATTTATTGAACATGCGGCTACACTGCATGATGTAAGGGGTGTGAAAATCACTTTAGAAAAGGCCCTAGCTGATGTCGAGTCGTATAACGTAGAGTTGTATAGCTTATATTCAGATGATCAGTTAGAGGATGAGATGGTGAAAGATATGCAGTATGTTAATCAAGTAAACAGTCAGTTAGCTGAGTTAGATAGTGCTCTACAGACAACCACAACTGGTAGATCTCATGATAGCGCAGCAAGTAGGAAACAGAAGGGTATTAAGCTACCCTCCCTGAAGTTGCCAGTTTTTGATGGGGATCCAACACAGTGGGTGGGTTTCTGGGAGCTCTTTGATTGTAGTGTTCACTCCCAAACAGACTTAACTGACATTCAGAAATGTACGTATCTAAAGGGACAACTTAGTGGTGAGGCTCTACAAATTGTTAGTGGATTTAGTTTGGTCGCTGCAAGTTATGAACCAGCGGTCACTATACTGAAAAACAGTTATGGTAAAAAGGATCGCATCAAAGCAGCTCACATAGCGAAACTGTGTAATCTCCCGCATCCTAGCCAGGAGGTCAGTGCTCTGAAAGATTTTTCCGCGTCATTTGAGTGTGCGTTAGAGTCATTACGCTCTATGGATGTAACAGTAAGTGAAATGTGTGCAGTACTGTTGCATAATAAACTTCCTAGTGCACTCTCTGAAGTGATTAAGCGTGAATTAAAAGACAACTGGCTGGATGTGGATGAATATGTTCATGTGTTTAAGACTGAAGTGTGCAATCTAGAAAGTAGACATAATCCACTAGAACAGTTTGGGGCGACCACCACAGCAGCATATGCAGTGTATCAGAAACCCGATACCAAGCAGAAGTATGGATGTAAGTTGTGTTTAAAGACAGGACATTTTGGGGCAAAGTGTGCAAAATACAAGAACAGTCCCGCCAAGGCCAATAGAGCAAGGCAGTTGAAATTGTGCGTCGGGTGCCTGTCATCTGAACATGGCAGCCAGGGGTGTACTAACCCTAAAATTAGGCCATGCCGATTCTGCCAACAGAAACATTTTAATTATTTGTGTCCGACGCCATGCCTTGAACAAACTGGACAACCAGTGGCCCCTGAACCAACAGTGACCATGGCTGTGGCTTCGGGCCGTAATGCAGTGTTGTTGCCTACCATTCAGATTCCCTTGACCGACAGAAACGGTCATACCAGTAAAGTAAGAGCTTTGTTGGACCAATGTTCGCAACGTACCTTCATCTTGCACTCTGCTTTATCGCAGCTTGATTACGTTAGGGTCAGTAAGGAACCGCTAAAGCTCCAGGGATTTACTGGCTCACTTGGTAGTACTGAGTATGAAATAGTAGAGTTAACCTATCATCACAGAAGAAGGGTGCGTAATTTGAGAGCCGTTGTGGTGGAGGAGTTACCAGTATACAAGCTAGGAGGGGATTAGAGATGGAGGTAAATGCTATCAAGCCTCGGGGTTACAAATTAGCAGATCCAGGTATCACTGATGGAGATATGATAGGGTTACTGATTGGGGCGGACTTTTTTTACCACTTTGTACATTCAGGCTATGTCAGGGAAGTAAGTATAGTTATGTTACCCACAATTTATGGTTATGCTCTGAGTGGCACTTATCAGTCAGATATAGAAGAGACCCATGTAGAGTTAGTCACTGCTCTTAAGTTAGTAGTAGACCCTTTAGTGGAGATACAGGAAGATATTGGCAGGAATTCTCCAGAATTAAAGGATCTGACAGCTCTATGGGACTTGGACCATATTGGTATAAGTCCTAATGAGACTGGTAAGGGTGGGGAGAAAGTCTTAAATAGATTTTCTGAAACGGTACAGTATTCCGAAGCACAGGGACAGTATATAGTGGAACTGCCGTGGAGAGATAACATAGATAAATTACCTGATAACTTTAAGTTAGCCCTGGGCAGAATGAGAGGCTTGCAGCGTAAGTTTATAAAGGATCCCAACTACTGTCAACAGTATACAAAGGTTCTGGATAATCAGATAGAAAGGGGGTTTGTTGAAAGGGTAGAAAACAGGAATCAAGCTGGTCATCCCATTCGCTACTTGGCTCACCATGGTATTACCAAGGATAGTGTTACTACGCCTGTACGGATAGTGTTTGACTGTTCGGCTAGGATGGACGAGAAGGCGTTCAGTCTGAATGACTGTCTCCATACAGGTCCATCGCTAGTGGCTGACCTCACCCCGGTGCTTCTGCAATTTAGATGCCATCAATTTGTCTGGGTGAGTGATATTGAGAAAGCATTTCTCATGGTGGGGTTGAGCGAGAAAGATAGGGATGCTACTAGGTTTCTGTGGCCCGTTGATCCCTTGGATGTTGCAAGTCCTTACATTGTCTACCGGTTCCGTGCAGTTCTGTTCGGGGCCACCTGTTCCCAGTTCCTCCTTAATGCTACCATTCAAAAACACCTGTCTATGATACAGGAGAACAGTGAAGTAGTTAATAAGCTCAAAAGGGGGCTGTATATTGATAACTTGCAGGGGACTGGTGATGATGTAAGTGATTTGCAACAACAATGTTGGGATGCCCGAAGAATATTTTCCAGCGCTAACCTGTCTTTACGTGAGTGGGTCACAAATAATGAGAGTTTGCGGGAACTGTTGGACTGAAGGGTATAGCTTCCGCCAAACAAGACGGGGTTAGGGTGCTTGGCGGTGGGTGGCTAACTAATAAGGATTTGTTACAGGTTAATTGCCGCGGAAGTAGCCCTGCATTGGTTACGAAACGCGAGGCTCTAAGTCTAACCGCGAGTGTGTTCGATCCTCTAGGAGTGTTGCTACCGGTAAGCATCCGGGCGCGGAGGTTCGTACAGGACTTGTGGAGATTAGAGTGTGGGTGGGATGTCCCCATTCCAGCTGACATGAGAGCTAACTGGCAGGGTATTTATAACGATATGATAGATAGTACAGGTATCATGTTTCCCCGTCAGGTCACTAATTCTAAGAGGGTTACGCTGCACCTATTTAGTGACGCTAGCTCAGTAGCATATGGTGTAGCGGCCTATGCGGTTGGTGATGAGATGAGTAGGTTAGTAATGGCCAAAGCTAAGGTGGCGCCTATTAAGTCCCTCACCATACCTAAGATGGAGTTGACTGTTGTTCTTCTCGCAGCTCGTCTCGCATGTTATATATGTGAGGCCTACGCGGACGAGCTGATTATAGAGAATGTACACCTCTGGTCGGACAGCCAGATAACCCTATGCTGGTTGTCTAGTAAAAAGATTTTGCCTATATATGTTCAAAATAGAGTTGATGAGATAAAGTCATTAGTCCCCAGCGCTCATTTTCGTTATTTGTCCACAGGGAACAACCCCAGTGATCTAGTTACCAGAGGGATTTCATATGTGTCCTTAGTTGCTTCTTCGCTTTGGTGGGGAGGGCCCACATGGCTACCTCACCAAATGCTATGGCCTGATCATGGCCCAATAGGGGGCTCATTAGGAGGGGACACCACTGTGGGTTGTAACATGAGTCAAGAAGGAACCCTGTCATTGCCGTACCGGTTGCCCCTACTGCCATATTGAATTGGAACCGGTATGGCTCATATATGAAGTCATGGCATGTAATGGCATGGGTCCTTAGGTTTATTAGGACTCTTAAAGAGAAGACACAAGGGAACTATCAGGCAAAACCGGCATACCTGACGGTGCCGGAATTAAGAGCAGCAGAGTCAGCCATGATTAAGGTAGCTCAGAGAGAAGCTTACTCTGAAGAAGACCACTATTTGTCAAAAGGACAGGGCAGACCAAGCAATATAGTGAAGCAGTTAGGCCTCTATATAGAGGGAGGCATGATACGCTGTAGAGGTAGGCTACACTTTTCAGCTTTACATGATAGCGCCAAGGACCCTATCCTTATCCCTAATAAACATTGTATAGCCACTCTCCTTAGTAATTACTGCCACAAAGTATGTAACCATAGTGGTGTTAGTTATTTTGTGAATTACATAAGGCAAAGATGGTGGATCCCCAAGATTAGACAGGTAGTAAAGAAAGCCTTAAGGGGATGTATTATCTGCAAGAGATTGCAAGGTACATCATACTGTGCTGTACAGGCCCCTCCATTGCCGGAGTTTAGGGTTCAGGAAGTGAGTCCTTTCCAGGTAACGGGGGTTGACTACACAGGTGCCTTGCCAGTAAAAGAGAAGGGGGGTACTGTAAGCAAACTATATGTAGTCTTATTCACCTGTGCAGTTACTAGAGCGGTCCATGTAGAAATGGTGTCTAACCTCTCTTGCGAATCATTTTTGCATGCGTTCCGTAGGTTTAGTAGCAGGATGGGTTACCCTGAGATTATGATGAGTGATAATGCCACCACATTTGTTAGTGGAGCCAGTACATTACGGGAGTTGATGGATGATGCTAGGTTAAAAGGTACTCTTGCGGAATTCAAGTGCGAGTGGCGGTTTATACCGGCCAGGGCGCCATGGTTCGGTGCCATATGGGAACGGGTCATTGACATCCTAAAGGCTGGCTTGAAGAACGTACTGGGTCGAGCATTGGTTACCACAGAGGAACTGAATATGGTATTACTGGAGCTCGAGGACACAGTCAATGATCGCCCGCTTGGCTACAGCTACAGTGATCTTGAAGAACCTCTACCCATCACTCCTTCACAACTGGTTCATGGGAGGCGGATCAGAAGCTTTCCAAGGCGGGAAGTCACGGATGAAGATCTCAAGGACACGACTTGGCGTAACAACGATTCCGTCAACCAACGCTTCCAATATGTTACAAAGATCTCACATAACCTGTGGAAAAGGTGGAGCACTGATTATTTAATATCACTCAGGGAGCAACATCGTAACTTAATGGTAAAAAGAGGGATAGCATCGCCGCAAGTTGGGGACGTCGTTCTAGTACATGATGACGGCCCCCGACTTTTTTGGCGTATAGGTCGGATAATGAAACTTCTTCGTGGTCCTGACCACGAATGTCGGGTAGTTCAGGTAAAAATAGGAGCCGGTTTGACCACCAGACCGGTGGTTAAGCTATACCCACTAGAGATAGATTTAGAGGTAGTGGATGGCGACAGCAAGCCGAACTCTGATAATATCCTTCCTGCTACTGGAGCGGGCCGAGGTGATACCCCTCAGAGGCCGTCACGTCGGGCTGCTTTGGGTTCCTCCCAGTTGTGGCGATCCATGATCGGGACGGGACAATTGTAAATACTTTGTATATAACTGGTGGCGGAGTATGTTGTGAATCCTAGCTGGTATATATACCGTAGTTTGAATTTCCCGGGTTCACGACAGCTGGTTCCTTTTTGTTTATACGCATTACTTTATTTATCTTTGTGGATAAGTATTACTGTGGTTGCACCAATTATATCTTAGTTTGTTTTCCCTTATTATTTAATCACGGGGGACGATATAGAACCCTTAAATATATTTATATTGTTACGATAAGAGGGAATCTCAGTACACTTGACACAGAGACTTCGTCCCGCTCACAACAAACCACCAGTTGCTGCCACATAACAACAGAACTTCACTGATCTACACCTACCGACATGTCCATCACCTAACCTACACTCTTTGCATCACAGCTAAGTTCCTTTAATACTAGAAATACTTCATAGATATTACTGGGACTACCACAGATAGCCTACATATACAATTTAACACGTAAGTCCAACGCCGACCGGTATCATATTTATAGCCTAGGCCATTTCATCTTTCCAGGTCTGAACATTTACTTTATATCCGTTTCTCCTCTACCCCCTAGGAATAATATTCAGGTTAGTGTGACTGATCTAACTGACTGAGAACATCTTGGAAGTTTTTCAGGGCAGTGTATACAGTGCCATATTCAGAGACGGGATACAGTAAAACAGGAAGGAACCCTATGATTTTCGGATCCCAACAGCTCACACATTACATGTCATTTTTCTCAGATTTTTGTAAATTCTATACATTTTCAATTGGACATCAAATAGTTCAGTCTACCCAAAATGTTCTTTCTTATGATTTTAAAAACTTCCTTATTGTGTATTTAATTAGTACAGACCAATAAATTATGAGTTTATCCACTATAGGTATTTTATTTTATTTTTGTATGTGTTACATCCCTAGAATTTACAATTTTGTTTTATATAATTTCATATTTTCGATTATAGTGTTCAGGTGTTTCATGTAATCAAATTCAGCTTGGATTCATCATGTAGCTGGTAAAATTAGCTATCTTTTGAGTGGTAATATATTGCCATAGGTGTTTTCCTTTAGCTACTACGGCTATCTAAAATAAGCTCACTCTTAATTTTTGGGGTCGTTTGGGCCAAGTATAATTTTGACAAAACCACGATTTGCGAGATAATTGCCAGGTTTCAGATTGTGCACCCTCACTAATATTATGCCCCAAGCGGTCCTCTATCAAAATCAGGTGGGTGATCTCGGGGCCCTCTCATACATGAAAACACTCCTTGGCTCCTGGACAATTGAGTATCCGGCCCCTTGACCGTAGCTAGATGCAGTGCCTCTAATTCAGTAATTGCAGCCAAGTTTCAGGTAGCCTGTGAGTATATAGCAGTGGTACTTCCTTAATCTACAGCATTTTGCAAATAGAAAGCTGGGAATTTAATGCAGTAGTGGACGAGTTGAGCCTCACAACATTTCCCTGAGTACGAGCTGGCTAGTGCAATACAGAGAAGCTGACTAGTGCCTGACAGAATGTGCCAAAAGCAACTGCCCAGATATGTTTGTATTCCTGGATCCTATAGGTCCTCAAAAGATACAAAAAGGAAATAAGTGTTAAAACATGAAGTAAATAAACAGAGGTTAGCCTAACCTCATTTTGTAAGAAAAACAAAAATATGGACAAAGACATTATATTGTAAAAAAGGAAGCAATAACGTATCTGTTGAGTTTTATTTTAGCTGTACCTTATGGCCACCCTCGTAAAGAGGAGTAAGGCGTCTGGCAATAGATAGATAGATAGACCTTTTTAGGATTGTGTAATAGGCTATCAGACCAAGTACTTAGCCCTTTCAACAGTAATAGTCTCCAAGACGAAATACCTAGCCTTTTCATCACCGACAGGTTTACAGAACAAAGCACCTGGCCTATTTTGAATGTGCAGAGTATTTCATGTCAGGTATTAAAGCCTAGTTTATTTGGCTTAAATGGCCATCTATATTCTTTTCTGTCACATAAACATTACGTTATTCAGTGTGCAGCTGGGTGTGAGTGCATGATTAGATGGATATCCACTATTCCATAAATGGATATGAATCGTAGTCATGCACTTAACCTTTAACTGTCTTGGTGGTGTAATGGTTACAGCGTTTAAGATCTGTATGTGGTATCCCAGGTTCGAATCCTGGGAGGATAACATGCTTTCATTAATTTCATTTGGAGGTGTTTGGTATTGGGAGTGAAATTTATTAACTAGATTAAATATAATTGTGCAGGTTATTTTGTATTATATTTTGTTTTGTCCTATGTCGCATCCTCGGGGGCTATAGGCTGTTCAGTAACCTGTAACTTACGAGGCCCCGAGATCATCGATTGATGCTTCGAGATATTGGGGGCTTCATATGTTTTGCACTAGATGGTCACAGTGGAGCTTCAAGGTGTTCGTTGATCCCTTTCTGTCACACTAAATGATGACACCCTATGTATATATGTCACTTGATTAGAAGAAACAAGGGACTGGAGTTCTTGCAGAGAGTCTCCAGTCCTGACATTATTCTTAACATACAGTGTGCTGGCTTAATAATCCAATAGGGTTGATAGCCTCTGAAGTCCTATTTTAACTAAGAAGAAAGTAGCTATCCAGTCGTTCACAACATCGTCGAATATGGTCAGGCCTCTTCTATGCTATGAATTGGTGATGATAAAGGGGATATTTTCTTGAAGTGTCGGTTGTAGACATGGTATTTCTAGAACAGTAAGAATGATCAGGTCACCTCAGAAAAACCCTGACGTTTGGCGTAGACTTGATCTGAGGTTCATTTGGTCTGCAATCCACCGCACTATCCACTGTTAATACATAACAGGCTTGTAGTTGGGTGTCCAAGCCTATCCTATTTGGATATTAAGTGTATACCCCACGCATCTTTTGGGTATTCATATATATGAATGCCGAGGCCAAGTTCAGAAGATGGAGAGAGGGCATGGCAAGTAAAGGGTTAAGAATTAACATAAATACAACAAAGGTTTTACGCAGTGGTTTATGGCTTGAAAAGGTAAACAAAAGTGGTGCATACCCATGCACAGTATGCAGAAAAGGGGTGGGCGCGAACTAAATACAGGATAGTGTGACGCCTCCCGGCGCTAGCAGAATGGTTGCGTGGGGCATTGCAGCTCGCTAGCGCTTGCCAGGATGGGGGGATGGGCTACAGTTGTCCTAGAATGATCTGCTTTATTTCGTTAGTGTCGTGTTGCCACAGACAGTCTAGAAGTGATCTTTGTTTTGGTCTGTGACCGCGCCTTATATTTATATTCGCTATAATATAAATGTTGCTTGTGTGGGAGGCGAGCGATAGCGGGTGAGGGAGTATACCTGGCAGCGGGGGGTGGGCTGTGACGCGGCTCGCTTGAGCGCTGACGGCATTGGCGGCCGGGTGGTCAACTAGTCCCTTCCCATCGCGGCCTCATGGTTTTTTACCAAGCTCAGAGCTGGCCTGACACGCGTATCGTCTACATCCTTTGCAATTCTGTCCCCCATACTCGCCACTTTGCATACTATTTCTCTCTCTCGACTTCTCCTTTCTCATTCTCTAATCTTTATTAAACTCAACATCCCTTCTGGTTTCAGCATAGACGTTCTCCGTCGGCCAGTCGTATTGTACGCGAAGCTCTCAGATATTTCTATGTATTAGGCTTTAATGAGGTTTGGAGAGACGGACTTTTCCGTGTGTGTCCTCTCTCGGGAAGGTTGTAGACTGGTATATGTCTCCCTGGCAGGGTGTTGAGTGATTCTGCTTAGTTATTTTTAAAGCTAGACTAGGGGTAAGGTTACTGTGTCGTTGTCTCCGATGTGTGCAGTGTTAGCTAAGCCCTGCACGACATCGACAGGTACTGTGGGAGCCTAGGTTGTCTTCGGGTGGGTTTACTTTGCGAGCACAGCACTGTGGTGTGAGAGGGCCATAGCCTATCCCTCACAACATAGTGCTGCCTCTTTGTGTTGACTTCTGAGGGATCGCCAGGATAGAACTAGGTACTAGAGACCTAGATTTATCAAGAGAGCATCCCCGTCATATAACGTAATCTTCATTATACCACCTTCGGACAACGTTAGGCTACGAGCCGCATGCTCGCCCATTGTTGCCCTGCCTTGATACCCCAGCTAGACTTCATTAACTAAGCAGACGCTGGTTAGAGATAAGCTCCATTATTATATGTATGCCACATTATTATTCACTGCACTTTTGAGCCGAGGTTGTTGTTGAGTTGCACAACCCTAGTAAGATGTTGCGTTGTGTCACGAAGCATTTATTTAGTTGTCGAGCATTACTACCTTTGCGCAGTCTTTATTATTCGCCTGCTTATTATTACTATATGTCCTAGCATTTATTGTGACCCGTATTCTGCATTATAATTGTTCAAGATTCTTTACGAACATCTTCCCAGCATCAGACTTATTTCAGAAGTTTCCAGTTGATGTTGCAGGACTAGCATTGCACTTTCTTTAATACAGGAGTGCCAGTTATTTGAGTATCTACCGTAACGTTAATTAATCACGTTAACTATCTTTTCTTTTTGTAACCTAATCGAGTAATCTTTTACTGTTTGAGAATAGGCTGTTTCATCGAGCGTCAGCCTAGTGTGTGTGCACCAGTTACCGAGTCATAGGATACCTCGTTGTCCAGGCACGACTCAGGGCGGTAATGGTGTTTTGTTTTCCAGTGTTTAAGGCAGGGGTTGGATCTAGTGTTACCGTTGTTGCATTTTTGCCATTATCTAGTCCAATGTTGAAGAGCCCTGTGTCTTTGAGAACCTGGATCGTATCAAATGGCGACCTTGCCAGGATCTTGTGAACTAAGAGATAATTGCAGGATTGTTGTGGTCATTTGTTTTATTGAGGAATATAGTGGGCACGTTAATTTTGTTTTGGCAAAGTAGTATAGCACTTGAGAGTCTTCAGACATTTTTGGCAAGTGAATAGTGCTACATAAGAGTTTGGGGTACTTCTTTTCCGAATATTGTGGTGAGAAATTGTTGTGAGCATCATGTCTTATACCGGATCAGAGGAGAATGGAGACACAGTACGTCATGTCGAAACGGAGGAACAGCAGCATGATGAAAGGGTTAATCGGGTGAACTGTGAGGAGGATGCTAGGATATTTTTGCAATGGCCTGTTACTGCCGAGCGGTTGGAGGGTATGGATCGGTACGGTCTTCAATGCCTGGCCACAGCTATCGGTCATGCGGTTACTAGCAGCATGACAAAGGATAACTTGATAACGTGTGTACTGGGCAGGGTGACTGGTGAGCGAGATGGGTTGAGAGCTCAGAGCCCTTCGGCCATGCTTCCCCTACACTCGACTCCCAGCCATCCCAGTAGTTTGCCGACCCCGGGTACGCTTCCGCAGTTGGGTGGTGACTGGCAGGGTGGGTTGCCCCTGGGGGGACCACCGGTAATTTCAAACATTGTAGCACCTTCACCTCCTCAAGGGTTGACTCCAGAATTGTTGCTTCAGCTCGAATTAGCTAAGCTTCAGCAGCAAATAGAATTAGCCAAGATAGAAGACACAGAGGCTGGAGACTGTGCAGGGCTCGAGTTGGTTCCCTGCCGTGTGAATCCTGCTCGACAGCCTGTGGTGAAGGCGGAGCTGGACAGTGTGTGGGGAGGTGGTCTGAGGGATGAGGAATGTCGTGAGTGGTCGTTGCCAGTGGCTTTGCAACCTGAGTTTGGTGGCAGAGTCCGTGTGTGTGTTGATTGCAAGAGTGTGGAAGCATTATCCCTGACAGACGCCTATCCATTACCCAGAGTTGACGACACCATAGACCGCTTCGGGGCTGCCTCGCTCATCACGAAGGTAGAACTAGTGAAGGGTTATTGGCAGGCCCCTTTGCCGGGAAGAGCGAAGAGAAGTGCCAGTTTTGCGATGAGCTGGGCAGTTTGTCAGTGCCAGGTGTTGTTGTGCTGCCGGAACACAAGTTGGATGTGTGGCATGCTAAGGGCACTGATAATGTTTTGGCTTTGTTTGCAGGAGAACCCTCGCTGCTCAGTCAGTGTCTGTCGTGGGTGGAGGATCCGGGGTAGGCTACCACAGTATGTTGGTATAGCCTCCTGTCTTGGCTCGCGGTGTATTTTTGCGCTGGTGCTTGTTGGCTCGCGTGTGTAGCTTCAGCGTAGGGTCGCAGGGCAGGAGTTGTTGGCTTTGATTAGACGAAAATTAGGCTACATCTATAGTAGCCGCCAAAAACAACATTAAAATAAAGTATGAAAAATTAAGGCAAATAAGGGCAAAGGGGAAAGAGGAGTGTGTGGTAACCACCGAGGAATATGTCTTCTAAGCGTAGTAGGGAAGGTATACAGTAGGGTAGTGATTGAGAGAGTGAGAGTGAGAACGGAGAAATGGATAGGCGACGAGCAGGGAGGTTTTAGGAAGGGAAGAGGATGTGTAGATCAGATTTTTACCCTGAATTGTGTTGTGGAGAAGTATCTGGAGAAGAAACAAAAGGTGTATGTTGCCTTTATGGACTTGGAGAAGGCCTATGACAGAGTGGATAGAGAAGGTTTGTGGAAAGTACTTAGAATATACGGAGTAGAGGGCAAGTTGCTGAAAGCAGTGAAGAGCATGTATGAGGGTGCAAAGGCGGCAGTACGTGTGGAGAGTGAGCAGAGCGAGTTCTTTGACCTGAATGTTGGTTTGAAACAGGGGTGTGTGATGTCCCCGTGGTTGTTTACTGTATATATGGATGGAGTTATGAAAGAAATACTATCAAGAGCAGTGGATGTTGGTGTATTGCTGAAAAGGGAGGGAATTGAGTGGAAGCTACCTATACTGCTGTTTGCGGATGATACAGTTCTGATGAGTGATAATGAATGGGAGTTGCAGGGTCTGGTAAATGAGTTTGGAACAGTGTGCGAAAAACGGAATTTGAAGGTAAATACGGGGAAGAGCAAGGTTATGGTCTTCGAAAGGGGTGAAGTCACAGAGTGTGAGGTGAAGCTGAACGGTCAGGCTATGGAGATCGTCAACTCTTTTAAGTATCTGGGCAGTGTGTTGAGTAAAGATGGGACTATGGATGAAGAGGTGCGGGAGAAGGTACAACAGGGGAAGAGGGTTGTAGGAACGCTAAAAGCAGTAACAAGAAATAGGGTGGTCAGTATGGAAGTGAAGAAGTCCTTGCATGACAGTGTGGTAATCCCGACACTGACTTATGGAAGCGAAGCATGGACGTTGGTTGAGAGACTCAGACCAAGAGTGAGAGCAGTGGAAATGAATTACTTAAGGAGTGCGTGCGGAGTTACATGGAGGGATAGACAGACTAATGAGGAAGTAAGAAGGAGGTGTGGTGTGGAGGTAGATGTGCTGGAAAGTGTGAAAAGGAACAACTTGAGATGGTTCGGCCATATGGAACGTATGGAAAGCGAGAGAATGACTAAGAGGGTGTACGAGAGCGAGGTGGAGGGACAGAGGGGGAGAGGTAGACCGAATATGAGGTGGAAGGATGGAGTGAGGAACTACATGAACGAAGGCGGTGCTGGTTGGGGGGAGGGGCGTCGACTGACTGGGGACAGAGGTGCATGGGGGCGGTTCGTTCGTGGCCACCCCTTCGGGGATCACGGCGTCAGGCAATAGATAGATAGATAGATGAAAAATTAAATAAAAACTTTCTTTTTTAATAATTAATTTTAAGATAATATTGTAGCTGAGTACTGAGTGCAGATGATTTTCTCTCAGTAGGCTGTGCTTCTTAAAGCTCGCTCTGGGAGCACAATGTTATGAATTAATGTATTATGTTTGGGAAGGGTGATAAGATTTTGTTATATATAAAATGTTGTTGTATTTTTTTTTTGGAGACTGAGCTTGCATTCCATGAGTGGCAGAGTGGTTAGGAGTGGCAGATTCTAGAGACATTCTGCCTGTTCAGATATGGGCTCATGGATGAGTGTCCCATATCTTGGGGGGGGGGGGGGGGGGTGACGCCTCCCGGCGCTAGCAGAATGGTTGCATGGGGCATTGCAGCTCGCTAGCGCTCGCCAGGATGGGGGGATGGGCTACAGTTGTCCTAGAATGATCTGCTTTATTTCGTTAGTGTCGTGTTGCCACAGACAGTCTAGAAGTGATCTTTGTTTTGGTCTGTGACCGCGCCTTATATTTTATATTCGCTATAATATAAATGTTGCTTGTGTGGGAGGCGAGCGAGAGCGGGTGAGGGAGTACACCTGGCAGCTGGGGGTGGGCTGTGACGCGGCTCGCTTGAGCGCTGACGGCGTTGGCGGCCGGGTGGTCAACTAGTCCCTTCCCGTCGCGGCCTCATGGTTTTACCAAGCTCAGAGCTGGCCTGACACGCGTATCGTCTACATCCTTTGCAATTCTGTCCCCCATACTCGCCACTTTGCATACTATTTCTCTCTCTCGACTTCTCCTTTCTCATTCTAATCTTTATTAAACTCAACATCCCTTCTGGTTTCAGCATAGACGTTCACCGTCGGCCAGTCGTATTGTACGCGAAGCTCTCAGATATTTCTATGTATTAGGCTTTAATGAGGTTTGGAGAGACGGACTTTTCCGTGTGTGTCCTCTCTCGGGAAGGTTGTAGACTGGTATATGTCTCCCTGGCAGGGTGTTGAGTGATTCTGCTTAGTTATTTAAAGCTAGACTAGGGGTAAGGTTACTGTGTCGTTTTCTCCGATGTGTGCAGTGTTAGCTAAGCCCTGCACGACATCGACAGGTACTGTGGGAGCCTAGGTTGTCTTCGGTGGGTTTACTTTGCGAGCACAGCACTGTGGTGTGAGAGGGCCATAGCCTATCCCTCACAACATAGTGCTGCCTCTTTGTGTTGACTTCTGAGGGATCGCCAGGATAGAACTAGGTACTAGAGACCTAGATTTATCAAGAGAGCATCCCCGTCATATAACGTAATCTTCATTATACCACCTTCGGACAACGTTAGGCTACGAGCCGCATGCTCGCCCATTTGCCCTGCCTTGATCTTCTAGACTTTATTAACTAAGCAGACACTGGTTAGAGATAAGCTCCATTATTATATGTATGCCACATTATTATTCACTGCACTTTTGAGCCGAGGTTGTTGTAAGAACTAAGAAAAGGGAGTCTGCAGAAAGCCGATTGGCCTAAGCAAGGCAGATCCCTGTCCCACACAACCCCAATTCAATTACAAAGCCCAATTATAGGCTTCACACTCTAATACCCTGAGGATCATCTTACCAAAACGGTTAGAGATTAACGCAGGATTATGGAGGTCTGCAGAGCGCTGATTGGCCCAACCCGGCTGATCCCCCTTCACACCCAAACCCTTCTCGTCCATATGCTTATCTAATTTTATCTTAAAGCTCCCTACAGTTTTAGATCCCACTATAGCACTTGGTAGTCCATTCCACCCATCTACAACTCTGTTACCAAACCAATACTTGCCTATATCTTTTCTGAAACGAAATTTATCTAATTTGAAACCATTGGTACGAGTTCTTTCGCTATCACTGAGCTTTAGTACATTTGCACATTTAGTACATTTAGTACATTGTTGAGTTGCACAACCCTAGTAGGCTGTTGCGTTGTGTCACGAAGCATTTATTTAGTTGTCGAGCATTACTACCTTTGCGCAGTCTTTATTATTCGCCTGCCTATTATTACTATATGTCCTAGCATTTATTGTGACCCGTATTCTGCATTATAATTGTTCAAGATTCTTTACGAACATCATCCCAGCATCAGACTTATTTCAGAAGTTTCCAGTTGATGTTGCAGGACTAGCATTGCACTTTCTTTAATACAGGAGTGCCAGTTATTTGAGTATCTACCGTAACGTTAATTAATCACGTTAACTATCTTTTCTTTGTGTAACCTAATCGAGTAATCTTTTACTGTTTGAGAATAGGCTGTTTCATCGAGCGTCAGCCTAGTGTGTGTGCACCAGTTACCGAGTCATAGGATACCTCGTTGTCCAGGCACGACTCAGGGCGGTAATGGTGTTTTGTTTTACAGTGTTTAAGGCAGGGGTTGGATTTAGTGTTAACGTTGTTGCATTTTTGCCATTATCTAGTCCAATGTTGAAGAGCCCTGTGTCTTTGAGAACCTGGATCGTAACAATAGTGTCTGCCGCAGCTGAGTATACCACGGGAAGAAGCTCTGCACTAGAATCAAGGGACCTCTACCAAGGAAGAAGTCTGAAATTGAGAAATTTGAATGCATAGTATGCAAAGGCGAGCTTGTATTCAATGACCGGCTCGAGAGTGTCATTTTTGGCAACAAGGCACTGGAGATGGTGGACAAGTTTTGCTATTTGGGTGATACTATCTCTGCCGGTGGTGGGCCTGAGGCCGCCACTATAGCCAGAATAAGATGTGGCTGGGGAAAGTTTAGAGAACTTTTGCCATTACTCACCATGAAACGACTCCTTCTCCCCCTGAAGGAAAAGGTATACGCTTCATGCGTTCGAAACGCAATGACATATGCTTCAGAAACGTGTCCTGTCAAAATGGATGATATCAACAGAATGGAACGCAATTAGATGAGAATGGTGAGATGGATGTGTGGTGCCAAACTGCAAGATAGGATATCAAGTCAGGAGCTTAGGAAAATGTTAGGTGTCAAGAGTTTCAGTGATGTGATGCATACTAGCAGGCTTGGATGATTTCGACATATGGAGAGGATGGATGAACAAAGTTGGGTGAAAATATGCAAGTTCATGAATATGGAGGGAGTTGCACCTAGAGGCGGACCAAGAAAGACGTGGGATTGGACTTTGAGGTCTGATCTTAAATCAAAGAACCTGACTAGTGAGGCAGCTCTTAACAGGGTTACCTGGAACACCGACATTAGGACATTAGACCAGAACTGCGTTTAGTGTGGAGCACTCGGTCTTTAAATTTGTGCTTATATATATATATATATACCAGGTATATATATATAGATATAGATAGATATTTATATATATATAGATATAGATAGATATTTATATATATATATTGTTGGATGCGGAATTGAATTTCCTACACGATGAAGTGGTTTTCGGTGCGTTTTGGAAGAGTCACCAAATCGGCCTAGGTCTAGCACAGGGCAATGGTGAGTTCTAGGGGTCTAGCATTTTGTTGGTAAATATATGTATATGAAGGAAACTATTGTGTGTATTAATGCTTACTTTGAAAACACTGACGAGAGGTTAGTCGGGATGGATGGTATTCTCTATAGCCTAATAGCAGGCAGTCTCCAACGGGAGTAATATCCAAAGCAAAGTGCTGCGCTGCCTCATTCATACTTGGCTTTAGACTTCTTAATTGGGGTAGAGAGAGGTTGTTCAACCTTAGAACTACATTGAGGCTAGCTATATTTTATGCGGGAACGGATTGAGAATATAAAATTGTTTACGATTGGCTGTCATTCATTACTTTAAATGTAAAAATTATACTGCATTTTGGTGGCTAGCGGTGGGGTATTGACAAACCAATCAGAACAAGAACAATAACATTCCAATCATAACATAAAACGAAGGACAAACATAATGGTAACATGTTACCATTCAGATTCTGGGAGTTTTTAAGGAAAGGAGAAAATTGAAGTGTAGCTGGACCAAATTGAGTATCAGTTTGCACTACTTAAGTTGGAAAATTAAGGAAAGAACGTCGCATACTGCAAAGCACACCTGGGGAAGGCTCCAGGTGATGTTCGCTGCAGGCTCGAGGGAGTTGTGGTATGGAGCCGAGCCAAAGACATAATGATAACAGGCTTGCCTTGTGGAAGTGAGGAAACACAGCACCAGTATCAAAGAATTACTCAGAGTAATAAAGAGTCCTTAAAACACAGGAAGAGAAGGGCGTAAACCAGACGTAAAGTGGCAAGACTACAACCACCACGAACAAAACAATGACTGCTTTCTTTGAAATCTCCATCTTACGAGATTTCAATATTTACCACCGCCAACGGCTCTCCTCTCATTTCACAGACCAACCTGGTGAACAAACCTACACTTTTCTATCCTAAATGCAGTTAGTTCAGCACCCTACCCGTATCCCAAAATGCACTGAGGATCGGCCCAACGTTCTTGGCCTATTTCTAACCTCTAATCCTTCCGCTCAAACTGTAAATCTTCTCTGTCCGTTGGGCTCCTCCAATCACAACCTTCTCTCTGTTACCTGTCCTATCTCTCTGACCCCCCCAACCAGCGGCACTTGTGCCTTGTGGCCGACTGGGAAGCTCTTCGGCAGTACTTCTCTGATTTCCCTTGGAATGACTATTACTTCCGTGGCTGGGGACGCTCAGAGAGTGCTGATCGCATTACCAAGGGATTCCTCTTTGGCATGGAGGCATGCATTCCATTTTCTGTCTCTCAGATTAATGCATTTATTTTTGGTTTACTCATGCTAGTTCTACTGCTTTTCACAACAAGGAGGAAACATTCAAACGGTACCGTCGCCTTCAAACTCAAGAATCTGGTGCTTTTTATATTACTGCACGGAATGAAACAAAATCTGTTCTTCGACTAGCCAAAAACTCTTTCACCAATAATATACAGTATATAATAAATGTTCTGAACTTTCCAACTCCAGCTTTCTGGCATCTAGCCAAAAACCTCTCCAACAATTATACTTCCTTGTCTTTCCCTCCTCTTTTTCACTCTGACGGTACCACCGTCATGTCTTCCTCTGACAAAGATAAACTTGTCGCTCAAACTTTCGCCAAAAACTACACCTTGGATTATTCCGGTGCTTTTCCCTCCCTCTTCAACCCTCTCGCACTTACTTATGCTTATTATCATAATCTCTTCAAAGTATGTACTTTCTGCTTTCTCTGGGCTTAATACTAAGAAGGCATATGGACTGGATGGTGTTCCCCCTTTTGTACTCAAAAACTGTTCTTCCTTGCTGACTCCCTGCCTAGGCAAATTCTTTCGTCTCTGCCTTTCCTCTAACGTCTTTTATTCTTGCTGGAAGTTTGGTCTCATTCAACCTGTCCCAAAGAAGGGTGACTACTCTCAACCCTCCAACTATCGTCCAATTGCTCTCATTTCTTGCATCTCTATTGTTTTTTAATCTATCCATAATTCAAATTTGTTTAAGCATTTATCTTCCCATAATCTACTTTCTTGGTCATCCTCATTTCGGGACTTCAGTGAGACTTTTTCTATTGCTCTAGACATATCGAAAGCCTTCAAACTCTAAACTCTTCAGACTCTAGTCTGGCATAAATCTCTAATGTCCAAACTAATCTCCTTCGGTTTTCTATCCCTCTATCTGTGCCTTTGTCTCTAATTTCCATTCTGACGATTCCTTAACACCTAAAGAGTGGCCTAGGCGGTAATTTATATGTACCGCCCAGCGGGGTGTTTTTACCCTAAATAGGGTTGTTTACGTGATCATTTTCATGCCTAAATAAGACCCAGAGCGTAAAACAAGTATCTATCACTGAAAGGGCATAAACAGAGCTTTCCAATGACACCCCAACCATCCTTGTACGACCTCTAGTTTTCTTGCAATGATCATGCAACACGAGTGCAAAAACCATGTAATTAGGTAGTTTCCCTACATAATTCCCTGTGTAGCGAGTGCGTGAGGGTGGGGGAGGGTGGGATTCATGTCAGTAGGTCCACCGCGGTAGTCTAGAGCAGTCATGCGCTTGCTACTCTCCTGCCACCACTTATCTCTCTCTCTCAGCAACATTACGTGCTGAATGTGAACCGCCACTTAGTCCAAATTTATTTCACACGACATAAGTTGCGCGCCGCTAATAAAGGGTTAAGCAAGTGTCACACTATGCCGAATTAAGTGCCGACGCTCCACGAATTAAGGGTCGTAACGAGGTCTTTGCCTACATCGCCGTGCGACGTGGGTGGGCGCCAACTCAAGAGAGACGTCGGGAGAGGTCGTCGGGGGCCTCAGGAAAAGTTTGACACGAACAACTCATAATCTGAATCGGCGGCTAGTGAGGTCAAGGAAATGGACGGGATGGGGACGGTAGGCGGGTGGCGTCCAGTAGGCGTCAGACGGTACAAGGGCGTCGACCTGACTGCTTCAGACGCCGCTATAAAGTAGGTCACCGTCAGGCAGCAAGCCGGTAATGCCCAGGCGGCGTCATAGGGGGAGGGCATACCGTGATTCCGCGGCCAGGCAACGTCGCTCGGGACATCGTTGATAGAGGGTCTTGGGGGTGTTGTTTTTAAGCTTGATGGAGGTCTAGCGAGGAAACTAAAAAATAAATGAATATATAAATAAATAGACCCCCAAAAATCACCACTGTCCCCTTAATTAATCCGATCCCATCAACGAGTGACTATCTATAAACCCTTTCAATGGTGGTAACGTCTGTTTTGCCTTAGTTCGGCCCTACTTAGACAATTTTATGCAGCTTAGGAACGGTCTGTGGGAGTTAAGAGAGATAAATGAGAGGAATGGAGGTCTTGTGATTGTTACAGGCCCTTCGTAAGCATAATACAATAACCTAATAGTTGCCAGACTATAACGAGAAAGACGTCACCAGTACTGAAGGGGTTAACTATAGATGGCCTTGTTTTACCAATTACTCAAAGAACGACTTAATTAAGGGGAGATGGGCATATTTATATGCTCATTTATGGATCTTTTTATTATGCTTTAGTTTCCTCCCTAGATCTAAAGCTTAATACCCCCCCCCCCACACACACACACAAATCGTCGCCTCTGACGGACCGGTTTGCCTTGGTCGGTCGGTGTCAAGTGTGACGGAGTAGAGGTACAGGGTGGCTGTCCATCGCCGCCGTAGTATCTATAGGCGCCACCCTACCTCCTATAGGCGCCGCTTGTCAGGAGCATTGTTGCCAACCAGTTTGCGCACTACGGCGCATGACGCCGCCCCGGCGGCGTCACTTATCTCCCTTAGGTCTTGCATGGTTGCCGCTCGACCCAGTCCAGTTGCCGTTAGGCGGCGTGCCCGTCCTTAGTGCCCGCCGTGGGCGTCCCGTTCCTCGATCACCCACGTTACTCGGCAGTGGTCTCCCCCTTCTATCGCCACTCCTTATGTCGTGGAGCGTCGGCACTTAATTAGGCATAGTGTGACACTTGCTATAGCTGCAGTTATGGACGGCCATCGCTCACTTACTCAACCTATCAACTCCAGTATTCCTCAGGGTTCTGTTCTGTCTCTAGTTCTTTATAATATACAGTATATATATATATATACATATATATATATATATATACCTATCTATTGCCAGACGCCGTGATCCCCGAAGGGTTGGCCACGAACGAAACGGCCCCATTCACCTCTGTTCCCAGTCAGTCGACACCCCTCCTCCCATCCAGAACCGCCTTCACTCTTATACTTCTTAACTCCATCCTTCCACCTCTTGGTCTACCTCTCCCTCTCTGTCCTTCCACCTCACTCTCATACACTCTCTTAGTCATTCTCTCGCTTCTCATACGTTCCACATGGCCGAACCATCTCAAGGTGTTCCTTTTCACACTTTCCAGCACATCTACATCCACACCACACCTCTCTCGTACTTCCTCATTCGTCTGTCTATCCCTCCATGTAACTCCACACGCTCTTCTCAAGTAACTCATTTCCACCCCTCTCACTTTTGGTTTGAGTCTCTTCACCAACGTCCATGCTTCGCTCCTGTAAGTCAATGTCGGGATTACCACACTGTCATGCAAGGAGTTTTTTACTTCCATGCTGACCACCCTATTTCTTGTTACTGCTTTCAGCGTTCCTACAACCCTCTTCCCCTGTTGCATTCTCTCACGCACTTCTTTGTCCATACTCTCATCTTTACTCAACACACTGCTCATTCTCCAAAACCAGATAATTCAACCTTTCCTCATACTCTGTGGCTGCACCCCTTTCAAAGACCATAACATTGCTCTTCCCCGCATTTACCTTCAGATTCCGTTTTTCACACAGTGTTCCAAACATATTTACCAGCCCTTGCAACTCCCATTTATTATCACTCATCAGAACTGTATCATCAGCAAACAGCAGTATAGGCAACTTCCACTTGTTTGTTTCCCTTATCAGAGGTACACCAACATCCAATGCTCTTCCTTGTATTTCTTTCATGATTCCATCCATATAATATATTGAACAGCCATGGGGACATCACACACCCTTGCTTTAACCCAACATTCAGATCAAAGAACTCGCTCTGCTCATTCTTCACACGAACTGACGCCTTTGCACCCTCATACATGCTCTTCACTGCTTTCAGCAGCTTGCCCTCTACTCCGTATATTCTCAGTACTTTCCACAAACCTTCTCTATCAACTCTGTCATAGGCCTTCTCCAAGTCCATAAAGGCAGCATACAACTTATGTCCCTTCTCCAGATATTTCTGTGAGAATTCAATAGTAAACAAAACGGAATTTACCTATAAACTCACAAGAGTTAACTTACTTTTATTGGTTGATAGGGATAGATAGCTCAATGATAGTGGTAGGAATAGATGGAAGATATAGTGGCCACTAAGAAATAAGAATTAGGATGACTTAGCAGGAAACAGGTGGTTGTATTGGAGCGGCTAGAAGGAGATGTTCTTGAGGTCGTAGCGAAAGCGAGTCTGAGGTTTGTGGCGATGAACCCGCCAGTTCCGAGAATGACGCATGCGCAGAAATATTCCACCAATGCGTCATTTAACTAACTAAAAGGATATACCGGATTGATTATAATGATAACCCGATATATTTATGGATAATAAACCCATATAAACTTAATACGAAATAGTATATATCTTTTATATAGATATATAACTTAGCCTAATACTGGCGCCTAATTTGAACTTCCAGAATGTTTACTTAACCTAAACTGTCGAGTTACTTATGAGTCTCGACACATTCCCACCACCAATATATACATTATCTACAATAATCCCGCAGCGATGTTAGATCTTCATAGCTGTGAAGAGCTAACAGTGGCTCGGCGAAGAGGTAATCTTCCAACAGGATCATTACTGGCAGATGGTCCAGCGACCGCTGGTGACATAGGGGTGGAGTCGTGAGAGCTAACACCATCACCAGTGACCGCCGGTTGAGGGATCGAAATGCTTTCGATTTCCTGTTCCAATGGATACAACTTGACGATGGGTTGAGTGGTCAGGCCAGTCTTTGTTCTAATCTGGACCACTCTAACCAGATCATCTCGTCCGGGATAGAGTCTAACTACCCTACCAAGTTTCCAAAGGACACGAGGCCCCTCGTCATGTATAAGCACGATGTAATTTATCTTTGGCCATACACTGCTTGATGAGCCTCTTTTATTCTTATAGGCTTCTCGTAGTGACGCCAAGTATTCATTAGACCAATAAGTCCCGGATCAATTTATTGATGTAATTGTATCTGCTGTGTATCGCTGCTTTACTATCGTAACTAGGATCCTGCAGCTCATCTAGCTGAATTAGGTCTTTGGGAAGTCACGAAGTCTACGACCTTTAACCAGCATGGATTGGGTAATAGGGCAAGGGTCCTCCAGATCTCCCGAGACATATGTTAAAGGGCGATCTCCACAAACCTACAGGGGACACCAGGGAAGCGGAACTAGGGAATAGAAAGAATGAAAAGCTAGGAAATAGTAGACAATAGGAAAGTAGAAGAAAGAAAAGACAGCATAAGGCAAAAGTCAGAGGTATCGAAGGACCATATTGTGAGAATTCAATAGTAAACAAAGCGGAATTTACCTATAAACTAACAAGAGTTAACCTACTTTTATTGGTTGATAAGGATAGATAGCTCAATGATAGTGGTAGGAATAGATGGAAGATATAGTGGCCACTAAGAAATAAGAATTAGGATGACTTAGCAGGAAAGAGGTGGTTGTATTGGAGCGGCTAGAAGGAGATGTTCTTGAGGTCATAGCGAAAGCGAGTCTGAGGTTTGTGGCGATGAACCCGCCAGTTCCGAGAATGACGCATGCGCAGTTATGTTCCACCAATGCGTCATTTAACTAACTAAAAGGATATACCGGATTGATTATAATGATAACCCGATATATTTATGGAAAATAAACCCATATAAACTTAATACGAAATAGTATATATCTTTTATATAGATATAAATGACAGTTAACTTAGCCTAATACTGGTGCCTAATTTGAACTTCCAGTATGTTTACTCAACCTAAACTGTCGAGTTACTTACGAGTCTCGACAATTTCTCCACAACACCTTTCTGGTCAAAAATCTGATCTACACATCCTCTTCCCTTCCTAAACCCGCCCTGCTCGTCACCTATACATTTCTCCGTTCTCGCTCTGATTCTCTCAATCACTACCCTACTGCACACCTTCCCTACTATGCTTAGAAGGCATATTCCCTGGTGGTTTCCACACAATCCTCTTTCCCCTTTACCCTTATACAGGGGACTATTATGCATGTCTTCCAGTCATCAGGTGCACTCCCCTTCTTCCATGCTAGTTTACACATTGTCCATACCCATTCGATCACTATCTCACAACCATACCTCATCATTTCCCCACACACTCCATCTATTCCTAATGCTTTACCCATCTTCACTCTTTTCATGGCTCCACACACTTCTGACCTCCTGATCCCCACCTCCTCCCCCACTATTTCTCTTCGTCTCTATCCCATACCCCATCCAACTATGTTTGCTGGTGCTTCATTCCTTTCATTTAGCAATTCGTTGAAGTACTCCCTCCATCTTTCGACTCTCTTTTGCTTCTTGGCTATCACTAGTCCATTCTTATGTTTCACACCCTTACTATTTCCCTTGCTACCCTCTCTAACTTTCTTGACCTCTTTCCAGAACAGTCTCTTACACTCCCTACATTTACACTAAGATTCTTTCCAAATTTCTCATCTGCTCTTCTCTTACTTTCCTTCACTACTTTCTTCACCACTCTCTTTTTCTCCAAGTACTTCGCTCTTAATGTTTCTCCAAATCTTCATTCCCTCTACTACCCAACCACTCTCTATATGCTTTCTTCTTGTCTTCAAGACACCACTCTGTACCCTTCACTACCCTCCCTCTTCTCCTTACTCCTCACACCTTTTCACATGCTATACATATCTCTTCCTTAAACACTTTGCTCACCTCCTCCACTTCCTCCATACCCTCCAGGTCAAACCTACCTAGTCGTCTCTCACCTGCTCTCTTGAGCTCTTCCCTGATCTCCTCCTCCTGCAATCTCTCCACCCTCTTCGCCACTCCAACTTCCTCTTGCTTCCCTACAGCTCTCCTCACCCACTTCTTTTGTATCCTAATTTTAGATACTACTACAAAATGGTTGACAACCCCCCCCCCCCAATTCCTCTTTACGCCCTAGCATCCAGCACAAAATTTTGCATTCGTTCATCCACACATATATAAGAAATCAGTGCCTTTCGTTCCTCCTCTGTCCCATCCCTCCTCCTCCACACCACTCTCCATGTGTACCTGTGTATCATTCTGTGTCGGAAGAATGTGTTGGCCATCCACAGTCTCCTCCCCACACAATCATCCACAAGTGCACTGCCATTCCCATTCACCTCTAATGGCACACCCAACCCTCCCACCACTCCATCAACATTCCTGTCACCCACCTTCCCATTCATATCCCCAATCAGAAATATTTTTTCACTCTTGCCAAACTTATCCAGGCATGCCTCAACATTCACCCAGAACTTATCTTTCTCTCTTACAGTTTTATCCTCTGACGGAGCATACACACACACAACCACCCACGTTTGTATTCCTTCTTCATTCTCACCCACACAATCCTTGCACCCACAGACCCATAGTCTCTTACACACTCCTTCCATTTGTTACTTACAAATAAACACGCACCTTTTTTGCTCCCTCACTCACTCCAGTACACACTGTGACGCCTCCCGGCGCTAGCAGAATGGTTGCGTGGAGCATTGCAGATCGCTAGCGCTCGCCAGGATGGGGGGATGGGCTACAGTTGTCCTAGAATGATCTGCTTTATGTTATTAGTGTCGTGTTGCCACAGACAGTCTAGAAGTGATCTTTGTTTTGGTCTGTGACCGCGCCTTGTATTTTATATTCGCTATAATATAAATGTTGCTTGTGTGAGAGGCGAGCGAGAGAGGGTGACGGGGTACACCTGGCAGCGGGGCGAGCTATCACGCGGCCCGCTTGGGCGCTGATGGCGTTGGCGGCCGGGTGGTCAACTAGTCCCTGCTCATCGCGGCCTCGTGTTTTTACCAGCTCAGAGCTGGCCTGACACGCGTATCGTCTACATCCTTTGCAATTCTGTCCCCCATACTCGCCACTTTGCATACTATTTCTCTCTCTCGACTTCTCCTTTCTCATTTCTAATCTTTATTAAACTCAACATCCCTTCTGGTTTCAGCATAGACGTTCACCGTCGGCCAGTCGTATTGTACGCGAAGCTCTCAGATATTTCTATGTATTAGGCTTTAATGAGGTTTGGAGAGACGGACTTTTCCGTGTGTGTCCTCTCTCGGGAAGGTTGTAGACCGGTATATGTCTCCCTGGCAGGGTGTTGAGTGATTCTGCTTAGTTATTTAAAGCTAGACTAGGGGTAAGGTTACTGTGTCGTTGTCTCCGATGTGTGCAGTGTTAGCTAAGCCCTGCACGACATCGACAGGTACTGTGGGAGCCTAGGTTGTCTTCGGGTGGGTTTACTTTGCGAGCACAGCACTGTGGTGTGAGAGGGCCATAGCCTATCCCTCACAACATAGTGCTGCCTCTTTGTGTTGACTTCTGAGGGATCGCCAGGATAGAACTAGGTACTAGAGACCTAGAATTATCAAGAGAGCATCCCCGTCATATAACGTAATCTTCATTATACCACCTTCGGACAACGTTAGGCTACGAGCCGCATGCTCGCCCATTGTTGCCCTGCCTTGATACCCCAGCTAGACTTTATTAACCGAGCAGACACTGGTTAGAGATAAGCCCCCATTATTATATGTATGCCACATTATTATTCACTGCACTTTTGAGCCGAGGTTGTTGTTGAGTTGCACAACCCTAGTAGGCTGTTGCGTTGTGTCACGAAGCATTTATTTAGTTGTCGAGCATTATACCTTTGCGCCGTCTTTATTATTCGCCTGCCTATTATTACTATATGTCCTAGTATTTATTGTGACCCGTATTCTGCATTATAATTGTTCAAGATTCTTTACGAACATCTTCCCAGCATCAGACTTATTTCAGAAGTTTCCAGTTGATGTTGCAGGACTAGCATTGCACTTTCTTTAATACAGGAGTGCCAGTTATTTGAGTATCTACCGTAACGTTAAATAATCACGTTACTTATCTTTTCTTTGTGTAACCTAAACGAGTAATCTTTTACTGTTTGAGAATAGGCTGTTTCATCGAGCGTCAGCCTAGTGTGTGTGCACCAGTTACCGAGTCATAGGATACCTCGTGGTCCAGGCACGACTCAGGGCGGTAATGGTGTTTTGTTTTCCAGTGTTTAAGGCAGGGGTTGGATCTAGTGTTACCGTTGTTGCATTTTGCCATTATCTAGTCCAATGTTGAAGAGCCCTGTGTCTTTGAGAACCTGGATCGTAACAAATGGCGACCTAGCTCAGGATCTTGTGAACTAAGAGATAATTGCAGGATTGTTATGGTAATTTGTTTTATTGAGGAATATAGTGGGCACGTTAATTTTTTTTTGGCAAAGTAGTATAGCACTTGAGAGTCTTCAGACATTTTTGGCAAGTGAATAGTGCTACATAAGAGTTTGGGGTACTTCTTTTCTGAATATTGTGGTGAGAAATTTTTGTGAGCATCATGTCTTATACCGGGTCAGAGGAGAATGGAGACACAGTACGTAATGTCGAAACTGAGGAACAGCAGCATGATGAAAGGGTTAATCGGGTGAACTGTGAGGAGGATGCTAGGATATTTTTGCAATGGCCTGTTACTGCCGAGCGGTTGGAGGGTATGGATCGGTACGGTCTTCAATGCCTGGCCACAGCTATCGGTCATGCGGTTACTAGCAGCATGTCCAAGGATAACTTGATAACGTGTGTACTGGGCAGGGTGACTGGTGAGCGAGATGGGTTGAGAGCTCAGAGCCCTTCGGCCATGCATCCCCTACACTCGACTCCCAGCCATCCCAGTAGTTTGCCGACCCCGGGTACGCTTCCACAGGTGGGTGGTGACTGGCAGGGTGGGTTGCCCCTGGGGGGACCACCGGTAATTTCAAACATTGTAGCACCTTCACCTCCTCAAGGGTTATCTCCAGAATTATTGCTTCAGCTTGAATTAGCTAAGATCGAAGAGAGAAAGGCTATCAGGGCGGGTGAGCAGCAATTAGAATTAGCCAAGATAGAAGAGAGAAAAAAAACTATCAGTCAGCAGCACATAGAGCTAGCAAAAATCCAAGCTGATTTAGAGTCGACTAGGTACTGTGCCGACATGGACGTAGAGAAGTCGCGAGTAGAGACAACGGGACAGCGACTTGGGGCTGGTAACTGTGTTCATGAGCAGTCTCTCTCGCACTTATTGAAACTGGTTCCGGTGTTTGATGAGAGTGGTGTTACAGAATTTTTCGCACGCTTTGAGAAGAAGTGCCAGGAACACCAGTGGCCAGAGAATAAATGGGCAGCACTTGTATCCTCTAGATTAATAGGCAAGGGTCTTAAAGCCTACGATGCGTTGCCTATAGAGTCGTGTATTATCTATGAGAAACTCAAGGAGGCTGTCCTGAGAGCATACGAACTACAACCAGAGACGTACAGGTTGAAGTTCCGGGGTGTTACCAAGGGTCGGGAGAGCACCTTTTTGGAGCATGCCCGGGAGCTGTCCGATGCTTTTGGGAATTGGCTGAGGTCGGAGAAAGCTACTACGTTTGACGACATTAAACAGTTGGTGCTTTTAGAGCAGTTTTTCAAATGCACGGGCGGCGACCTGACGTTAAACCTTAAAGAAAAGCAACCAAAAACTCTACAGGAGGCAGCTGAGATGGCTGACCTCCGGCTATCACTAATTCGTGGGTGCGGGTTTGCCCAGCGTAGTGAGGCAGGTAACAAGGGGCGTGACGCCCCACCCCCCCGAGTTAGTGATATACCTTATGCAAACAAGTACAAGAGCCATGATACCAAGACTGACCACAAGACTAGCACCGTCCCATTTAAGAAGGGGCCGGGCCCTTCCCAGTACCAAGGGAAGCCCAAAGGGGAGTTGGAGTGTTATCATTGTCATGAAAAGGGGCACTTTGCAAGAGTCTGTCCTAGCAAACCACCTACAGCAGCTGTGTCTTTGGCCTGCAACATTGGTGTGTCTCCGAAGTCATCTGAGTTTGCCCAGGGCAGTTCGTCAGAGGCTGAGGCACAGCCAATGCAGAAGCACCTGGGAGGCTCGAACCCTGCTCAGGATGTTTTTTGCGACCATAGAGGGCGGGGTTGTGTGATGTGGGCGGGGCGCAAGCATGGAGTAGAGGTCTTGCGTGATACAGGTGCTTCCCAGACTCTGATGAAAAACTTGACTGGCAACCCTATAAACGAGGCTCGGGTGGTGGTGGTGCAGGGTATTAATGCAACTCGGTCATACCCGCTGGTGCGGTTGGAGTTGGAGGTGGATGGTGTGGCACGTGAATTGGATGTCGGTATTGTGGAGAAACTGCCAGTGGAGGGCGTCGACCTTCTTCTCGGCAACGACTTTGCAATGCCCACTTCTGAGGTTCTACCCTTAGTCGTTGCCGAGAGGCCGGCCGACGTGAGTAGGGAAGAGCAAGAGTGGGTCGAGCGGTGCCAGACACAACCCATGGCGTGTGTTGTCACCCGAGCTCGGGCAGCTAAAGTGTTACAGCCTAGTCCTCCGTCTTCAGACCAGCGGAGGAACGATCAACAGGAGGAGGCTAAAGCTGGAGTTGGTTTTAAGAGTTTTGACTCGGCGGCTCTCCTGGGTGATTCAGTATTAGCACCATTACTTAATTCTGGAGTAGCCCCTGGGCCTGTCATCGAGAGTGACGAGGCTGGGCTTGACGAGTCTCCACGACAGCAACGTTATGTACATCGAGAGAGACAGAGGGAGCAGCCCAGTATCGGGGAAGGTCATGCATTGCTCCGGGAGCCGTTAGATCGCTTGGCACCCTCAGATATACGTCGGTTGCAACTAGAGGACCCTGAGCTCCAAACGTGTGCTAATGGAGCTGTAGAGCTCGACGAGGACAGCGATGCACAGCCAGGAGATTTTTTAAATTTAGAAGGCATCCTCTATAGGCGTTTTCAAGACCCTAAACGTAGTTGGCAAGAGGGGTCCGGAGTAGTGGACCAGTTGGTGGTGCCACGGGAGTGAAGGGATAGCCTACTGAGGTTGGCGCATGACATACCACTGGCAGGACATCTAGGGGTGAGAAAAACGGTGGCGGCTTTAGAAAAATTGTTTTGGTGGCCGGGGTTGAAGGGGCAGGTGGTAACCTGGATAGCAAGGTGTCATACGTGCCAGAGGGTTGGAAAACCTAACCAAACAATTCCGAGAGCCCCATTGCACCCCCTTCCTGTCAGTGGACCGCCCTTCAGTAAGGTCATCATTGATATGGTCGGACCCCTACCCCCTACTAGTGCCGGTAATAAATTTCTAGTAACTATCATGGATGTGGCCACTCGTTATCCTGATGCATATCCAATGAGAAATGGCACAGCGAAAACTGTTGTCTGGAACCTGCTCTTGTATTGCTCGCGGTATGGTTACCCGCAAGAGGTGCAATCGGACCCAGGTTCTAGTGTTACATCTAATCTGTTCAAACAAACTATGATTCAGCATGGCATCAGCACTGTCGTCTCTTCTGTGTATCACCCGGAGAGTCAAGGGGTGTTGGAGAGGTGGCACGCCACGCTGAAAAGCATGCTTCGATGTTATTGCGCAGAGAACGGAAAGGATTGGGACCTTGGTCTGCCGTATGTTTTGTTCGCGGCAAGAGAAGTACCTGGAGAGAGTCTCGGTTTCAGTCCGAATGAGCTTGTTTTCGGGCATCAGGTGAGGGGTCCTCTCCACATGGTGAAGGAGATGTGGGAGGGCACTGGGCATGTTGTTCTGCGAGATGGGTTGCAGCCTCTTGTTCCTGAGCGGCGGGAGGAGTTGGTCACTAGGCTGTGGCAGTCCGTCCGCATGTTTGTTGCTTCTCCAGGCCTGATGTACGGGGTAGAATCCGACATGGAAGGCTGGAGACAGTGCAAGGCTCGAGTTGGTTCCCTACCGTGTGAATCCTGCTCGACAGCCTGTTGTGAAGGCGGAGCTGGACAGCGTGTGGAGAGGGGGTCTGAGGGATGAGGGATGTCGTGAGTGGTCGTTGCCAGTGGCTTTGCAGCCTGAGTTTGGTGGCAGAGTCCGTGTGTGTGTTGATTGCAAGAGTGTGGAGGCATTATCCCTGACAGACGCCTATCCATTACCCAGAGGTGACGACACCATAGACCGCTTCGGGGCTGCCTCGCTCGTCACGAAGGTAGAACTAGTGAAGGGTTATTGGCAGGCCCCGTTGCCGGGAAGAGCGAAGAGAAGTGCCAGTTTTGCGATGAGCTGGGCAGTTTGTCAGTGCCAGGTGTTGTTGTGCTGCCGGAACACAAGTTGGATGAGTGGCATGCTGGGGGCACTGATAATGTTTTGGCTTTGTTTGCAGGAGAACCCTCGCTGTTCAGTCAGTGTCTGTCGTGGGTGGAGGATCCGGGGTAGGCTACCACAGTATGTTGGTATAGCCTCCTGTCTTGGCTCGCGGTGTATTTTTGTGCTGGTGCTTGTTGGCTCGCGTGTGTAGCATCAGCGTAGGGTCGCAGGGCAGGAGTTGTTGGCTTTGATTAGACGAAAATTAGGCTACATCTATAGTAGCCACCAAAAACAACATTAAAATAAAATATGAAAAATTAAATAAAAACTCTTTCTTTTTAATAATTAATTTTAAGATAATATTGTAGCTGAGTACTGAGTGCAGATGATTTTCTCTCAGTAGGCTGTGCTTCTTAAAGCTGGCTCTGGGAGCACAATGTTATGAATTAATGTATTATGTTTGGGAAGGGTGATAAGATTGTTTTATATATAAAATGTTGTTGTATTTTTTGTTTTTTGAGGAGACTGAGCTTGCATTCCATGAGTGGCTAGGAGTGGCAGATTCTAGCGACATTCTGCCTGTTCAGATATGGGCTCATGGTTGAGTGTCCCATATCTTGGGGGGGGTGTGACGCCTCCCGGCGCTAGCAGAATGGTTGCGTGGGGCATTGCAGCTCGCTAGCGCTCGCCAGGATGGGGGGATGGGGTACAGTTGTCCTAGAATGATCTGCTTTATGTTATTAGTGTCGTGTTGCCACAGACAGTCTAGAAATGGTCTTTGTTTTGGTCTGTGACCGCGCCTTGTATTTTATATTCGCTATAATATAAATGTTGCTTGTGTGAGATGCGAGCGTGAGAGGGTGACGGGGTACACCTGGCAGCGGGGCGAGCTATCACGCGGCCCGCTTGGGCGCTGACGGCGTTGGCGGCCGGGTGGTCAACTAGTCCCTGCTCATCGCGGCCTCGTGTTTTTTACCAGCTCAGAGCTGGCCTGACACGCGTATCGTCTACATCCTTTGCAATTCTATCCCCCATACTCGCCACTTTGCATACTATTTCTCTCTCTCGACTTCTCCTTTCTCATTCTCTAATCTTTATTAAACTCAACATCCCTTCTGGTTTCAGCATAGACGTTCACCGTCGGCCAGTCGTATTGTACGCGAAGCTCTCAGATATTTCTATGTATTAGGCTTTAATGAGGTTTGGAGAGACGGACTTTTCTGTGTGTGTCCTCTCTCGGGAAGGTTGTAGACCGGTACATGTCTCCCTGGCAGGGTGTTGAGTGATTCTGCTTAGTTATTTAAAGCTAGACTAGGGGTAAGGTTACTGTGTCATTTTCTCCGATGTGTGCAGTGTTAGCTAAGCCCTGCACGACATCGTCAGGTACTGTGGGAGCCTAGGTTGTCTTCGGGTGGGTTTACTTTGCGAGCACAGCACTGTGGTGTGAGAGGGCCATAGCCTATCCCTCACAACATAGTGCTGCCTCTTTGTGTTGACTTCTGAGGGATCGCCAGGATAGAACTAGGTACTAGAGACCTAGATTTATCAAGAGAGCATCCCCGTCATATAACGTAATCTTCATTATACCACCTTCGGACAACGTTAGGCTACGAGCCGCATGCTCGCCCATTGTTGCCCTGCCTTGATACCCCAGCTAGACTTTATTAACCGAGCAGACACTGGTTAGAGATAAGCCCCCATTATTATATGTATGCCACATTATTATTCACTGCACTTTTGAGCCGAGGTTGTTGTTGAGTTGCACAACCCTAGTAGGCTGTTGCGTTGTGTCACGAAGCATTTATTTAGTTGTCGAGCATTACTACCTTTGCGCCGTCTTTATTATTCGCCTGCCTATTATTACTATATGTCCTAGTATTTATTGTGACCCGTATTCTGCATTATAATTGTTCAAGATTCTTTACGAACATCTTCCCAGCATCAGACTTATTTCAGAAGTTTCCAGTTGATGTTGCAGGACTAGCATTGCACTTTCTTTAATACAGGAGTGCCAGTTATTTGAGTATCTACCGTAACGTTAAATAATCACGTTACTTATCTTTTCTTTGTGTAACCTAAACGAGTAATCTTTTACTGTTTGAGAATAGCCTGTTTCATCGAGCGTCAGCCTAGTGTGTGTGCACCAGTTACCGAGTCATAGGATACCTCGTGGTCCAGGCACGACTCAGGGCGGTAATGGTGTTTTGTTTTCCAGTGTTTAAGGCAGGGGTTGGATCTAGTGTTACCGTTGTTGCATTTTGCCATTATCTAGTCCAATGTTGAAGAGCCCTGTGTCTTTGAGAACCTGGATCGTAACAACACATCCATTTCACACCCCACTCTCTCACACATGTACCACTCCATTTGGTTTCAGTCATTCCGCATACATCCAGCTTGGGATTCACTAACACTTCCCGGACCTCTCTCTCTTTTGTGTCATCATTCATGCCTCTTACATTCCCAGTCGCAATCCTTAGACAGTCCATGGTAGGTTGGAGTTCGTCAACATTAGGTCCGTCCAGATCCGAGGCTTTTTGATCGTTCATCGTTGCAGTAAGTATATTTCACGGATGGGGGGTCGCAAGCCCACTGACCCAACCTCTTTAGTCACCTTTTACGACACGAAGAAGTCACGTGGGGCATATTATATTCCCTTATCCCCAGAGTAGTACATATACTGTATATATATATCAGAGGTGGGTACTTTCGTAATCACTTCCGCAAACCGCTACTTCCGCTGAAGCCGAAGTCCTATCATAATAAGCGGATTTTTATTAGCGATAAATTCGGCGAATATAGACGGGTTAGAATAGCAGAACTCTTTCCGCAATCACATACATGCTCTCAGTGGTGCTAAGCCTCTGAACCCACCCATGCGAGTACTATTTATAGTCGACAAGCTCAAAAAGGAATCCTGCGGGATACTATATGCGGCGTGGCATTGTGAAAGTTGCCGCGAGTGGAGGAATACTCGGGGTAGGCCTAGCCTTTAAACTTAGCGTGGAGCTAGTCAGTTAAGCATGGTTCACACATACAAGAGTCGGTGCCCGAGTCCAGCAAGAGTGTGGACATTTTCAGATTCGGCTATGACTCGGGCATACTCTTTGTGACTCTTCGTGACTCATGTTACACTTGTGTGAGTCGTGTTGGTATCGGGGTGTGTCCTGGGGACTCGTGACGTGGCCTAGAAATGTCATGCCTGCATGAAATTTCTTGTCCCCGTCAAGAGTCCGAAGGACACACGTGTCAACACGTATTGACTCTTCGTGACTCGTGTTGGCTCTTGTTGAACTCTGCATAACTCTTTGTGACACGTGTTGACTCTTGTTACACTCTTGGGTGAATCGGGCACCTGCACAATGGGGGCCACTCTTGGGAGCACTCTTCATGACTCTTGTTACATTCTTGTTGACTCTTGTTACACTCTTGTTGACTAGTACAGACTCTTTGTTTATTGGCCCGGAAAATTGACCGTTATTTTTCAAATTTCCTCAACTTGTGTTGGGTTCATGTTACACTCTTCGTGACTCTTGTTGACTATCCGTGACTCGTACTGACTCTTGTATGAACACATACTGACTCTTGTTGACTCTTGGTGAATCGGGAACAGTGACCTTACTCGAGCTGGTTCTTGCCAGAGTCACGAAGATCCACGAAGAATGTCACTCTTCGCTCACTCGTACTTGACTCTGGTGCCTACTCTTGAATGTGTGAACCAGGCTTTAGCAGCAAGCCATCACAGTCATCAAACACACCTTCAAACCCTTCCTCCTGCCTCGAAGTCATGGAAAGCCACAGAGTGTACTGTATATACAACAGATGATGTGAATTATACAAAGCAAAATGAGTTTGGGACTATTCTTTTGATAATCTAATTATATTAAACTTATTCCTACCACTAGAAGTCTACTACTTAGCACTTAATCTACATTTATCTCATAATTTGCTTTGTCCAACATCTTGTGGACAATATTTGTATTAGATACCCTATCAATATATTGATTACATAGAAACAATCTAAGAGATCACCCAACCTCAGACATCATAGTGTCACTGGGGTATTTTCTCTCTGAATTTAGTATAGAATATTAGGAATACCGAAAAAAAAAAAAAAAAAAAGACCGGTATATATACTGTATATACTGTATATATATATATATATATATATATATATATATATATATATATATATATATATATATAATTATATATATATATATATACCGGTATATATATATACTGTATATGCGAATATATTTGTCCACACTAAAGGTGTGTAGAAAAGGGGAGGTTCACTGCACAAAGCTTAAACAATGTTAGTGCTAAGTTTAAATTGCATTTAAAATATATTGCATGCAAAAAAAAGGAGTTTAAAATGTACGTCCGAGTATCTTATTAGAAGGCTCGGACTTTTGCGTTTATATTAAAAATATATTTGTCATAAAAGTGTTAAAATGCATTTCTCTACTTAGTCCGGGAGCAACCCTACCAAATTGTTAATTTTCGTCGTCCATGTAAGTGGACGGACACAAAAGTATCAAATTACTAATTAGAAAAATAGACAAGTTCGAAATATATGTTCGTTAACTAAATATATTGGTGCATTCACATTAAAAAAAATTTTTTTTAGACTGTTGCCATTTGAGAAAATTCGTTTTCCCTTATAATTCGTAACAATTATAATTTCTACATTAGTCATTTTTAAAGTTCTGCATTGTTTGACCAAACAAACTGTGTATCATAATAATTGTCTTGTAGTTTACAATTAACCTATATTCAAATAACTTTGTGATAGTTAAATAATTGTGTTACCACTGTTTTGGCTACGAAAACTCCAGATGAAGCACTGCCATACGTGCAGAAGTGTCCTTAAGCCGCGTGCGTGACTTACGGACATCTCCGCACGTATGGCAGTCAGTATGTACCACTCAGTAGTAGCAGGTTAGTACCGCTCCGCACCTCAGTCGGGTACTGAAGGGTACTAAACAAAGAGGTCCTTTCTTACGCTACCTGCCTTGCAGATTGGACCGCTCCGCAATAGTACGGAAGGGTAATAAATACAGCAGTCCTTTATTATAGTTAGTTATGCTAAAATATTATCTACAAAACTGTAATACATAAAACAACATTCACAAGTAATCAGTGATTTAAATCGAAGAAAACGGTTGAAGGGTAACTAAAATATTAAAAATCTGTTTTTCAACATATCTCGTAAATACAATAGATTTCGAAGTTAACGTTTTAGCATTATATGTCTAAAAATTATACTCTTTGTATATAACTTTACAAATGTTCTCCACAATGGTATGGATGAGGTTGATTTTATCTAGATACAATTTGCGGCCTTTGCTCCCGGACTAACTTTCGTATATCTTCAGTTATCTGCGGATTACCAGGTACAGTGCCTGGTAATCCGCAGAAGAGTGCAGATCAACTACCTGACTCTGGAACCAGCCACTCTTGCAAATTTTTAATAACTGAAGATCTACGAAAGTAGAGAAATGCATTTTAACACTTTTATGACAAACATATTTTTAATATAAACGCGAAATCCGAGCCTTCTAATAAGATACTCGGCCGTACTTTTTAAAACTTTTTTTGTTTTGCATGCAATATATTTTAAATGCAATTTTAAATTTAGCACTAACATTGTTTAAGCTTTATGCAATGAACCTCCCCTTTTCTACACACCTTTAGTGTGGGCAAATATATTCGCATATTTTTTACCACAAGAATCTATAATTTTCATGTTTAATATATATATACATTATATATATATATATATAAACAAAACTCAAACCCACCACCATGATAGAAGTCTATAGCAGTTACACTATTATGAGCCTTGCTGAGCAAGTCAGTTTGATTAAATGGTTTCCCAAGCAAATTAGTTGCAAGATAAATTGTCAAATAGTTATTAGGCTATCAAATTTAACCCACTCTCCTAATATTTCAAGGGATAGGTAATATATAAAGTTCAGATGAAATCTGTAATTCAATATTAATAGAACTTTAATCAAAATATCAATATAATCATTCCAATCAGGACCCTGTCCTTGATAATTACCGATTAACGAAACATACCTTTAGGGCCCACATTGTCACTAATCACTATTAGTTATTTAGTACTAATTAATACCGGTCCACATGATAACAAAAAATAAAAAATATAACCGCTTAAACCACTTTTTTATTTGATAAAATGAGGGGGTTACAGTGAGCACTCACAAATTACTTTATTGATAACGATAGTATTATTATCATGATGGCCAATAAGGGCCAAAAGTAAAAAAAAATCATGCCCTTAAGGCCTTAATATACAATTTGTACTAATTTATTCCGGTCCAAATAACAACAAAATAAGTTAAAATAAAATTATATAATGAGTGAGGAATGACTTGAGGTGAAGTATGGGCTGTAATACTTTTTTTGTAATATATATATATATATATGAGTGAGTGAGACAAAATGCAGAACTGCCAGTAACAAGTGCCTCCCCCAGAGTTGAAAGAGTGACAGGGCCAAAATCAAGGGTACGTTCGCGCAAAGATGCCTGGACACACGGAGTTTGAAGTAATTTAAGTCATTGGAAGAGGGAAAGACTGATTCTGGGAGAGAGTTCCAGAGCTCAGCAATTGAATAGAAGAAAGTCTGAGAATAACATTTCACTCTTGGGTTGGAGAGTTGCACAGAGTAGGGGTGGGATTGTGTTGCAAGACGAGTACGCATATACGTACCCTACGTAGAGGAGGTGGTATACACTGGGAAAGCTCTGAGGAAAATTGATTATTATAGTAGCAATAGAATAGTGAGAGATATGCAACATTGTGGCGAAGAGAGAGAGATTGCAGAGAGTTGGTGAGTAGGCGGGAGTTAAAGATACGAAAGGCTTTCCTTTCTACTTTGTCTAGGAGTGCGGAGTGAGAGGATCCTCTCCACACATGTGAACAATACTCATTACAAGGACGCACTGCGCCCCTGTACAGAGCAAGAAGCTGTGCAGGGGTAAAGAACCCCTTGAGGCGGTTGAGCACACCCAGCTTCTGGGAGGCTGCCTTAGCAAGACTGGTAATATGGTCCTTCCAAGTGAGAGCAGAAGAAAAAGAGATACCAAGAATATTGAGAGAAGATGAAGGATTGTTATTTGTATTGTTGAAGTGTAAGGGATAGTCCTCTGGGAGTTCTGAACGGGTAGTAAGATGAAGGAATTGGGTTTTGGAAGCATTAACTCGTACAGCCCCAGCGACGCGTCTGACGTGTCGGCGATGTATGTAACGCACAGCCCCAGAGACACGCCTGACGCGTCACCCTAATTGCGCCGACCGTAACCTCAGGTGTAGCCACTGAAGAGGGCTCAGATTTGTATGGGAACTGTGTACGTATCCCACGCAACCGTGCCGATGGTTGAAAACTCTCAAAGTCCACATGCGTGCGCGTGAGCGCGCAATAACCTGGTTTTTTGGGGTAATTGCCTTCAATTTTTTACTCTTGTAAAATACGTTTTCGGGGGCTCTGTAGGACCATTTTTTAAGCTTTTTGAGCGGTTTTTCGTGGTTTTTCCTTCATTCCTAACCCATTCGCTATTGTTTCTGGAATAAAAAAAAAAATTGAAAACCGGCCGGGTTCTGGTGAACAAACATTACAAAACTAGCCGGGGCTCTACGGGTTAAAGGTAACAAGGTTTCTCTGCCCCAATTGGAAATAGTACTTAGATTAGAAGATAAGTGTTGCATGGCTTCATTACGTTTGTCTTTGAGGGATTGCTGGCTTGGGCGTTAAGGAAAACTAATTGAATAGTGTAAGGTAGAGTCGTCTGTGTATGAATGGATGGGACTGGAGGTACAGTTGAGAAGATCATTTATGAAAATTAGAAAGATAATGGGAGATAGGACAGAGCCCTGAGGAACACCGGAGTTAATAGGATGAGGAAGTAAGCGATGGCCGTCGACAACCATAGCTATGGAACGGCCGGAAAGGAAATTAGAGGGTTAAGCATGTGATAAATAATAAGTAAATATACAATTTTACTACGCAACCAAATGATTTACCCTCGTTTTTGCACTTTTGTAATGATTAATCCTAAATTCGGATTGCGTTTACGTTTTTCGTAACAGGTGTTTTTCGCTGCCTCGCTAGTTATCCTATTCCTAATAAATATATATTTGTTATTTTTGTCATCCCTAACATTTATAATGACTATGTAAATTCAAAACACATGCATAGTATTAATCTGTGTATTTTAGAGGGTATCATTTATGTTTATACTTTGTAATCATAGATATTCAGCCTCTTCTAGTTTGAACTTACTTCGGCCTGGACCGAGAACCAATAACTCTACGGAATATGAAATGCCTTTTGAGTTCATTGAATAAAATATATGTTTCCGATGAACTAACGGATTATTTCTACCCTATTGGTATAAACATTTTTAAATATATACTACAATTAATTTTGTTTTTATTATTGAGATGACGGGTCTGAAGACGAGCCACCCAAATAACAGCTACAGAATAGCCAGTCTGCAACTCCAAGACCCCATAATCAAGACAAGAAAATAGCAGAGACACCCCAATTCTCCCATGCTCTAGCCCTGGACAAATACCCAAGCGACCCCTGTTTCACCATTTTCTACGGCGAGACAAAGGTATGGGAGGTCACCCAAACTCATTAGCCACCTGCTAGGATCACGCCCCCTCGCAGCCCGATACCTGCACGGGCTACATGTACTCAGCTCCTGGATATGGAGGACACGAATGAAAAGTGATTATGCAAATAAAACATCAACGGCCTGGATTCTACCGACAGGAATGGATATAAACGAGAGGACACATTGTGGAGGATCGGGAGATCCAATAAACCTCGACCAAGAGCAAATATTAAGCGAGCTATATCAATGTGAAGAGGTAACTAGGATTAAAGGCCTATCCTAGTTTAGGTAAGATTGCACCAGCCTTAAGCCAAGTTGGCAAGTATTATATATGTAAGATTACACCTTGGAAGTATGCCATTCTATTAATACCTCACTTCCAAGGCTAGGTTAAGTATGTACCTCACAATGATCACATAACCTTTTTCCCCATAGCCTTGTGACTCCGAAACCAGAACACCAAGGGTCAAAGATAATATTGCATAGGACCTCCAAGAAATAGTAGAGGAGTATGCAAATCACACCTCACTTGTATTCTTACTCCCCACGATGGGAACGATGGGATCGGAGTTTAAGTTATGGTGTTGGTTTGTATCAGCCTGCTTCTGCCCTGCCCGGAGAGTATGCGATCCTGAAGTGCCCCCTGGGGTCCTGTAGGAGGGACACCCCACCTTCCTGAAGCCTAGAGCTTGAAGTGCTGCCCGAGGACGCCTTACACCCCGGAAGTGCTGTTCGAGACGCCCTGCCCCCGGAAGTGCTGCCCCAGGACATCCTACCCATAGAAGAACTGCCCCTAGGACCTACGATCTACGTTGGCCAGCCCTGCACTCTCTTCACCAGCCCTCCAAACCTTCCCTAAAGTTGTGTGTGTCTTTTTGTTGTGTTATTGTTGTTGAGGTAGAGGTTAAAATATGTGAATCGTGTTGTGATAATTAATTCTGAGATCTGTGCCCAAGATCTTTAATTACGTATTGTATTCATCCTTCAGAATCATTATATAAAGACTTAAGGTAGGTTCACACATAGGCGAGTCGGAGGGCGAGGCCAACGCGAGTCACACTCGCCGCAAATCGCCGTTGATGGAGCCCGAACCCAACGCGAGTAGCAGCTGATGCGAGTAAACACGCATAGAACACGAATTTAACACAAATTTAACACGAGTTTACACGAGTTTACATGAGTTTACACGAGTTTACGCGAGTGTTGGCGAGTTTAACACGACCCCAACACGCACCGCCAAAATTTGAAAAATAACGGTCAAATTCCAGGGTACGAATAGTGCGAGTCTACATGAGTGTCACAGGAGTTTACATGAGTTTACACGTGTTTACACGAGATGAACTCGAGTCTACAGGAAGTTAACAGGAGTGTATATTCTATTTAATTTATATCTTGTATTTATTTATATTTCATGTTGGATATCAATCTGTATATTACTTGTCATCATATAATTATCCTTTGCATATATTCCACATCATTATTATTATGTATGGGTAGGAGGGTGGTGGGAGGGTGGTTTGGGGGATGGTGTGGGGAAGGTAGAAGCGTAATTGACTCATGTTACAAATATGAAGCCGATTGGTAAGGTAGTTTCGCAACCACGGATTTTCCTTTTTTTCCTTATCTTCGTACGGATACGCTGGAAGTGGATGGTGGGAGGCGGTTGGGGGTGTGGTGGGGGGAAGGCAGAAGGGTAAGGGACTTGTCACACAAATATGGAACCGATTGGTGCAGTCGTTTCGCCGCCACAGATTTTCCTTTTTTTCCTTATCTTCTACGGATACGCTGGAAGTGGGTGGTGGGAGGCGGTTGGGGGTGTGGTGGGGGGAAGGCAGAAGGGTAAGGGACTTGTCACACAAATATGGAACCGATTGGTGCCTGGTGATGGGCTGGTCTATCAGAGTGAGACCTGAGCGATCTCTGCCATACCCATAGCTTACTCTGACTGTTTCTTTTACTTATATATTTTCTAGATCTCAAGTGACGGCGTCTCTTCCGTGGATTGACCTCCCAATCTACCAAGATTGGGAGCTAAAGCGTCACATTATTCCTTTGCCCCTCAACTTTCTCTTCATAATTGCTGAGGGGCACAGGGCCCTGGGTGGGGCTTTGGTTTCCCGGGCGTTTACGCGCCCTCTCGGCTCCCCGCCGTGGAGTGGCTTCGGTCACCCAGGCTTTGTTGTGGTCGGCAGGGGGGGTTCTGTGGGGGCGCTCGTTTGTGGCCTTGGCCTTGCTCGGGGCCTTGGGGCTGTTCGGCCAGGCAGCTTGGGGAACAACAACAACAACAACAACCGATTGGTGCAGTCGTTTCGCCGCCACAGATTTTCCTATTTTTTCCTTCTGACGGGACCGACAGTCAGCGAGTGGGTGGGAGGAGGAATTTGGGATTTTTTTTGTGGGTAGCCAAAAGGGTAAGGTACATGTGGTAAAAATATGAAAGCCATAGGTGCAGTCGTTTCGCTGCTACGATTTTTGTTGATAATATAAACAGACTCGTGTGACACTCATGTAGACTCGTGTGACACTCATGTAGACTCACGTGACACTCGTGTAGACTCGCGATCATCAAATTTCTAAATAGTACAACGTGACTGTCACGCGAGTCTACATGAGTGTCACACGAGTCTACAGGAGTTTACACGAGTTTACGCGAGTCTACGCGAGTCAACGCGAGTCTACGCGAGTCTATGCGAGTTGGCGTCCTACTCGCACTTGACTCTCCAATTTTTGTGTCTGCACAAAAATTTTGGCCGCGTTCGCGAGTCTACGCGGTCCACCGCGAGTCCACGCGAGTCTGTGCGAGTGTCGGCGAGTGTCGGCGAATTTGGGATAATCATTGGCGAGTGCAAAAAAATCATCACTTGCGTTGGAGTTGCGCTCCGACTCGCCTATGTGTGAACCTACCTTTAGTTAAGGTCTGTGTTAAGACCTAGTGTTCATAATTTATTTATTTTCTCTAGAACGTCCTACGCCTGTGTGATATACATTTGTTTTAATTAACTTACCTTGCACACTTCACAGATTTTCCTAATATATGTATTCTGTTGGGTATTTTGCAAGTTGAGGTCGACGTGTATTTCGTGTGTAATTACCCTTCTTGAGTCATCATTGATTACCTAGAACCTACGCCCAATTTAATAATTAATTTACCACAGTACCCTCATTGAGAAGTGTTGTTACTCTAGCAAAACATTCATTTCCCGAGCTCCCCCATTTTTACTCCTCCATTGTAATTATTTAATGAACTAATATTTACGTTCATTTGATTACTGATGTAAGTAATTCTGATTCTTCATGCTTGAGAATTCCAGTATTGCATAGAGTCTGTTGCTTAGTTCAACATCACTTACCCTACACACGTATTTTGGTGTAGGTTTATATTAAGACTCTGTCAACTCGTTCAGACGTCTTGGTAATACTATTTTGAGTATTACCTTAGCACAACTTCGTTGTGTTAATTTATTCAGGCCTTTTGGGTATACTACTTTGAGTATTACCTTAGCACATCTTTGTCGTGTGCGTCACCTTCCTGTTAATTCATTCAGGCCTTTTGGGTATATTATTTTGAGTGTTATCTTAGTACAACTTTGTTGTGTGCGCCCCCTTCTATTTATAATCAATATTGAATTAATTATTAATTACACTGTCATTCCTTGAAAGTTTCAGAGCTTTCATTATCTAAGCTCAGTTAATCAATTGTAATCTATTCTTAAATCCAATTAATAGATATTCCCCTATATTCCATTCCTAATTATATATTCAATTTATATCTGAATTCCTCGGCTCGTTTCGTCATTCTTACATACGATCGTTGATGTGAATATAAGATATTCATTGGAAATTACATAATTTACTCCACCCACTTAATTTTTTGTGAAATAATTTAAATGTTCTCTTGCCCCCAATTTCAGAGTAATATTATATAAATTACCATTCTAGTTGCATTAACTTTGAAATTAATTTCAGCCACCTCAGTCCAGTAGGTGACCTGGGGCCGGATGTGGTCTTATGGTACTTCCACTAAGGACAGGGTATGGTGCCATAGCTTATGGCGAAATCTCCCATACACAAAGATTTTTCAAAACGCCTTATGTTGTTCGTAAGTCGCTAAGGCGATATATCGCCTTATTCGCACAATATTTCGCTCCACCAATCATACGGACTTATTATTCTTGCATTAAAAAAGACCAATCACAAGCGAGATGAACTGAAGTCAGCCTAGTAATGTAAACAAAATGTCACGACATGACACACGGAGAGAGCTGTCATGTCGCCTCCAAGCTATTATTATGTATTTATTGATAATAAAAGTGATTATCGTAAAAATATACCCCTCCAAGTAGGCTATGTCAAGGGGAAACAGTTGAAATGCATGTAAGATATAGGCCTAAGCAGGATTGGAAGGGCTGCAGGCTTAGGCCAGAGTTTATTCTAATGAAGCCTAGACCTAGGCCTATTTCAATATAATTACTGATGGGCTACTACAGGCTAGGCTAGGTACTATTGTACCTAATTTTGGCTACTCATATGTGTTACGATTTTAAAGATTCAAGTCTTGGAGTTTACAATATAGCCTAGGCCTAGGCCCATTTTTCTTTTTTCTGCTAGGCTAACCTAGCTTTTTTTAATTAATTTTTATTTTATTTTTTAGAACAAGAATATAGGTTTTGTGAAGGATGTAGTATCCGGGTGTACATTCGTGTTCACATAGGTACGATCGTGGACTCGCAGTCTTCTGTCTATTTTTTCTGTTATTTGCCCCCTGCTAGCAATATCTATTTTGACAAGTCATGGAGGGGTGAGGCGGGCAAACCCCCCCCCCCCCCCCTTCAACTTATTATTGTATCCCATGGCAGTCAAAATAGACAAAACTTGATTAAGAGTATAAACAAGGTCGGCAGTACACCTGCATACTACATTCTTGTCAAGTTTATTCCCCTAACCCTAAGACAATAGGCTAGGCCTAAGTCTAGCCTATGTTACTATAATTTTAGAGTGATAAAATGAGGTATTAGGCTACAAATTCATAATCTGCAAAAATATAGCCTAGTTGTGATTCATAACTTTGTAAAACGGAAATGATGTAGTATCCGGACGTACTGCCTGTTTTTTTTTATATTCCTTGTACGCTTGCGCTTACCTTCGTGCGTGTGTTTCGAATGACTTTTCTATTATTTGACCCATGCTGGCAATATAATAAGATGATGACAATGAGTCATGGGGGTTGATCGGGGCAAAGCCCCCCTCAACTTATTTCGTCAAGAGTTGTGTTCTCGGGCGTACCACTACAGACATACAGTATAAATCATCTATAAAAACTTTATCTAACTAAACAAAAACTAACCTAACCTAGTATTCTCATTACATTACTACATGAATACTAGGTTAGGTTAGGTTATTTGGTTAGGTTAATGTTTTAGAGATGAGTTTTGCTGTATGTCGGTAGTGGTACACCCGAGAACACAACTCTTACCCTTATTTCTTAGATCGTGACGAGAATGTAATCGCTAGCGTACGAGGGCGAGGCAATGCGCCCGGATACTACATCCTTGCCTGCAAAATCTTTAGCCTAGGACCTAGGTTAGGCTATGCCGCTATAGACACTAGTCCTAATAACCAACTTGTCACCATGATTTAATTTCCTGACTAGCCTAGCTTATGCAAGGTAAACTTTTGCATGTCTCCTGCAGAATTACCAGTAGAATAAGCTAAACCTAGTCAAGAGGCATAGTCTCAGTCTAGGTAATCCAACCTACATTAACATAGCCTATAGGCTATTCTTGATAACCTACACCTATTATTCTAGTCTAGCTTAACCCCTTCTGTCCAAGCTTTCTAATGTTGATTAGGCTATTATATAATTTCTAGCCTAGCCTAAACTATTATAATTTTGAATGCACTTTTGGAAAATAATTACCATTAGGTTAGGATTTAGGCCTAACACAAGAACAAATGTCACTGGGAAAAATTGAGAATAGGCTAGCACAAATTCACAAGTCTAGCCTAGGTTAAGGCTAGGCATACAGGAAGCTGCACCTCTATCCATCCCATTAATCACGATTACTATAGGCTAGTAATTAGTTTTATAAGAATAGGCTAGCTCAAATTCACAAGTCTAGCCTAGGCTGAGACTGGGCATATCATCGCTTAAAATATAGGCCTAGGCATACGGAAAGCTGCACCTCTATTCATCCCATTAATAACGATAACTAGCCTATAGGTTAGGCTAGTAATTAGTTTTTTAATGAATGGAAATGTTTAATAAGTGCACAGACACAATTGAAGGAGCCCCATTTAGCTATGCTATGATGAAGTGCACAAGATATAAGCACAATTGTAAGGCCAGAAACGAGTGCAGGGCCTGCATATTTAAGCCAGGGTTTATTCTAGTGACGCCTAGACCTATTTCAATATAAGTATTGACACCACAGCTAGGCTAGGTACTACCGTACTTAATTTCGGCTACTCATAATTATGTGTTACGATTTTATAGATCGAATCGTGGAGTTATACAATGTAGGCTAGGCCTAAGCCTAGGCTATTTTTCTTTTTCGGCTAGGCCAGCCTAACTTTTTTCTGTAGATAAAATTCAGGGACTTCAGATCAGAGATAAAAAACAAGGCAGCCAAAATGAAAAAGGAAAGGAATAAAACTGGTAAGTTGTCATTATGCTATCCTCAAACCTGTAACCTCCTTGAACATCAATTAGGCCTACATGAGTATTTCCAATGAAAGGATGGGCATTCCCGAATCCCGAAACTGGCAGCCATTTCCGAGAAATTATCTAGGCTAGGCCTAGCCTGTACGAAAAACACACATGGCTGTAGTGTTACAGCTATGCATGTATATTAGGCTAGTATATACACTGCCTTAGGCCTATTTACCAAGTGTTCTTTATATTTGTTCAAGGAATAGGCCTAGCCTATAGGACCTAGGCTAGCCTAGTGTTCTATTGTGTTTCATGATAAATCTACAGTTATACTACCCCTATTTTGTCGCTATTCTGTTGGTACTAATGGGTTAATATTATTAGTAGCAGACTTAGTATGGTTTGATGATGCGCGGAAATGTTTATTTGACTTGAAATAGATACATTGAAGTATTACAAACCTTCGCGAACCCATAAACAGGGAACGTGAGCTGGGGGAGGGGTAGTATAACTGTAGATTTACCATGGCGCCATTTATTGGGTGAATCTCACTTTTACAGTAGGTATGAGAAATTGTGGGGTAGGCTAAACTGGATAGCCTACATGATGGGTTGAGGAACTTAAGGGGGACGCTTCCCCCCTCGATTTATTGTCATCCTCATATAGGCTATATTGATCTGTAAGGGGGAAAAAAGTGGTTGCCGTTACTTTATTTTGAGGAGTAACGCTCGCCATTTATTGGGTGAATCAAGTGCTGCCTCCTTCAAAACAAGGAGAAAGGAGGTCAAGTCGACGGAATGCTTTGTTTACATTCATGACTGATTATTTGCAATATATAGTATAGTATTACAATATTATAATTATTTTGACAAAGTTTTTTTTTATGTCAAGTCCAATGTTGAATATGTGAAGAATGAGTAGGATAAATTCAAGATACATTTACTTATTATGCCTTGCATATAGCTACTCTCATGCATACAGGTACTGTATTGTAGTTTTCAAGCAGCTATCATACTTTTGAGAATAACGTATCCCACTCTTTGATAATAGTTTCTTGTCATATACTCGTACTGGTGGAGTAGATGTACGGTAGGTAGAGTCAAATTCCTATGGTAGGGTATGAAGGTAAACAATATTATTTCCTGTCTTTTATTATGAAGAATGTTATTTAGTTCTATAATAGCCTACTGTAAGCATAAAAAAAGAAGTATCTGCATTATCGCGATGTGTTCTACAAAGGATATATATTATACAATAAGATGGTTGTGATATTATCTACCTTTGTATGTAAGAAGTTGTGATTATATTTTGTTAAATAAATGAGATACGGTAGTAAAATAGCCTCTTCTATACAATAACCTAATATAAATATACAAAAAATATCTTATAGAACTTTGAAAACAGAATAACATTTGAATGACAATGACATGCTGTATTGGCTTCATAAACATGTCGAAATGAAAATGCAAAACTAAGAAATCTAAACAGGAACCAAACATTATGAAGACAATAGAAATGCTCAAAATCATAATGCATTAATGATTTAGAAGATTAACCTATAGTCATAGCCTACATTCAAATAAAATGAAAGCTTCATGGAAAATAATATATTTTAACTATATTCTTACTCCACCATACTGTACATAGATGCTTAGTGTAAAGACACCAACTTATAATCCCATCACTCAAAAATAATAATGGTACCGGTAACTAAAAAAGGAATAAACAACCTAGATTTCTTGGGTTCATATTGCAATGAGCCACCAGAGTGATGAAGGGATCTAAATCTAGATTTAAGTAGCCCAAATGTCTGTTCAATGATCACTCTGGTGCTTGTGTGACCTCGGTTATACCGTTCCTCTGCTGGAGTACTGGGATTTGAGAATAGGGTGAGGAGGAACGGCTCCAAGGGGTAGCCACTATCACCTGAAAGTAAATGCGAATTAGGCCCACTTACATTAGGAAAACGCTAACTTTATTGTAAGCGAATGAAAGATTACTGTCTAAAATATGCAAATAATGTACAAGCAAGCATAAATGACGTCACACTCATTTATATCGGTACTGAAGGGAAGCGAGATAATAAAAATATAAAATACTGTATTATTGGAGTCAAAGCTTGGGTTCTAATTGTTCAAAAATGTGCATTGGTGTAACCTTTCATATGCTCGTGCCTATACCTAACTGGCATGTCATAATAATATAATAACACCGAGCAGTACCACTATGTTCAAGCTTATTTCACTACTGGTACCGGTACTATATGAGAACTTAGTTTTTGTATTATTACATAGCCTAGGCTATTCCACATATATTGTGAGTTTAAGAAAATATTCACAAAACAGTGTTTTAATTTAGGGTTTGATTTTGTCAAAAGCAATGAACATTAACCCTTACAAACGGGATGACACTAGATGACGTTAATAGGGTTGTGGGAAAATTGTATTTCTCCCATTATCCAACAATCTTAAAACACTCAGATGTAAGACATTTTCAGAGATAATATACAATATTTTTTGCCTTTGGATACAGGATGGGTTGAGGGGGGGCTTTGTCCCCCCTCAACCCCCCATGAATGATTGAAATCAGCATCTATTTTAATTTAACAGTAAAGGGCTTAATAAGATAAGAGGCTACCGGTACCATAAAACAAAATTAGCCTCTGGTGGATGGGACTGTTGGGGCATTAGGTTATATTCTTTAATATGTGTAGGCCTACCTAATGATATAAATTAGATCCAAATTAGGCTAGGCCTACACTTTAAGATTTATCTTTCCAAGGAAATTTATTAGGCAAACATGAACAGTGTACTGTACTGTGTTACCAGTACCTTTTACACTATAATTAAAGGTGCTGACTTCTCAAACCATGCAAACATACTTGTAAATTAGGCCTGTTAGAAGTTAGGCTAAAATTCAACTATGGTAATTCAAAGTCCCCCATTTGTGGATGAAATTGTTTTATAGATCAATATGGCCTTGGCACAGGCCTAGGTCTAATCACTGCAAATCACATTAAAAATAATTGTAAGAACTGTAGGCTAACCTATTAATAAATACTGTATTCAAAATAGGCCTAGGCCTAATTAAGCAAAGTACTGTACCAGTAATATAAATACTGCATGTGCACAAATTCAACGGACTTGCTAAGAATCTCAGAGTCACTAACACTTGAGTATGTGTGGGAATGGCATGGCCTCTTCTTGTCCGCCTAGCAAGAAGTGGGTCCATTTCTTGATATAAAGCAATTAATTCATGCCGAGGAAATTTGTAATATCTCAGCAAGTGTGCATCGCTAACATAGAGAGGGTGGAGTGGGGTTTTTTTTTCTTTTTTTTTTTTTTTTTATATGTGATTGAGGGAGGCAAAAGGCATAACTGCCTATAGCGAGTGCCTTCCCCATAGTTGAAAGAGTGACAGGGCCAAAATCAAGGGACGTTCGAGCCAAAATGCCTGGACACACAGAGTTTGAAGCAATTTAAGTCATAGGAAGAGGGAAAGACTGATTCTGGGAGAGAGTTCCAGAGCTCAGATGTTGAGTAGAAGAAAGTTTGAGAGTAACGTTTCACTCTTGGGTTGGAGAGTTGCACAGAGTAGGGGTGGGATTGAGTTGCAAGACGGGTACCACGTGCCCTACGTAAAGGAGGTGGTATGCACTGGGATAGCTCTGAGGAACACTGATTATTATAGTAGCGATAGAATAGCGAGAGAGATGCATCATTGCGGCGGAGAGAGAGAGATTGCAGAGAGTTGGTGAGTGGACGGGAGTTAATGATACGAAAGGCCTTCCTTTCAACTTTGTCTAGGAGAGCGGTGTGAGAGGAACCTCCCCACACATGTGAACAATACTCAATACAAGGGCGCACTATGCCCCTGTACAGAGCAAGAAGCTGTGCAGGGGAAAAGAACCCCCTAAGGCGGTTGAGCACACCCAGCTTCTGGGAGGCTGCCTTAGCAAGACTGGTAATATGGTCCTTCCAAATGAGAGCAGAAGAAAAAGAGACACCAAGAATATTGAGAAGATGAAGGGTTAATTTTTGTATTGTTGAAGAATAAGGGATAGTCCGCTGGGAGATCCTGACGGGTAGATAGATGGAGAAATTGGGTTTTGGAAGCATTAAAGTTAACAAGGTTTTCTCTGCCCCAATTGGAAATAGTATTTAGATCAGAATTTAAGAGTTCTATGGCTTCATTACGTTTGTCGTTGAGGGATTGCTGGCTGGGGCGTTCTGAAAAACTAATGGAGTAGTGTAAGGTTGAGTCGTCTGCGTATGAATGGATGGGAATTAAGGTACAGTTAAGGAGATCATTTATAAAAATTAGAAAGAGAATAGGAGATAGGACAGAGCCCTGAGGAACACCGGAGTTTATAGGGTGAGGAAGTGAACAATGGCCGTCCACAACCGCAGCTATGGAACGGCCGGAAAGGAAATTAGAGACAAAGGCACAGATGGAGGGATAGAAACCGAAGGAGGGTAGTTTAGAAATTAAAGATTTATGCCAGACTCTATCGAAGGCTTTCGATATGTCTAGTGCAATAGAAAAAGTCTCACCGAAGTCCCGAAAGGAGGATGACCAAGAGTTAGTAAGATATGAAAGAAGATCACCAGTAGAGCGACCCTTAAGGAAGCCATACTGGCGATCTGAGAGCAGATTATGAGAAGAGAAATGCTTAAGAAATTTGGAAGCAAGAATAGTTTCAAAAACTTTAGAAAGACAAGAGATAAGAGCAATTGGACGATAGTTGGAGGGTTGAGAGCGGTCACCCTTCTTTGGGACAGGTTGAATGTGAGCAAACTTCCAGCATGAAGGGAAGACGTTAGAGGATAGACAGAGACGAAAGAGTTTGCCTAGGCAGGGAGTCAGCACGGAAGAACAGTTTTTGAGAACAACAGGAGGAACACCGTCCGGACCGTACGCCTTATTAGTGTTAAGCCCAGAGAGGGTAGAAAGTACATCTTTAGAAGAGATTAGGATATTAGGCATAAGTAAGAGAGAGGAGGGCGGAGAGGGAGGAATAGCACCGGAATCATACCTTCTTTCACGTCTTAAATTACGACCAAAGAGCTAGGCTGCCACTAGCTCCATGATAAAAAGTCGGGTGAACAGTCTATATCCAAATAGTAAGTACCACAGCCATAAAAAACGCAACGAAATAGTAACAAGAGAGACTTTGGATTGTTGTTGTTGCAGCGTTATTGTCTGCTTTCTGCGACTCTGCAGTTGTCAAGAATTCCTACTCCAGCCACGCCTTTGTATCGGCTTCCTCCCAGTTCAGTTTATAGGTACTGTCATGTTGACTGTTCCTCCATTGGCGAAGTTGCTTAGTTTAGATTCCACCTTAGCGACTTAGAACACCCCACGGAGGTGTCCATAAACTAAGGCGGCAGTCAGCCATGTTTTTCAAGATGGCTGCCCCCATGTTAAGCTTTGAGTATGGCCTCACAAGGACATAAGGCAGCAGTTGGGAGATATGGCGCCATAAATCGCCCATGAAATGTCTGTGTATCCGGCCCCTGACCTCCACAGGTTAATTATTATATTTTCCAAATTTTTTGGGGTTGTATATGCATGATTTTGTGTTATATTGTTGTCTGTCCAGGGTTATATACATGGTTGAAGTTAGTCCTCTGACTTCGTAATAGTTGCCCTAGGTATACTTGAGCTATGATTGGTCCTAATTTAGGACAGTAAGGTGCGTGCGCCGATATTATTGTTCCTTATATACTTCAACATAAATATTACTCCTCTAGTTACATTTTTCAGATATTTTTTATGTTAAGTTATGCCAGTGAGGTAAGTGTGGGATGGAGTATTACTGAAAGCCTAAATCATAATTATATTGGGCACATGTCAGCATTAGTTATTACTAACAGAGTTAAGGTTAAGTCACACAAAAAATTATAAAAACTTTGTCTGTCCATATCATTCTTCTTATAGTAAGCATTTGGCAAAACAACAAGCCTCGATAAGCACTCTAAAAATCTCTCTAACATATTTCACATCCATACAGGTGTATTATAACAATTGGCCTTAAACTGCTCCTTGTCGCGTTTGACATGGCGCAACAGTACGGGATTCTTAGAGAACGCACTGAATCAAAAGAGACCTAGAAAACTATCCCAGCAACGTTAGTTGAGCTCTGGAACTCTCTCCCTGAATCCATCTTTCCCTCATACTATGACTTAAATTGTTTCAAACTCTGTGTGTCCAGACATTTTGGCTCTAACGTTCCTTGATTTTGGGCCTGTCACTCTGTTAACTCTGGGGGAGGCGCTAGTCACAGGCAGTTTTGCTTTTGTCTCCCTTCATCCACATAGAAAACAAAAAAACGTATGATAACTCCAAATGAACAACATCGTTGACATCTGTGCCTCTAGGATTGTAGTTCATAGTCTTAGGACGGCACCAAAAGGCAACATATAAGATATAACTATATCATTCCATTTGGAAAAAAGTAATTGATTTTGATGGATTGCCGTAGGCAATTCGCAAGTAACTATGTATGCTATTTTAACCTGCCTACATAAAATTAATAATATAAACGAATGATGATCATCACTGACTAATATCTTGGCGTTTTCATATGAGTGCATCTAATAATTATGAAATAGCCCGAAGACAGTTGGATAAGATTAACACCAAAGCATCTAATATTATCAACAACAAAATTATCTGAAATTGATACTTTCCAAGTTTACATCCACGAAGAACATCGTATTGATATATTATTTTCTTCGTAAATGTACTGCTTAGTTGAAAATGTTACACTTGTGCTAAGCTTTCGCATGACTTACATCACACTTTCTCTGTACACAATATTTGGTATCAACAGTGATTTATATATCGAACCACCTCTCTTTGGAACTCAATTCCTTAAACTCTTTATCAAGCATCAAATCATAACGATGGAAAACCATGGTATACATTATTCATGAAAGAACACCATGCGTGTCTGGAGTGTGTCTACATTTAATATGTTATTTTCTCCATTCTTTTATGCAAACAAATTAAAATATATTTAATGAAAAATAAATAAAAAATTATAGCAATTCAGAAATATAAAACATAAAATGCTAATCGCAGATGCTAGCATCCCTATGGATTTAGTCCTAGGAGTATATTGTGAATCGCTACGTGTGCCGCCTTGCCGCCTTCAAACATCGTAATGATCGGTGGTGTTCCTGGCCTGGTGGTTAGTGAACATAAAGACCCCTAATTGGTGAAGACTGCGACAGCGCTATCACCGTAACTCAGGGACGAGGCTGCGAGCTACTGTGTAGCACCTAATCTTCTCAATCATGATAATTTTCGCCCAAGCTAGCTTGATATATATTGAAAGTTTTGGTTGTGACCAGGACAGGATTCCCCCCCTCCCGTTTTATCGCACCAAATTACTGCTAATTACAGGAAATTTAGATTTGATATAATTATATATACAGTATATATATATATATATATATATATATATATATATATATATATATATATATATATATATATATATATATATATATATATATATATACCGGTATATACATATATATATAGACTGTATATATATATATATATACTGTATATATATATATATAAATATATATTTTTTGTTTATATTATTATCCTGTTTAAAATAGAATCAGTCCAGAATTGGTTGTGTTTTTATTGTTTTTCCATTTTCACTGGTTTGTACGTACAGTATTCAGACCTTACAAGAATGTTTAGTTAATTAGTATTTCGAAACAGTTTTCATTGTTTCCTGGTAGTGAGAATATCGCCTGTAAATGTTCATACTACATTACCCTTATTGTATACAGTATTTATATTGTATACAATATTTAACTCAAAATATCCTAGAGTGAGACCAGATAAACTTCCTGTGAATCAGTAAGTAAATAAATCAGTTTGTATATTTGCCTACAAATGTTTGTCAACCGATTTGCGCCCCCCCCCCCCCCTTCTCTCTCTCTCTCTCTCTCTCTCTCTCTCTCTCTCTCTCTCTCTCTCTCTCTCTCTCTCTCTCTCTCTCTCTCTCTCTCTCTCTCTCTCTCTGTATCATGACTATTGGGAGTGACTGTGCGTGTTGGGGTAGGTGTGAGGGTTTACCTGTGTACTGTCCAGCCCATAGACCCCTTTACATAAGGACTGGAAATGAGCACTCTCGGAGTTTGAAACTTGGGTCCATTGCTTAAAAGCAGTATCATGAAAGCAGTGGTCTCTCCGACTTTCTTAAACACAAACATATGTACACAAACACAACTTTACATATAAATGCATGTAATTTCACACGCAATCGTCCATATCCCCGCCATATTGGCGACATAATGTATCGCCAGAAAACGAACAGCCCAGGACGATGCCAGACGCCAGTCACCCACGAGACACACGTTAGAGGCAACACATTTTTGTTCTGTTGTTCGTTATCTCTCAGCTTATTGTAAGTAATTTTCTTATAAATACTTACCAGTCACAAAAGGATCTGTGTTAACAACTTATTTAGCTGATAAATATTATAATTGAGCTGATGTCAACGGGTTGCTTTGATATGTACTGATAACCATTTTACAACTATTCTTGTTTTTTTGCTTTACAGGAACAATGCCGAAAAGATGTGCTGCATTCAATTGTCGTGGAAACTACAGGGGAGAGCCATACAGTCCTATGGTGTGTTTCCCGAATGAAGAACAAGAACGACATGCATGGATTAGTGCTATGCCAAATAGCCCAGAAAGTTTGAGAGACAGGTCGAAACTATGGATTTGTGCATCACACTTCGACTGCGATTGGGTCACAGTTCGGGGAGGAAAACGACCAGCTGGGCCTCCTACAGTTTTTAAAGGTGTACCCAAGTCTTGCCTCAAACAACTTACGTCAGCTCCTAGGTTAACTAAAACAGTGACAAGTGAAGCAAGACTTAAAAAACAAACTTAATTTGAAAATGAACAAGACAAAATGCATAGTTATGACAAATTTGCAGGAGAGATTGGAAAACACTTCCCTGAGTTTTATATAATGCAAAATGGTAGAGAACTGACAATGTTTAAGATAGATGGTAATGGTAGAGCAGTTGATAAGTTTCTTCATTTTAAAGAGGTACAGTCTCCTTTTGGTTTTCTGCAGCTGGTAGTAGCAGAGAAAAGTGGCTTGGAGATACCAACAAGTAAACTGAATCTTCAAAAAAATAGCTTGGTAAGTAAGTGGTCTCAAATTGAAGAAATAGTGAAAATTATGAACACTCATGAAGCGACTAATACTGACCACTTAAAAAGAATAATTTCAGAACTTGACTCTATCACAGAATTTAATGAAATTGAAGGTTTTCAGTTCATTCAAGCACAGTTACAACTCCTTCTTATTCCTCCTAAAAATCGCCGATATACAAAGCATATATTAATTCTTGCAGCAGAACTGTTTTGTATATCACCGGCAGCATATAGAATGCTTAGAAACTCCAAAGCAATTAGTCTTCCTTGTGAGAAACAGATTCGCCAATTGTTATCTCGCACTTATGCTGACAAGTGTCTCCCAATCCTTTTTGATCAGTTGAAGCCACAACAGCGGTTAGTTAACATTTTGTTTGATGAAGTCAAGCTTAAGCAGGCCCTTAGATTTACAGGAGAGCATATAGTAGGCTATGCAACAAACGGACCAGAAAATCTAGCAACATCTGCTCTTGCTATTGAAGTTGTTTGTCACTAATGGAGGACCACGGTACATCATACGAATTCATCCTGTATCAAAACTGAATGCTATTCAACTGAAGGAAATATTACTTGAGGCTGTATATGTTGTTAAAGCTAGTGGTGGCCATCCAGTATCGTTCGTCTGTGACAACTGTCCACTGAATCAAGCTGTTTACAGAATGCTTGGGGGTCCTGGAAAAGTAACACTAGCACCAGATGGCATAAATGTTTTCCTTGTCTATGATTATGTTCATATCCTCAAGAATATGAGAAACAACTGGATCACAGAGAAATGTCAAGAATTACATTTTAGCAAGGACGGTACAGAATATTTGGCGTGTTGGAGTGATGTTAAAGCTCTTTACAATGAAGATCAGAAGACACCACTTCGTCTGACAAAACTCACACGCTCATCAGTATTTCCTAAACCATTGCAACGTCAGAGTGTGCCCTTAGTTTGCCAAGTGTTCAATGAGAAAACGATTGCTGCATTTGAAGGTCTTAAAGGAACTGTTAAATTTCAGGATGGAACAGTGATATACATAACACTGGTAACCAATTGGTTTAAAATGATGAATGTTAAAAGCAAGTACAGCGCAGTTCATTTACGAGACCAATATCATGAACCTTGGACATTAAACTGTACAAACTTCAAAGCTCTGCAGGAAATGTGTACAGTTGTATCCAGCTGTCGGTGGACTGGTGGGCATGGCAGAGAGAAGAAACTAACACAGTCAACAGCAGATGCCTTTGTCATCACAACAAGGTATAGCATAGAAGCAGCACAATATCTTTTTGAAACCCATGATTTTGCTTACATCCTACCTGCTGTTTTTTCACAAGATCCCCTAGAAAAGTTTTTTGGTCAAGCAAGACAACGTAGTGGAGGAAATTTTTACATTGACATTGGGGATGTTCAAGCAGCATCCAAAGTACAGCAGTTGCATCAGCTGTTGAAACGTGACATCGTTCCTGACCGAGCCAAAGAAGTAAGCTGTGAATTTTGTACAGCAGCAATAGATGATGGTGATTTACAACTTCTGGAAGAGCTGACATTACAAGACACTCAACTACTTCTAGATTCAGATGATACTTTAAAACATAAAATTGTCTACATTGGGGGATTTTTAGCTCATAAACATGGACAACAGGAAGTAGGTTCTGGGGAATGCTTGTCATCAGAGTTTTTGACTGCACTCAATCGAGGTGGGCTGAGTATGCCTACACTGGCTACTGTCTTCTTTGTACATAGTGGCATCACCCTTCAAATGTCTCTTCAAGACTCGAAAAAGTGTTGTCGCAATTACTTGAAACAATGCTTGTCTTATGTAGATGCTCCTTTAGCTAGCCATTCAGGAGCATGCCAGACATTGTGTAATGTGTTGTTTAAAGCCTTTGTATTTAATACAAGCGATCGGGAGTGTACACTAGGCTGCTTAAGGCGACAAGAGAAACTTTCTAATGTTTAAGTTAATTATTGTGTTATGTGACTTTTGATATATGTAAAATTATGTGTAAAGTAATATTTTGCAAAGGTTTTACTTTAATTTCTTCTAATATTTAATTAATGTAAGTCATGGTATGATGCTTTGCTTGTATAATACATGTTCTTATAAACTATCTCATTATAACTGTATATTTTCCTATTATGTTCAATCACGAAAGAGACTTATGAGTCAATCAACCAAAAACAAATGTTTTATTTTCCTTTACTTGGTTGCTCTAGTTAATAAGATGTTGTAGAGTAAAAACACAAAGTCCCATATCCAGTAAAACTAAAATAAGACCTCAGTTTGTGGGCCTGACAATGGACCCAAGTTCCGGGACCCGAGTATGGCCGACGCCAGTCCTATGGTCCAGCCCATAGGTTCTCACCTACCCTGCTCTCTCTCTCTCTCTCTCTCTCTCTCTCTCTCTCTCTCTCTCTCTCTCTCTCTGTATCATGACTATTGGGAGTGACTGTGCGTGTTGGGGTAGGTGTGAGGGTTTACCTGTGTACTGTCCAGCCCATAAGTTCTCACCTACCCTGCTCTCTCTCTCTGTATCATGACTATTGGGAGTGACTGTGCGTGTTGGGGTAGGTGTGAGGGTTTACCTGTGTACTGTCCAGCCCATAAGTTCTCACCTACCCTGCTCTCTCTCTCTGTATCATGACTATTGGGAGTGACTGTGCGTGTTGGGGTAGGTGTGAGGGTTTACCTGTGTACTGTCCAGCCCATAAGTTCTCACCTACCCTGCTCTCTCTCTCTGTATAATGACTATTGGGAGTGACTGTGCGTGTTGGGGTAGGTGTGAGGGTTTACCTGTATACTGTCCAGCCCATAAGTTCTCACCTACCCTGCTCTCTCTCTCTGTATCATGACTATTGGGAGTGACTGTGCGTGTTGGGGTAGGTGTGAGGGTTTACCTGTGTACTGTCCAGCCCATAGGTTCTCACCTACCCTGCTCTCTCTCTCTCTCTCTCTCTCTCTCTCTCTCTCTCTCTCTCTCTCTCTCTCTCGCTTTCTCTCTCTCTCGCTCTCTCTCTCTCTCTCTCAGTATCATGACTATTGGGAGTGACTGTGCGTGTTGGGGTAGGTGTGAGGGTCTATCTGTGCACTGTCCAGCCCATAAGTTCTCACCTGCCCTTCTCTCTATACTTGTTCCCAGCTGTAGGTAGGTATTTACTTTTTGCTGTGTGTGTGCATGTGTGTGTGTGTGTGCAACAGGTGGCTAATATGTGTGTGTATTTTTCTGTGTATGTGTGTGTGTGTGTGCTTCAAATCAAATACCTTGCGTTGACATTTCTAATTACAATTCAGATTTCATTTACTATAAGCTTAACACGACGGTTACAGCAAATTACAAATATAAGATTTTGATATTAGATCAGGGTCGGCTATATATACAGTATATATATATATGTGAAGGAATATGAGGGAAACAACGCCTGGACGCTCTCAACGTACCGGAATCTTGAAAGGCTACAAACCTGAAGACTATCAAGCTCGGACTGGATATAACTTTCTTACAAAGATGTTGTGAATATAATACTGAGCCAAATTTTAAATTTAGTTTGATTAAAATGTATATTAAACATTTGTGTTCTTCTTTAATTCATCCATTTTTATTATTTAAATATAATATTTGTAAATATTTAACATTTGTGGATCCAGTGTTTAATTATTGTTTAGGAGTTGTACTCTATTGTAGGATCTAAGGGTATTGTTTAGGAGTTGTACTCTATTGTAGGATCTAAGGGTATTGTTTAGGAGTTGTACTCTATTGTAGGATCTAATGGTATTTCTGAAGATGGCTAAGTGAAGTCGCCGAAATTTCGAAGAAAATAATGATGATTGGTCTAGGCGTTTTTTCACTCATATTCCGCCTTTTATGGAAAAGAATATGCCCCACGCATCCTACTGCGTGTGTAGTACAAGGCGACTAATAGGGGGAATGTCGGTAGATTGTAGGGACCCATCGAACAGGGTTATACCCAAGAGAGGCTGTAGGCATTTGATAAGGAGTCGCTTCAACTCCTGTTTCATTTGCTTGGCCTCTCTTGCTGATTCCCTTTTTTCCTCACTTACACTGAGAGTAGTCCAGCCAGCTCTCACAAACACCTCCTCCTCCTGTCTACTTCACTACACTTAAGATGCACACCACATAACAAAATTATGATGATGAACACTCACCAAGCCTCGGAGTCCCCGGGGGATGGGGGGACCATAAATACCCCCACACCCGCCCGACCTTCCTGTGACGACCCCTCTCAATGCTCTGGACCACGGCCTGTCACTCTTACTATCAACTTTTGCAATATTCAAGGCCTTTCCTCTAATTTACACTCAGTTGAACACCATCTCTCATTCGGAGATCAGCCCAACATTCTTGACTTATTTCTGACTTCTAACCCTTCTTCTTATACTGTCAATCTTTTCTCTCCTTTGGGCTCCTCCGACCACAAACTTATCTCTGTTACCTGTCCTATCTCTCCAGTACGGCCACCCGATCCTCCCAGCCGGCGGCGCTTGTGGCACTTTGGCGCTGCCGACTGGAAGGGTCCTCAGCAGTGCTTCTTTGATTTCCCATGGAATGACTTCTGCTTCCGTGGCCGAGGACCCTCAGAGAGTGCAGAACGTATTACTGAGGTAATGCTCTCGGGCATGGAAGCGTACATTCAATTTTCTTTCTCTCAGTCTAATGCAAACAAATCTTGGTTTACTCACACTTGTTCTACTGCTGTCCGTAACAAGGAGGAAACATTCTAACAGTACCGACACCTTAAAACTCAAGAATCTCATTCTTCCTATGTTTCTGCCCGGAATCAAGCCAAATCTGTTCTTCGACTTGCCAAGCACTCTTTCATCAATAATAAATGCACTGAACTATCCAACTTTAGCTTTTCCCAAGCTTTCTGGCATCTAGCCAAAAACTTCTCCTAAAAAAATTCTTCCTTGTCTTTCCCTCCCCTTTTCCACTCTGATGGCACAACCATTAGTTCTTCCTCTGAAAAAAATGAACTCATTGCTCAAAACTTTGCTAGAAACTCCACCTTAGATGATTCCAGTGCTATTCCTCCCTCTCCACTAATTATGCCTAATATCCTAATCTCTTCTAAAGATGTACTTTCTACTCTCTCTAGGCTTAATACTAAGAAGGCGTACCTTCTGGACGGTACTCCTCCTGTTGCACTAAAAAACTGTGCTTCCGTGCTGACTCCCTGCCTAGGCAAACTCTTTCGTCTGTGTCTCTCGTCTAACGTCTTCATTTCATGCTGGAAGTTTGCTCTCACTCAACCTGTCCCAAGGAGGGGTGACCGCTCTCAACCCTCTAACTACCGGCCAATTGCTCTCATCTCTTTTATCTCTAAAGTTTTTTAATCTATTCTTGCTTCCAAATTTCTTAAGCATTTATCTTCTCATAATCTACTCTCAGATCGCCAGTATGGCTCCGTCAAGGGTCGCTCTACTGGTGATCTTCTTTCATATCTTACTAACTCTTGGTCATCCTCTTTTCGGGACTTCGGTGAGACCTTTTCTATTGCGCTAGACATATCGAAAGCCTTCGATAGAGTCTGGCACAACTCTCTAATTTCTAAACTACCCTCCTTCTGTTTCTAGCCCTCCATCTGTGCCTTTGTCTCTAATTTCCTTTCTGGCCAATCCATAGCTGCGGTTGTGGACGGCGATCGCTCACTTCCTCATCCTATCAACTCTGGTGTTCCTCAGGGCTCAGTCCTATCTCCTATTCTCTTTCTAATTTTCATAAATGATCTTCTCAACTGTACCTCCAGTCCCATCCGTTCATACGCAGATGACTCTACCTTACACTACTCAATTAGTTTTCCAGAATGCCCCAGCCAGCAATCCCTCAAAGACAAACGTAAGGGACCCATACAACACTTACCTTCTGATCTAACTACTATTTCCAATTGGGGCAGAGAAAAGTTTGTTGCCTTTAATCTTTCCAAAACCCAATTTCTCCATCTATCTACCCGTCCGGAACTCCCAGCGGACTATCCCTTATTCTTCAACAATACAGAAATCAATCCTTCATTTTCTCTCAATATTCTTGGTGTCTCTTTTTCTTCTGCTCTAACTTGGAAAGACCATATTGCCAGTCTTGCAAAAGCAGCCTCCCAGAAGCTGGATGTGCTCAACCGCCTCAAGGTGTTCTTTACCCCTGCACAGCTTCTTGCTTTGTACAGGGGCACAGTGCATCCTTATATTGAGTATTGTTCACATGTGTGGGGATGATCCTCTCACACCGCACTCCTAGTCAAAGTAGAAGTATTAGTATCATTAATTCCCGCCTACTCACCAACTCTCTGCAAACTCTCTCTCTTTGTAATGCCTGGATTGTGGCAAAGTATCTGTAACTGCATTCGATGCTGAAATCTGCTTGAGCTATCATTCCAATTGGAGTACTTCTCTTGGTGTAGCGGCTAAGGCGCTCGCCTCCCACGTGGTGGGCCCGAGTTCGAATCTCGGCCGGGCCGCGCCCAAAAAACATTTGGGGCGAATTTCCACATCAGACGCAGTTCAGATGTGATTGTTAAAATTGTAAATTGTAATTGTGTGTCAATGTAAAGTCGGCAAAAATTGTATGGTGCCGTTTCGAGGTCACTTCACTGGTGGCAGCTGTAAAGGGATATCTGAGAGGCTTAGTTGGGGAATCCCCATGGTGTACTGGCTTGCCTTAACTGGTTGGCTACAACAGTTGCTAAGGCTAGAGCTCTCAGAAATTCTCAGAGATGATGTCCCAGTGACTCCGGTTCGTTGGGAAGGTATGGTAGCGGGTTTCTGCACTGCCTCCTCGCCGTGGTGTGTGACCCGCCTGGCAAGTGACGGATATAAGGAATGTCGCTGGTGATCGTTGTCTCGGAGCCTCGCTGTAGTTGACACGCTCAGACTTGTGCCTCGCTTGCTTTCGCTCGCTAGGAGTCTTCACTACCTGGACGATAATGTGATGTAATGCCTGGATTGTGGCAAAGTATCTGTAACTGCATTCGATGCTGAAATCTGCTTGAGCTATCATGCCAAGTGGAGTACTTCTCTTGGTGTAGCGGCTAAGGCGCTCGCCTCCCACGTGGCGGGCCCGAGGTCGAATCTCGGCCGGGCCTCGCCCAAAAACATTTGGGGCGAATTTCCGCATCAGACGCAGTTCGGATGTGATTGTTAAAATTGTAAATTGGAATGGTGTGTCATTGTAAAGTCGGCAAAAATAGTATGGTGCCGTTTCGAGGTCACTTCATCTTCACCGCAATGTTGCATCTATCTCGCTATTCTATCGCTACTAAAATAATCAGTGCTCCTCAGAGCTCTCCCAGTGTATACCACCTCCTCTACATAGGGTACATGGTACCCGTCTTGCAACACAATCCCACCCCTACTCTGTGCAACACTCCAACCCAAGAGTGAAATGTTACTATCAGACTTTCTTCTATTCCACAGCTGAGCTCTGGAACTCTCCCAGAAGCAATCTTTCCCTGCTCATATATATATATATATATATATATATATATATATATATATATATATATATATATACTGTATATATATATTTATATATATATATAATGGATATATATATACATATATATATATATACAGTATATATATATATATATATATATATATATATATATACAGTATATAGGATCACATGCTTTCATAAATTTCGTTGGGAGGTGTTTGGTGTGTGGATTGAACTTAATAAATTAGATTTTCAATAGGTTCATGAATATTTCGTAGCGAGGTTGGTCTATATGATCTTTGCCCCATGAATATTCTTTCCTTTCGCCTATGCTAAATAGTCATAGTGCAATTGGAGTCAGTACATGATTAGATCAAATATTCAGTATATGATAAATGGATACGAATCGTGGTCTTGCGCTGAACTTATAACTGCCTTGATGGTGTAATGGCTAGAGTGTTTAAAATATGTATGTGGTAACTCGGGTTCGAATACCGGTAGGATCACATGCTTTCATTAATCTTGTTGGGAGGTGTTTGGTGTGTGGAGTGAAATAAATATATTAGAATATATATATATATATATATATATATATATATATATATATATATATATTATTGTGATGTGCAGAGGAGGAGAGCAGAGAGAGTCAAAGCCGCAATCTACGCAAAAAACAAACATGGTATCGGGTGGTCAACACCGAGTGGACCCGTGAGAAAGGGAAAGTATGGGCATATTGGAGATGCTTCCCACGACATGAGAAACATTATATGGAGCCAGTGTGACTCTGTTAAAAGACTCGTGTGACTCCATTTGCTTGCCGAAAGTTAGAGGTTAGGAAGGAGATGTCTGTTAGGAAATAAGAGTACAGAATTAGTGCTGTCCTGAACCTGGCAGAGGACGGAGGTGGAAGGAGTCCCCCTAGCTCTGGTCTGGGTCCACTCCTGTGTGTTCGTGTTTTGCTGTCTCCTAAGTTCTTGAGGTAAGACACTTAGGTGAGTGAATTGTTTGGTGTCTTTGGAAGGGAGATGAGACAGCAATCATGTTATTATGTATGTGTAACGAGCCCTAGTGTGTGTGTGGTGCTCTATATACTTGGTATGTGTTTATGTTGGTGTGTGTTCTTGTTGGTGTGTGTTTATGTGTTTGTTTAGTGGACACTGATTTGTGTCCTTGAGTAATTACGTCGTCCGAGCGTTATCTGGCGATAATTATCTAAACACAGTAGCCTGTCAATCAATGTTAATTAAATATCCGTGAGTGATGTTTGTGTGTCTTACGCCGTGGTGGTGTTTTATGGTGTGTGTTAATTTGTGATTGAGTTGTGATTCGCAGTTTATATTCAGTGTACTGAGTGTTGATTAACCGTTTGTCTTCAGTGTCCTCTTTGAGCGGTAATTCCTTGTAACGAGTGAATTTATTTAAAGCTTTCATTCGGTGTTTAGTCAATCTTATTCATTGATACTCAGGTGTTTCTTCTGGTGTTTTGTATCAAAGATCATTGCTTTGACTAACTGAATTATTGTGCTTATCAACCTGTTCGTTTACCCTAGTTAATTATAATTTAATTAATACTAAAATTAGTGGTGTTTGATATCATCCTTTTCTTCATTGTTGTATTAATAATCATTTTAAAGATATAACGTAGTCAGATAGCATGTTCCCTGTGTTTGAATTTTAATCTCTTGGGTTCAACACTGTAGGGCCGTGACAATATATATATATATATATATCTGTTGATTTGTCTCTAATTTCCATTCAGACCATTCCATAGCTGCAGTTGTGCTTGCATGCTGGGTTGATGTGAAAAACTAGTTAAATAGTGTAAGGTAGAGTTGTCAGCATATGAATGGATAGGACTGGAGGTACTGTTGAGAAGATCATTAATGAATAATAGAACGATAATTGGAAATAGGACAGAGCCCTGAGGGACACCTGAGTTGATAGGTTGAGGAAGTGAACGATGGCAGTCCACAACCGCAGCTATGGAATGGCCAGAAAGAAAAATATACATAAAGTCCCAGATAGAGGGATAGGAACCAAAGGATGGTAGCTTAACAATTAGAGATTAGTGCCAGACTCTATCAAAGGCCTTCGATATGTCTAGCATATCTAGCGCAATAGAAAAAGTTTCACCGAAGTCCTGGAAGGAGGATGACCAAGAGTTAGTAAGATATCAAAGAAGATCACCTATAGAACAACCAATAAGGAATCCATACTGGCGATCTGAGAGTAGATTGTGGAAAGAGATGCTTAAGAAATGTTAAAGTAAGAATAGTTTCAAAAACTTTGGAGATGCAAGAAATTAGAGTAATTGGACAATAGTTGGAGGGTTAAGAACATTCACCCTTCTTTGGGACAGATTGAATGAGAACAAACTTCCAGCAAGAAGGGAAGATGTTAGAGGAGAGGCAGAGAGGAAGAGATTGCCTAGGCAGAGGGTCAGCACGCACGGAAGAATAGTGTTTAATTACAACAGGAGGAACACCATCCGGTCCTGACGCCTTTTTAATATTAGAAGAGATAAGAATGTTAGGCATAAGTAAGAGAGAAGGGGATTAGAAAGAGATTAACAGCACCGGAATCATCCAAGGTTGAGTTTTTAGCGCAAGTTTGAGTGAAGAGTTCAGCTTTGTCAGAGGAAGAAATGACAGTGGTGCCGTCAGAGTGGAAGAGAGGAGGGAAGGACGAGGAAGTAAAATTGTTGGAAAAGTATTTGGCTAGATGCCAGAAAATTAGGAAGAGCTAGAGTTAGAAAGTTCAGAACAAATTTTTTGATGAAAATTTGTTGGCAAGTCGAAGAGCTGATTTAACTTGATTCCGGGCAGAGACATAATTATATAGTATGAGATTCTTGAGTTTGAAGGCGACAGTATCATTGATATGTTCTCTCCTTATAACAGACAGCAATAGAACAAGCATGAGTAAACCAAGATTTATTTTCATTAGACAGAGAAAGAATATAGAATGCATGCTTCCATGCCCGATATTATTACCTCGCTGGTTGTTGTTGTTGTTGTTCCCTAAGCTGCCTGGCCGAACAGCCCCGAGTCCCTGAGCAAGGCCATGGTCACTATCGGGCTTTCCCACAGACCTCTCATTGAGTGTAGATTGTGTTGTTGGCGTAAGTGGTTGTGTGAAATGCAGTCTTCTATGATGTGTTTAATGGTATGGGGTGCTGTGTTACATCCCGGGCAGGCGTCGACAACGGAGTCATCCAGTCTCTTCTGATAGCTCAGGAGAGCTGGATGGTGTCCGCATCTCAGCCTGGCCAGGTGGACTCTGTCCTCGCGAGGAAGGGATGATTCGGAAGGATGGATTTCGGGAGGTCGTGCATGCAGCTGCGTGTTGTCTGTGAGTGAGTGGATGGATCGGCGAGAGATATGAGTATGGATGTGCTTCTGGAAGTTGGTTCGGGGTGGGCAGGGAGGGAGAGAGGACAATAATTGTGTGTGATACCGTGGTGTTGTTTTGATATTTCTTGGTGTCTGTGGGTGTGTTGCCATGTAGTTTAGTGGGTGGTCTTGGTTCGTGGAAGCTGCTGCCAGGAATTGAGTGCCTCTCATGTCCAGATGGTCTTTGACTTTGAGGATTTTGGTTTCTTGATGTAGGTGATCTGTGGGTGCAGTAGCTGTGCAGCCTGTAATGATCTTCAGGGCTTTGTTTTGAATAGTCTGTAAGGTCTTATGATGTGTTTCAGCTAGGTTAGAAGCCCAGGCTGGGCTTGCGTATTCCATCACTGATCTTATGTATTGTTTATATACTGTGGTGGTAGTTTCTTTGTTGTGTCCAAATTTTGTGTGAGCAAGTGACCTGAGGGCGTTAAGTCTGGGTGTAAGTTTCTTTTTAATGTTTGTGGTGTGCTGTTTGAATGTCGTATGAGTATCATATGTTACTCCTAGGATTTTGGGTGTGTGTGTATGTGTTAGGGGTGTGTTGTTTATGGTGAGTTGAGGGATGTATTCGTGTTCTCCTGTCCAGCTTGTGAGCAGGGTTGCGGTGGATTTGGCTGGGGCTAGATTAAGTCTGTTTGTAGTGCACCAGCCATGTAGTGTGTTGAGATAGGGTTGAAGGAGATCTGTTGCTCTTTTTGGGTCATGGTGTGTGCATGTGAGTGTTATGTCATCTACATAGGAGGCTAAGTTTATTTGGGGAGTATTGGGTGTAGTTATATCGTGCATGTACAGATTGAAGAGTGCGGGCGATAGGACGGATCCTTGTGGGACTCCGTTTGGAAAGTTTCTGATTTTAGATGACTGACCAGCAAAAGATACGTGTGCACATCTGCCTGCTAGGAAGTTGGCCAGCCACCTTTTTGTGTTGTTGTGCATGTTTGTGTTGTAGATTTTGTTTGTTAGGTTGTGGCGGGGGATGGCATCGAAGGCTTTACTAATGTCGAGTGTGGCAAATAGTGATCTGTGTGGTGGTCTAGCTGAGTTGATGCCGTAAAAAGCTCTTTGTGTAAGGTCTGTGAGAAGAGTGTTTGTGGAGTGCAGTGGCCTAAAGCCATGTTGTGTTGGAGCTAGGGGTAGGTCAGGTGTAATTAGTTGTAATACTAGGCGTTCCATGACTTTGGAGGGGGAGCAAAGGAGTGTGATGGGGCGGTGCGAGGAGGGTAGCGTGGGGTCTTTGTTGGGTTTGGGGAATGTGATGATGATACCATGCTTCCAAATGTCTGGTATTGTGTTGTGTGAATAGCTGTAGTTTGATATGTTAGTGAGTGCTTGTATGCCTTGTGGTCCCAGGTGTCTGAGGTGTATGTTGCTTATGTTGTCTATGCCACAGGCGGGTTAGTGCTTGAGATTGTTGATGATATGCTTTGTCTGGTGATTGGTGAAGGGTGTATAGTCAGGGTCTGTGGGGAATTGTCTCTTACGTCGGATGACACGTCGGTCGTCTTTGTGAGGTTTTAGGTGGCTGACATGTGAGAAGTGATTGATGAGAGTGTTTGCTTGTTGTTTACATGAAGGAGTAGAGTCTGTTGTTGTGATTGCAGCATGTGATTGTGTTGTGTTGCTGTTGGAAAGTGTGATGCTGGTTAGTGTTTTGTAGAGTTTTTTGGGGTTTGTTTTGTGATCAAGTGTTTGTAGGGAGTTATTCCAATTTAGTTTTTGTTGTTCTTGTATTTTGTTGTTAGTTTGGGTGTTGAGTGCTTGAATTTGTTGTGTGATGTCTTGTGTGTGGGGTGCTGGGGAGTGTTTCAGTATGTCGCGTTGTCTGATGAGGTTTTGAATTTCTGGTTTGAAGTTGGGGTTGTGTCTTTTTCTGTTACCTCTTGGAATGTGTTTCTTGTCAGCGTTTTGGATAGGTTTATTGAGTATGTGTACAGCATTGTTGATGTTAGTGATGGGTGTACTGTTTAGAGTTGTGAAGTGTTGTTCTGTCTCATTTGTGAATGCTTCCCAGTTAGCTCTTTTATAATTGGTGTATGTGTGTTTGTGGCTAGCTGGGGTGAGTCTGGTTTTGGTGGTGATAATGATCGGGAGGTGGTCAGAGCCTAAGGTTCTGACCACCCTCCAGGATGTTGTGGGGGCGAGTTCTGGGGAGCAAAAGGTGATGTCTGGAGATGATGGGTTATAGAGGGCTTGGTGAGGAATATGGGTATGTTGATGGATGTCGTTAAGGATGATGAGGTTATCAGTTTGGTTTTGTAGTACTAGCCCTCTGTCTGTGTCGGGGTTGTCGACAAACCAGGCCGACGTCTTGGCGTTGAAGTCACCACCCAGGATGATGTGTGGGGTGTTTGTGATGTGTTGTAAGTGTGGTCTGTATTCATTTGGTACTCTAGGGAATGTTTGGGGAGGGATGTATGTGTTTATGATGGTTATGTTGGAGTTGTTGCCAGTGCTTATTTTAATTGATTGAATTTCTGTTGTGTTATCATTTGGGGGGAGGAGGGATTTGGCTTGTACACTGGTTACTATGTATGATATTTCTTTGTGTACCAGCGTGATGAGTCCACCGCCCCCGCCGACAGCCCGGTCTTGTCTGATGGTGGTGAAATTATGAAATTATTACCTCGCTGGTAATAAGCCTCGCCTCCCAGTCGGCAGCACCAAAGTGACACAAGCACCGGTGGCTGTGAGGATCGAATGGCCATACCATAGAGATAGGAGAGGTAACAAAGATAAAATTATGATTGGAGGAGCCCAATGGAGAGAAAAGGTTTTCAGTGTAAGGAGAATGATTAGAGGTTAGACATATGTCAAGGATGTTGGGCCGATCTCCAAGGTGGTCAGGGATATGAGTAGGGTGCTGAACTAAATGCTCCAAGTCATTTAGGATAGAAAAGATGTAGGCTTGTCCTTCAGATTAATCGGTGAAATGAGAGGAAAGTCATTAGCAGTGGCAAACATTGAAATCTCCTAAGATGGAGACTTTAGAGAAAGGAGAGGTTGATAAAATGTGTTCCACTTTTGCCCCTTTCCCACTGGTGAGACAAGTCACGATTTTCGTCGCCGACACCAATAAATTGGCACATTCGTGACATGTCTCAACACCCCTCATGAACAATCGTTTGACTCTCAAGGCCTCGCAAGGGCCTTCGCAAATGTTCGCACAGTTCAAAATTTTGGAAGAGGACTCACGAGGATTGGTTACCCTCGCAAGCATCGTCGAGCATCGCCGAAGGGATCTGCGAGGGTATCTGCGATCATCTGCGACATCGGCGAGACATCGCGGAGGGTTTCGCATAAAAAAACTTTGCAACGCTGCATGGATGCTCACCGATGCTCTGCTCGCCGATGCTCTCAGATGTTCCGAGAACATCGACGATGCCAAAGAGTACCTTCGGCGAGGTGGGAGAGAAAGAAAAAAAAAACGAGGAGGGAGAGAAAGAGAAAACAGCGAGGTGGGCTCAATGTTTACGTTACGGCTTAGCCTAATTGAGCCCACCTCACTTTTTTCTCTTTCTCTCCCTCCTCATTTTTTGTTTTTCTTTCTCCCTCTCTCTTTGCCTATAATCCGTTCCGCCCAGTTCAGCCTACTGTTTTAAGACGTTTACCCCCATCCAGGTTTCAATATTTTCCTGGTGAGCGGTAGCGAGCCAACATATATATATTTTTGTTTTTGGGTCGTTTTTCTGGTCCCCTTTCTTCCTCATGGTTAACCCCATTAGTTTTCATATTTGGGGGATGGTGGGGGGAAGGTAGAAGGGTAATTGACTCGTGTTACAAATATGAAGCCGATTGGTGAGGTAGTTTCGCCACCACGGATTTTCCTTTTTTTCCTTTTCTTCGTACGGATACGCTGGAAGTGGGTGGTGGGAGGGAGGTGGGGGTGTGGGGGGGGGACGACAGAAGGGTAGGGGACTTGTCACACAAATATGGAACCGATTGGTTCAGTCGTTTCGCCGCCACATATTTTCCTTTTTTTCTTTGTGAGGCGACCGATAGTCAGCGAGTGGGTTGGGGGATGGGGTTGTGTTGGTGGTGGCAAGAAGCCAGAAGGGTAAGGTACATGTGGTAGAAATATGAAAGCCATAGGTGCAGTCGTTTCGTTTCGCTGCTACGATTTTTTTTCGGCGAGTCCGTATATATACGGACCTGGCCCTGGGCGTGACAAGACCCTAGTCCGTATATATACGGACCTGGCACTCTGGGGGTTTTAAGACGTTTACTCCCATCTAGGTTTCAATACGCCGAACCATCGCTTGAATCGCCGAAGACGTCGCAGAACATACGGCGAGTTTTCTTTCATCCTCGCATGATTTCGCAAGATATTTTTGAAAATGTGACATGCCTCGCAGAGTACATCGGCGAAACATCGCTCACTTCGCCGATAACGTCGCAGAAGGTCGGCGATTGCGTCGCCGACATCGGCGACATCTTCGCTGAGTATAATTTGTCATCTGTTTGTAACGGTCAAAATCGTGAACGTCGCACGTATTCTTGAGAATTTGACAAAACTAAGTCATCGGCGACGAAAATCGTGACTTGTCTCACCAGTGGGAAAGGGGCATTTAGAGTTTACATATCCAACAAAATTAGGAAAGTCACTAAAGTTAGGTAATTAATAGACAGCACAGAAATATTTAGTTCAAGAGTGACAGGAAAGTTTGAGCCATTGAGTGGACAATTCAGAAGACTCAAAGTCGGGAACACAAGAGCAAGTAAGTTTGCTGTGCACTTACGTACAACATCTACCTTTGGCTTGGAAACAAGGATAGAAAAAGCATGAGGATAAAGATATGGGGCTGCTGGCAATTTCTTCAGACACCTGAGTTTCAGTGAGGAAAAGAAGATCAGGTTTGTTGGAAGAGAGTTGGTGTTCAACAGAGGGAGAGTTAAGCCGGTATCACACAAGCTCTTTTCCCCTCAACATTTATCCTCAAAACTGGTCTGGCAGCTTATGAGGAAAACATTTGAAATATTTCAGTTACCTGAATTCATCTACCACCAGTCTAGTTACCGATGTCAGTGCAAAATATTCCAGAAATGTTGTCAGAAATTTTTTGATCATCGAATGTTGACTATAAAAGGTCTCATGTGATACCAGCTTTAGAGGAAAGGCTGGGAATGTTACTCCGAGAATGTTACTCTATAGTTGCTAGGGCGTATCCTTACATATAGAATCCGCCGCCCCGGAAGGGTTAATTTGGTCAACACAATATTTTAGATGTTGTTGCCTCTCAATTGTTCTCTTGCCACATGAGCCTAGAAAAATATTCTGAACTGTATAGTTGCCAAGGCACTAACCTGGGGCATTTATTACAGAGATATGGCTGTATTTAACTACCATGACAGATTTATGCATAACAATAACGAGAATAAATATCTTAAATATAAGCACCATATAAAAAGAACCACTTTATTGACAACGTTTCACATAGAGCTTAATCAACTGAAGCTCTATGCGAAACATTGTCAATACAAAGCTCCTCCTCACATCGTGTTTATAATAATTTTGTCAACTTATCAGAGTGTTTATAACAGTAAATATTTTACCCGATTCAAACAGCATTAGTACCGTATGGTAAATTCAAATTCGCCTTCAAATTATATACATACACCAGAGAGAACATTGTATTCTGCCTGTCATTCAGAGCACTTATCCCAGATTCATGTCTCGGCAACTGTACGCTAAGCCAAAAGTATCCCAATCAAACTCAAGTTTTTCATAAAGAAATGTAACTATATGTTAGAATAATCTAACCAAATACGAGCTAACCCTATCTTCAACCCTTAACCTGCCTAGAGAAGACGGAGACGATGACTTGTATAATATAATGCACGCGAAAGAATTCAAGTCTTCTTGATGTCCTTGGATCAGGTTTTTGTCTCTTATTTTACAGCTGCTTAAATACAATTAAACTAGATGTAAAGAAATGCCGAAGCTCTGGATACTGAAATCAGAGACCGTAAATATGATGAGCAGTAAGCATAGATTTCTATAGATTTAAAAAGAATCAATGTCAATGTTTGCCAATGCAAGCAACTTAGAGCAGCAAATTATTGCAGTAGAAAATGTAAATGCACAATAGTGGTCTAATAGTCTGTAAACATAGCCTTCGTGTCACTGCAAAACCTGCGTAGCCTATGGCAACACATTTACTAAACTTGAATGGAAACGTATTTAAAAGCTTATAGATCGGCAGATAAGTAAAAATATGGCCTGAAACTAAACGCACAGGCAACTAATAGCAACAAGTAATAGAGGTATGTGTGTATTTGTGTGTGTGTGAGAGAGAAAATAAAGAAGGGAATTCATACAGTACATAATAACAGTAATATATATACTGTATTTATATAATTTATATATATATATATATATATATATATATATATATATATAATTATACTATATATATATATTATGTATATATATTATATATATATATATATATATATATATATATATATATATATTATATATAGTATATATATATATATATAGTATATATATATATATATATATATTTATATATATCTATATATATATATATCTTTATATATATATATATATATATATATATATATATATATATATATATATATATACTGTATATATATATATATATATATATATATATATATATATACTGTATAGGCTATATGTTTATTTTTATTTTATTTTTTATTTTTTTAATGTGAGTAGGAGAGACAAAAGGCAGAACTGCTGTTTCGAGTGCCTCCCCCAGAGGTGAAAGAGTGACAGGACCAAAATCAAGGGACGTTCGAGCCAAAATGCCTGGATACACGGAGTTTGAAGCAATTTAAGTCATAGGAAGAGGGAAAGGCTGATTCTGGGAGAGTTCCAGAGCTCAGCTGTCGAATAAATGAAAGACTGAAAATAATGTTTCACTCTTGGGTTGGAGAGTTGCACAGAGTAGGTACTAAGTACCCTACGTAGAGGAGGTGGTATACACTGGGAAAGCTCTGATGAACATTGATTATTGTAGTAGCAATAGAATAGCGAGAGAGATGCAACATTGCGGCGAAAAGAGAGAGATTGCAGAGTTGGTGAGTGGACGGGAGTTAATGATACAAAATGTTTTCCTTTCTACTTTGTCCAAGAGTGCAGTGTGAGAGGATCCTCCCCACACATGTGAACAATACTCAATACAAGGGCGCACTGAGCCCCTGTACAGAACAAGAAGCTGTGCAGGGGTAAGCACCCCTTGAGGCAGTTGAGAACACCCAGCTTCAGGGAGGCTGCCTTAGCAAGACTGGTAATATGGTCCTTCCAAGTGAGAGTAGAAGAAAAAGAGACATCGAAAATATTGAGAGAAGATGAAGAATTGATTTGTGTATTGTTGAAGTGTAAGGGACAGTCCTCACGGAGTTCCGGACGGGTAGTAAGACTAAGAAAATGGGTTTTGGAAGCATTACAGGCAACAAGGTTTTCTCTGCCTCAATTGGAAATAGTAATTTGATCAGAAGATAAGTGTTTCATGGTTTTATTACGTTTGTTTCTGAGGGAATGCTGGTTGGGGCTTTCAGGAAAACTTTAATAGCAAAACTGGGGGATAGACTATTTTAATTGTTGCTGTGTTTATACAGATGCCGAACAAAACTGTGGCAGTCATAGAGTTAGGGGTGGAGGTTATATATATTATGTTGATTTGGCGCAGTAATTGTTGAGATACAGAGTTGGTATTATACTGTATATCTATACCCTATATTACATAAAAGTTATTGTTCTTGCTTCAAAGTCTCTACATGGTGGCAGTATTAAAGCATAGTATCTCATTGGATACTGTTTGCGGATGATACAGTTCTGATGAGTGATAATGAATGGGAGTTGCAGGGTCTGGTAAATGAGTTTGGAACAGTGTGCGAAAAACGGAATTTGAAGGTAAATACGGGGAAGAGCAAGGTTATGGTCTTCGAAAGGGGTGAAGTCACAGAGTGTGAGGTGAAGCTGAACGGTCAGGCTATGGAGATCGTCAACTCTTTTAAGTATCTGGGCAGTGTGTTGAGTAAAGATGGGACTATGGATGAAGAAGTGCGGGAGAGGGTACAACAGGGGAAGAGGGTTGTAGGAACGCTAAAAGCAGTAACAAGAAATAGGGTGGTCAGTATGGAAGTGAAGAAGTCCTTGCATGACAGTGTGGTAATCCCGACACTGACTTACGGAAGCGAAGCATGGACGTTGGTTGAGAGACTCAGACCAAGAGTGAGAGCAGTGGAAATGAATTACTTAAGGAGTGCGTGCGGAGTTACATGGAGGGATAGACAGACTAATGAGGAAGTAAGAAGGAGGTGTGGTGTGGAGGTAGATGTGCTGGAAAGTGTGAAAAGGAACAACTTGAGATGGTTCGGCCATATGGAACGTATGGAAAGCGAGAGAATGACTAAGAAGGTGTACGAGAGCGAGGTGGAGGGACAGAGGGGGAGAGGTAGACCGAATATGAGGTGGAGGGATGGAGTGAGGAACTACATGAACGAAGGCGGTTCTGGTTGGGGGGAGTGGCGTCGACTGACTGGGGACAGAGGTGCATGGGGGTGGTTCGTTCGTGGCCACCCCTTCGGGGATCACGGCGTCAGGCAATAGATAGATAGATAGATCTCATTGGATATCAAATAGGACAAACTAATGATAATATTGGCTGAGATAAGGACTATCAATTTGGAAAATCTCTAGTATTAGCTTTGTTTCAACGAAACATGTATTTATATGAGTACAGTATATACATGGCATGCCGCAGGCACAGTGTAATGGTATGCCTTCTTTGTATCGTATAATGACCACTCAGTTCCTTAATTTTCATTCGTTGTGGAGTATACAAAACCTATCCGCATATTTGAACACATGATAATTAGTGTCGGTGTATCTGCGTATCTGTCTGCACTCTTCCAGGTACGAATGTGTGTGAATAAATGTGTGTATATACAGTATATGGCTGTGTTAGTATGAAAGAGTCTGTGCTAAGGTATACGTGTGTATGGGTGTGTGTGTGTGTGTGTGTGTGTGTGTGTGTGTGTGTGTGTGTACAAGGCCTCATTTTGTGCACCGACCGTATGTATGTGTGTGTGTGTGTGTGTCCAGCGCCCGTGTATGTGTGTACGTCTTTGTGTGCACAGCGCCCGTGTGTGTCTGCACCGCCCGTGTGTATACTTGTGTTGTGTGCATCATCGCCTTGGGTCGTGTCACCAGCCAGTCCCTCACCCACACATTACAGGTACACAATTTACCAAATTACCAACCGGCCGGATTTTACGCCTACCAGCCCAAACAACCCGGCACTCCTCCTCTAACACAGAACAGATGCACCCTTCCACCCCGTAATTTACAGAAATCTAATACATTACACAATATACATTCACTCGGTGGCTTACAATAATCCGGATCGGGAAGGACAGGGACCATAGGGACTGTGTCACAAGGGAAATTATTATAGTGACGGATTTACTGTAAGTCACAACAGCCGATGATATATTATAGGGGGAGTCTCATGATGATATTGCCATGTATATTTCCTTCAATTCTGGTCCGACATGTTATATAAGAACATGCTGCAATAAATTATCTACCGTCAGTCTATTGGCTGACATCGATGAAACAAAAACAACACAAAACATTGCCAGGAAAATATTACCGCTCGAAAATTGCCGGAAAAAACGCTCGATTAAATCAACACGAATGATGTAATCTAGTCAGTCACCCAACGATTTTTTACTGCTCCCCTGAACAATATATATTGGGCAAACCATAAGCTTGCATGTTGAAAGTAAAGCAAGACATATAATCTAGATCCAAAAATTAATTTCATAGTGGTTTACGGGACTAAGAATACTGAACTGATACTAGATAACCCCTTCAGTATATGGTGACACCTATCTTTATAATTATAAGTTTCATTATCATTAGACGATTTATTCAGCTTGATGGACATGTGCGAGTCAGAGTGTTAATTGAAAAACCTCTCTGATGCTCAGAGATCCTTCATATACTCCAAAATAGTTTAATGTCATTTGGATTCAAACAGAATGATACCATCGTACACGGAAAGGATTAAAATACGATTGGCCTGCTAAATTTACTTAATTTCTCAGCGGTCGCTTTCAGGAACCCTCTGACTCTTTCCTTCCCCCAGGTTATTATCATGTCACAGTATTTTATCAAGTTATTACATCCATAAGGGTAAGTTATCAGGTTCACAGTGTCATCTTAGCGGGGTGGGTGAAGGGAGTGTCCTGGGATTTATGGGGTTAAGAGACTCCTCCTGCGGGTCCCCAGCGCCAGCCCGGTGTTTATGGTGCCTCTTTATAAGGTCTCGCCCCAGTATTAGCTCTACCAACGCCACGGTTTTTTATTGGTGTCCCTGTGGTGGAAGGGTCTCTCTAATACACACCCAAATCACCCGATCTCTGCCACTGTTAGATCACCAACCCCCATTATAAAAATTAGTGTTCAAATACATCAACAATATACATAACATACTGTGGTTGTTTCAATCATAACATACTGTGGTTGTTTCAATCATTAACGTGTACAACATTTGACACACACAATAAACATATTTGAGAGTACCATTGTTGTTACATTTGAACGCTTGAGTTTTACAGTGTGGCAACATTTGTCACATTACTACAATGTAAAATGCACGTGTGCATAATGGAACACATAAACTGCAGCAATAGTCGTGCATTGCTAAAAGTATATCTTCAAATAAATAAAAAAGGACACATATTTTTTTTGTATCATTTACTTGTATATATTCGAATATACATGCCTATCATAAATTTGCACCATTGTTGCTACATTCGAGCTCACAATTCTTAGTGTGGCGGGATTTGTCATATTGCTATTATATAATATAAGAGTGTGCATGATGGTACACATAAAACACACCTGCCATATATTATATAATATAAGAGTGTGCATGATGGTACACATAAAACACACCTGCCATATATTATATAATATAAGAGTGTGCATGATGGTACACATAAAACACACCTGCCATATATTATATAATATAAGAGTGTGCATGATGGTACACATAAAACACACCTGCCATATATTATATAATATAAGAGTGTGCATGATGGTACACATAAAACACACCTGCCATATATTATATAATATAAGAGTGTGCATGATGGTACACATAAAACACACCTGCCATATATTCAAATAACATTTATTGGAGCGCATCTGATAAAGTTACACTTAATTTATCATTCTTCTCAGAACATAGATACTATAAAATTATTTTTTACCAGAACAAAATGTTCGATATTTTTACGCAGAAGGAAGATGCCACACTGATAGTAAATCCAGTTTTGATATTGTGTGTTTTATATTGAACAATGTACATTATATACTGTACACCATTATGGAGATATCAGCCTAGAATATCGATGAAGAGGGCTGAAGTAAACTACACCGTATATTGCAGGGTTCCGATGTACCGAGGGGGAGGTGTTGAGAGAACACAATAATAGGCGTACAACTTTACTTATTAAGAGTATAATCTTACTGTATCTTACAGTAGATCCTCTGGAAAAAGGAAAATTAGGCATGTGTATCTAGCTCAGTACCAGTACTTGCACTGCTGCGGATATTCACGGTGTTGGCGGTGGCGGCAGCAGACGCAACATTTTTACTATTCTGTATTTTCGCTTTGTAATCAAACTTCAACTCCTGTCTTCCCCATGCTTTATCAAGATTACTTTCAAACTTCTTTACTGATTCGGAATAGACCACATACTGGGGCAATGCGTTCCACTCATTTACCACTCTATCAGAGTTCTTTGTCTTTTCAAGCCTAGTTCTTTCCGTGTAAATTTTCTTAGAGTGTCCTCTCGTTCTTGTTCCTTCCCGTATCAAGAAGGTACCTTCACACACATCCTCATCATACATTCCTGACACTATCATAAATGTCTCGATCATATCCCCTCTCCTCCTCCTATATGCCAGGATCGGGAGTCCCAGTGTCCTCAACCTCTGCTCATAGCCTAGGTTCTTCAAAGTTGGTACCAGCATGCTAGCTCTCCTCTGCACTTTCTCCACCACTTCTATATTTTTCACCTTATATGGAGCACACACCTGGTTCGCATATTCCAGGTGCGGCCTAACCAGCGCTGTATAGAGATTCCTAAAAATGTCTTCATCCAGTGACACAAATGTCCTCCTTATCAGCCCTACAATTATATTGGCTTTATTTATCTTCTCCGCTAAATGTTCTGAGAAATTTAACTTATTGTCTATCACTACCCCTATATCCTTTTCTGTACTCACTTCCTCCATTGTTTCATACATACTGTATCCTACCTTGTCTGTCTTGTTTGTCCCAATCCGCATGTACTTGCATTTTTTTCGGATGAAAAGGCATTAACCAATGTTCAGACCATCCCTTCATGCACTCCACATCTCCTTGAAGCAAACCCACGTCTTCCTTACTCCTCACTCTTCTATATATCTTGGTGTCATCTGCATACCCGCCCGGAACTCCAAGAGGATTATCCCTTATTCTTCAGCAATACAAAAATCAATCCTTCAACTTCTCTCAATGGTGTCTCTTTTTCTTCTGCTCTCACTTGGAAGGACCATATTACCAATCATGCTAAGGCACCCTCCCAGAAGCTGGGTGTGCTCAACTGCCTCAAGGGGTTCTCTACCCCTGCACAGCTTCTTGCTCTGTACAGGGGCTCAGTGCGTCCTTGTATTGAGTATTGTTCACATGTGTAGGGAGGATCATCTCACACCACACTTCTAGACAAAGTAGAACGGAAAACTTTCGTATCATTAATTCCCAACTCACCAACTCTCTGCAAACTCTCTCTTCGCCGCAATGTTGCATCTCTCTCGCTATTCTATCACTACTACAATAATCAGTACTCCTCAGAGCTCTCCCAGTGTATACCACCTCCTCTACGTAGGGTACATGGTACCTGTCTTGCAACACAATCCCATCCCTACTCTGTGCAACTCTCCAACCCAGGAGTGAAACATTACTCTCAGTCTTTCTTTTATTCAACAGCTGAGCTCTAGAACTCTCTCCCAGAATCAGTCTTTCCCTCCTCATATGACTTAAATTGCTTCAAAATACGTGTGTCCAGGGATTTTGGCTCGAACGTCCCTTGATTTTGGCCCTGTCTCTCTTTCATCCCAAGGGTTAAATGCCCCATTAATTACTCCTTCCATTCGTCTATACATTAGGCTACCATAGCGCAGTTGGAATATACGTACATGCTCAGATTAATATGCAGGATTCGAAACTGCATAATAAACCGTAGGCTTGTGCATATTTCTTTAACTGTCTTGATAGCGAAATGGGTAAGTGCGCGGAATTTCGATGTGAGTAACCTAGGTTCGAGTCCTTGGAGTGCCACATGTATTTGTTGATATCATTAATTGAGTTTAGAGGTGAAGTTGGTTGGTGGAAAAAATAATAATAATTCATTCTGGTTCAGGAGCAATTTATAGGAGGCCTTCCCAAGGGTTATAGTAGGGTCATTTGCTTGGAATCCGTGACCATTTTGTTCCTACCTTTTTCTCTCGATGGATTTGACAACCTGAACCATTTTAACACCTTACGAGCGGCCTATGCGGTTTATTTATATGTACCGCACAGCGGGGTGTTTTTAGCCAAAATAGGGCTGTTTACGTGATCATTTTCATGCCTAAATAAGACCCAGAACGTAAAACAAGTACCTATCCCTGAAAGGGCATAAACAGAGCTTTCGAATGACACCATAACGATCCTTTTATGATGGCTAGTTTTCTTGCAATAACCGTGCAACGCGAGTGCAAAAAGCATGTAATTCGGTACTTTCCCCACATAATTCAGTATGTAGCGAGTGAGAGAGGGAGGAGGGAGCTGAGATTCGTGTCAGTAGGTTCGCCGCGGTGGTCTGGAGCAGTCATACGCTCGCTAGTCTCCTGCCACCACTTGTCTCTCTCTCTCAGCAACATTACGTGCTGAAATTGCCACTCGACCTATGTCGAGCGCCGCCACATAGTCCAGCTTTATTTAACTCGACTTATGTGGTGAGCCGCTAATTAAGGGTTAAAGGAAAATTAGCTCCAATACCCCTCTGAAAAATGATGGCTAACTCTGCTAGAGCCCAATATTCAAAATGGCCACCAACGCCATCTTGAAAAACATGAAATGTAATATCTCTGGCATCAGATGAGCTACAAGGACGAATGAGGTGTCCTTTTTCACTAATTCTGGCATTACAAATCCACTGGAATGGTTATTGTATTGTATTGTGTTGTATATTGTATTGTTATTGTATTGTATTATACTAATTGTACATACTAATCTGCCACTTCACTGTCACTACATGATTCACTGTATGAGCCACTATCAGAATCACTGTCCTCACTTTCGCTGCTATCATCACTGTTGTTCTCTGCCTGCGGTGTATATCTAATATTACTTTTTTACTGTTTCAGATGGATCGCATGTTCTGATGAAAATCGCCGACTTGTGAAGTGACCGAAATAATGGATAATAGAAGAGAGAGTGAAGAGTTACCAGACACGACATTAAATGAATACGAGTGCATTTTACTCTGTGGTAAGCGATGTACCGCAGATGATCGTTTGGAAAACATTACACCTAAGAAGTGGGAATCCATCCGGGAAAAGTCATTACAATGGAAAGAACTTGATAAGTTTCAACATATACATGAAAATGTGGATTGGCAGAAGGGACCAAAGGGTCACCACATGCATAGCACTTGTTACACATCATTATCCAGCAAGCGCAAGCTCTCTCAAGCCGAAAAACGCAAACACAAATCCGAGAAATGTCTTGAAAAATATGAAGCATCAGATCAACAAGACCCTTCCCCAGAGGCCAGTGCACCTAAAAGGCTCCGCTCCAGTATGGGTGTCCTTCACGATAAGACTCTATGTGTGTGGTGCATGAAAGGGGCATACAAGAGTAGTGATCGTGACAAGCAGATTTTACTCCTATCAACAGTAAATGCCTGGACTAAATTCAAGTTACATACTGTCCGTCTGGAAGATGAGGTCATGAGATTGAGACTTGACACTCTGATTACATCCATCCCAGATAGTCAAACAGCATTTTGGGTTGGAAATCCGCTACCATCGTGCGTGCTGGCGCAAATATGTAAGCGACCACAATCTTTCAGATGAAAGCACTCAACATCTGCAGCGTGTAAACCTCCGAGAGGCCCAAGCTCTCTTCTTTCATCATATTCGTCAAGTCATCTTCAAAGACCATGAAATTCGCACACTGCAAGGCCTGCTGCAGGACTATAAGCGCATTATCTCAAATCACGGACATAACTCAGTAGTAAAATCCAGCTACTTAAAGGAAATTCTCGTCAATGAATTTGGGGAAGACATCGGATTTCATGAACGCATTCAAAAGAATGTGAGTGAACTGGTATATGATTCAACAGCAGCAGGTACATACATCGAGGCGGCAATATCTTCATTGGGTGTCAGCAATGATCAGTTGGTGATGAATGTTGCGGCACGACTCAAAGAGCAAGTCATCAGGACAAATACTATTCCCTAGCTCCCATATATACACGAGTTGGAGAGAGAAGAAGACCTTAGTGAGCTCCTGCTGAAGCTGCTCACATGGCTGAAACACCCAAATAAGTCTGCAATTGATGACAGTCCATCCGTCCGATCGATTGCATCTATCCTCACAAGCTACATCACTGGAAAACGTACTGCATTTGAGATAAATCTCTCTGTCTTGCTACATGGACTGACCAAGAGTAGGGAGATAGTCGACATAATGCACAAAGATGGACTGGGCATCAGTTACAATGACGTACTTATGCTGCGAAATTTTTGGGTGGTCAATGACCTCAAGTGCTCATCTGATTGCCCCTTCGAACTAGCTGAGGGTAAGCCTGGAGCGCGTTCAGTCTACCCAAACGCGCAAACGGGATAGCTCTACTGAACGTGATCGCCTCTGATTCGACGAATCAAGTTTGTGATTGTTTGCAATCAGACGGCGATCACGCTAACACTCCCTGGAGGTGACTAGCGAAGCTATCATAACAGTAGTCCTAAATCTCTCCTCTACATTATATTATCATAATTAAGCTTAATTAGCCTCCCTCCATGTTATTTATGTGTCGTAATCTCAATTATAAGGTGGCACACCTATAAAAATCATAGTTATCGTGACCATTTTGCTATATATAACATAAAACAAGCAGCTTGGAGCGCAAGTCTCACAGCTACTTCGTCAGGCCTTCAGTGCGGTAAGCGTAGCCTAGTTGGTAACGACTTCGCTTTTAAATCCGTAAGCCTACTCGCAAGGGTTCGAGGCTCGATGAGCTAATGTGTGTTTTTTTTTTTGCAGTTATTATTTAATTTGTATCGTTATATATTGGTAATGTTACTATGCCAATGATGTATTGTAAAGGGTTATAACTTGCTGTACAGGTTTTTGGGCGTTTGTCTATATTATTGATTGATTATTATGTGTTTTATGCGGTTTGTATTTCATTGTTATAGTTATATATCGGTAATGTTACAGTTGTTACTGTGCCAATTGAATGATAGCCTATATTTTAACGGGTTATAGCCTAGCTTGATGTACAGGTTTCTCGGCGCTTGTCTATTATTGATCGATTACTCTATTTACATTTCTTAAAAAACAATTTCAGAGGCATAATTGCATCGAAGTATGATAGGTCAGTTAAGCTATGTTTAGTAAGGTAGCCTATCCACGCTATAGTTAAATTTTCAAAGGTAATCTAATGGTTAAAAAATAATATTTACGAACCTTCCACAAATATAGGCTTGCAAATAGCCTATATACACATAGATCGTCAGGAAAAGAAAGTATGCCTATACATACATCGCCAGGAAGAGATAATATATATAGGCTACTATTTAATTCAGCCTGGCTACATAGCCAATATATATAAACTATAGAATTTAGCCTATTCATAGTCCTACATCGCCAGGAAAAGAACATCTACTTTTTATTTCCCCAATAGACTAACGGAGAATTGTTTGAAAATTACACGGGGAATAAAGAGCTACCATTGCCAGATAAGAACCGTAATAACTTTGTCAACATTTTCTTATAAGATTATAAGATATAATAGCCTGATGGTAGCCTAGCCTACCGTCTGTCTTGAGCTTGAACAAGGCTGCCGACTGTAGCTGACAGAGTGACTACCTTAGCCAATAGTCTATATTGATGTATAATAATATCCAATATTAAAATGTATTGATTTGACAAAACCATTTGACTTTGATTGAAATTAATAGACCGAAGAAGCACTGTAACAGGCCTAAAACCTTCGCAGACATCGCCAACAAGATTTGAATTTCGTGCTTATAGCCACTGACCAATCAGCGGCGAGAATCAATGTTTGCCTATCAATGTCGTTCAGTCTGCGCGATCATAAACAGGATTGCTCAAACAGAAACAGGATTGCCTGATAGGGTAGACTGAACGCGCTCCTGGTATCGCTATAGTCGACAACGATGACTTCAAGAGCGACACACTGACCGGTGCTGGCCAGTCACACCACACTAATGTCATGTTTGTGCAGCCAGAATCATTTGATACAGAACTTCATTCCGAGAATCACGAGGATAGACCAGTTCCCGGTGCCAACTTTGCATTGAAGAAAGCAGATGGTGAGAACCTGAAGGGAAAGACTGAGGAAATGGAGCGTAAGGCCTTGGCCTCTGTTCTCGGAGCGATGTGTTACAGCCGAGTGCCTTTCCATCTTCAACCTCAATGGAACCATCCGTAAGGCACAGAAAAGCAAGCTTCAACAAAAACTAACTATGACTGTCATTCCAGAGCCTGATGTATACACGTCTATTATTGATATGGGCCTCATCTGGCGCCTAATAACTCCTACCATTGAAGACAGAGAGAAGGGAGACGGTACCAAGTATACCTGGGGATATTATGCAGAGAAGTTGGTGCACTTACAAAGGAGTACAAAGGAAATCAAGCAACAACAGATCTAGTGACCCTTCTAGGCTGCTTGTCCTCCAAATCACTGAGGATCAAGTGTCCAAACAGTGGTTTAGAGTGGGTAAGGGAACATTGGAAAGGGAACCACTGCCCTGGAACTAATGTCCGTGGCAGGACTAGGAAGTTAGTAGGGGACATATGGGTTAGTAACTGAGGGGAGGATAAAATAAAGTTATTCATTTACAAACGCAGTCAGTCGCGGGTTTGATGCGAGATATTTGTCTAGGCGGAATTTAAATGAATCAACGGTGCTGCAGTCTATAACGTCTCGGGAAGCCCATTCCACAAGTTGACAACTCGATTGAAGAAGAAATTCTTAGATTCGTGTGAGTTAAAAGATTTACCAATAATTTTGCAACCGTTTCCCCCGCGTGTAATTAGATTGGTCGATAGTGAAGTACTTACTACAGTTCATATTGTCGATGCCTTTGATGATTTTGAACACTTGAACTAAGTCACCTCTTAATCTACGCTGAGTTAAAGGAAATAGATTTAATTCTCTAAGACGCTCTTCGTATGGTTTGTTCTTTAGGCTAGGTATCATTTTGGTAACTCTACGTTGAACTCGTTCTAGCTTGTTTATGTCTTTTTGGTAATAAGGGCACCAGCATTGAACGCAGTATTCCAGAAGAGGGCGGACTAAGGAATTGTAAAGGGTTAGGATAACGTCTTTGGATTTATGCTCAAATGACCTGCCTATAAAGCCAATTATTTTGTTTGCCTTCTTAACAACTTCTGAACATTGTTAACTCGGTTTTAGGTTACTCGATATTGTTACTCCCAGATCGGTTTCTCTGTTTACATTCTTAAGCTGAGTGCCATTCATCGAATAGTTTGCTTTCTCATTTAGGTATCCGATATGTAGTACTTTACATTTATCCGCATTGAAACTCATTTGCCAAATTTGGGCCCAATGTGACAATTTATCTAGATTGTGTTGCATATCGTCAACTTGATCTTTTGAGAGTACGCTATTTGCAATTTTGTATCGTCAGCAAATTTTGAGATTGTACAGGTGAGACCCTCATCTATGTCGTTGATGTAAATTAGAAAGAGAATTGGTCCTAGTACCGATCCCGCTACTTACATTGGTCCATTTAGATGCCTTACCATTTATGACTACTCTTTGCTTTCTGTCGCTGAGCCAATTTTCTATCCATTTCAACACACCGTCTTGTATTCCATGCGCTTTTAGTTTTAGCAGTAAACGTTTGTGGGGAACTTTGTCAAAGGCCTTTTGAAAATCAAGGTATATAATATCTACAGCTTTACTCTCATCGTAGAGGTTGAGAATATCGTGGAAGAAGTCTAAGAGGTTTGCTAAACATGAACGTTTTTTACGAAAGCCGTGTTGAGTATCTTTAAGTATGTTATTTTCCTCTAAGTGATTTACGAGTCTGTCTCTTATGACCGTTTCTAGCATTTTACACTTCGTTCTAACGAGACACAAGCATGCTGAGAGCATCATTTGCGTCAATGATTCATATGATCAGAATTACACGATCAAGGACAGTGAGAGAATACTGCGCCAAAAAAAACTGCCAATCAGCAATGTCTTCATGAAGACAGAAGATAAATTTCCTTCTAGTAAAGTTTTCCATGCTCTCCTGGGTAAACCTGAGAACAAAATCCGCCTTCAGGCATTTCTTCAAACGGAATTCCAGAGAACAGCAGCAACAACTAGCACCGAGATCATCTACTGTCTAGTTGGCAGCACTGCAAAGAATCTCACCACAGGCAAGCTTGTGCCAGAGCTCACATGCTCCCATGCAGAGGCAGATACGGCAATGCTCACCATATATAGTGTGCTCCGGTCAGACAGCTACACAGCAGCTGTCGTTCTTGACACAGAGGACACAGACAACTACGTGCAAGCGGCATATGTTGCTCAGAAGACAACAGGAATCCTGTGAGTGAAATGCAAACATCAGCTTATCGATGCCCGATGTTTGTGCAGTGAGGCAATGGCTGCATCCATCATACCACTTCATGTCCTCACTGGGTGTGACCACAACTCTGGCTTCTATGGAGCAAGCAAGAAGCTCATCGCAGATCGTCTGGAGAAGTCTAAAGAGGCACACGACCTGCTAGCAGCATGTGGTACACAGCTCCTAGTCACAGAACAGGTCATCAGTGATTTGGAGCGGTTTGTCATTCGATATGTCTATGGTGATACCAAAAGCAAGACCCTGGGAGATGCGAGGGCAGCGAAGTGGAGAGCTCAGAAGAAAAAAAGCACTATCCGACTTGTGCCTGACTTGGACAGTCTCCGTCCACACTTGGAGCGTGCAAACTATCTTGCATATTTGCAAAAGCATTACCAGCTCCAAAGTCACCCCTCACCGATCGGCCATGGGTGGCATCTTGTAAATGGCCTATGTCTGCCTGTCCGTTCAACCCAGCCCCCACTTCCCCCATCCATACCACTACCTACAAATCCGCAGGAAGAGAACAACAGTGATGATAGCAGCGAAAGTGAGGACAGTGATTCTGATAGTGGCTCATACAGTGAATCATGTAGTCACATTGAAGTGGCAGATTAGTATGTACAATTAGTATAATACAATACAATAACAATACAATATACAATACAATACAATACAATAACCATTCCAGTGGATTTGTAATGCCAGAATTAGTGAAAAAGGACACCTCATTCGTCCTTGTAGCTCATCTGATGCCAGAGATATTACATTTCATGTTTTTCAAGATGGCGTTGGCGGCCATTTTGAATATTGGGCTCTAGCAGAGTTAGCTGTCATTTTTCAGAGGGGTATAGGAGCTAATTTTCCTTTAAAATGGTTCAGGTTGTCAAATCCATCGAGAGAAAAAGGTAGGAACAAAATGGTCACAGATTCCAAGCAAATGACCCTACTATTAAGTGCCCCATTAATTACTCCTTCCATTCGTCTATACATTAGGCTACCATAGCGCAGTTGGAATATATGTGTACATGCTCAGATTAATATTCAGGATTCGAAACTGCATAATAAATCGTAGGCTTGTGCATATTTCCTTAACTGTCTTGATAGCGTTATGCATAAGTGCGCGGAATTTTGATGCAAGTATCCTAGGTTCGAGTCCTTGGAGTGCCACATGTATTTGTTGATTTCATTAATTGAGTTTAGAGAAGAAGTTGGTTGGTGGAAAAAACAAAATAATTAATTCTGGTTCAGGAGCAATTTATAGCGAGGCCTTCCCAAGGGTTAAGTGCCCCATTAATTACTCCTTCCATTCGTCTATACATTAGGTTACCATAGCACAGTTGGAATATATGTCCATGCTCAGATTAATATGCAGGATTCGAAACTGCATAATAAATCGTAGGCTTGTGCATATTTCTTTAACTGTAATGATAGCGTAATGCATAGGCTAAGTGCGCAGAATTTCTATGTGAGTATCCTAGGTTCGAGTCCTTGGAGTGTCACATGTATTTGTTGATTTCATTAATTGAGTTTAGAGGTGAAGTTGGTTGGTGGAAAAAACATAATAAATCTATGGGAGAGGCACTCGCTACAGGTAGTTCTGCCTTCTGTCTCCCTCACGCACACAGAAAAAAAAAAAAAAAAAAAAAAAAAAAATTATATCTCACTTCCATTTGTTATAACTTCAGGTAAGATGGTGATGGGCTGGTCTATCAGAGTGAGAACTGAGCGATCTCTGCCATACCCATAGCTTACTCTGACTGTTCCTTTTACTTATATATTTCCTAGATCTCAAGTGACGGCGTCTCTTCCGTGGATTGACCTCCCAATCTACCAAGATTGTTAGCCAAAGCGTCACATTTTTCCTTTGCCCCTCTACTTTCTCTTCATAATTGCTGAGGGGCACAGGGCCCTGGGTGGGGCTTTGGTTTCCCGGGCGTTTCCGCGCCCTCCTCAGCTCCCCGCCATGGAGTGGCTTCGGTCACCCAGGCTTTATTGTGGTAGGCGGGGAGGGTTCTGTGGGGGCGCTTGGTTATGGCCTTGGCCTTGCTTGGGGCCTTGGAGCAGTTCGACCAGGCAGCTTGGGGAACAGCAACAACAACAACTTCAGGTAAGTCGTTAATGAATGTGACAAACAGTAGTGGTCCCACCACAGATCCCTGAGGTACCCCACTTGTAACTTTAACATGCATATTTACATTGACAGTCATGAGACAATACGAGGGTAATCATCAAAGCATAAATCATAATTGCAAGCACAAAATATCAAAAAGACATACACAATATAGCACATACAAATACAGACGTCTATCTATCAATCTATTGTCTGACGACGTGATCCCCGAAGGGGTGGCCACGAACGAAACGCCCCCATGCACCTCTGTCCCCAGTCAGTCGACGCCTCTTCCCCCAACCACTCCATCCTTCCACCTCTCTTTCGGTTTACCTCTCCCTCTCTGTCCTTCCACCTCGCTCTCGTACACCCTCTTAGTCATTCTCTCGCTTCCCATACGTTCCATCTGGCTGAACCATCTCAAGGTGTTCCTTTTCACACTTTCCAGCACATCTATCTCCACACCACACCTCCTTCTTACTTCCTCATTCGTCTGTCTATCCCTCCACTTAACTCCGCACGCACTTCTCAAGAAACTCATTTCCACCCCTCTCACTCTTGGTCTGAGATTCTCCACCAACGTCCATGCTTCGCTTCCGTAAGTTAGTGTCGGGATTACCACACTGTCATGCAAGGACTTCTTGACTTCCATGCTGACCACTCTATTTCTTGTTACTGTTTTCAGCGTTCCTACAACCCTCTTCCCCTGTTGCACCCTCTCCTGCACTTCTTCATCCATACTCCCATTTTTACTCAGCACACTGCCCAGATACTTAAATGAGCTGACAATCTCCATAGCCTGACCGTTCAACTTCACCTCACACTCTGTGGCTTCACCCTTTTCGAAGACAATAACCTTGCTCTTCCCCGCATTTACCTTCAGATTCCATTTTTCGCACACTGTTCCAAACATATTTACCAGACCCTACAACTCCCATTCATTATCGCTCATTAGAACTGTATCATCGGCAAACAGCAGTACAGGTAGCTTCCACTCGTTTCCCTCCTTTGTCAGCGATACACCAACATCCACTGCTCTTCCTTGTATTTCTTTCATAACTCCATACAAATATACAGTAAACGACCACAGGGACATCACACACCCCTGTTTCTCAGATAAAATAACTCGCTCTGCTCATTATCCACACGTACTGCCGCCTTTGCACTCTCATACATGCTCTTCACTGCTTTCAGCAACTTGCCATCTACTCCATATATTCTAATTATTTTCCACATACCTTCTCTTTCCACTCTGTCATTGTAGGGAATTTAGATGGATAGGTTATTTTTCTAACTCACTGGTACATGAAATTATCCCAACAAATAGTTATTTAATAATTACCAAATGAAGAATTCGATGAGTGGAATTCGGTCCTCTACACACGGCTAATTCATTTGCATGACATGTAGGATGTTCACATAATACAATATCGATACAATGAACTTAGCTTAGAGGACTGGTGATGTAGGACTGTTGATATGGATTAATAATGGTAGCACATGGTGAACTATGGGTTGAGTCAGGGCCGGGGGGAGCTGTTGATCGTATGGTTGATTTTGAGAGACTGAGGGCCGGCGATCTGTCGCTTCGCGAAATTACATAATGACTGCCGGCTCATAATAATTATAACCTAGGATTTGGTTTCATGATACATCTAGAGCTGATGTAAATATTGATGCATTACAGTTAATATTTAACCTACACTTAATAATAAACTACAGTACATAAAGAACTAGCCGAAATTGTACTTGCTATACAATACTGCCAAATTTAAATACCCAATTGGACTCAAAACTGTCGGGATCATCACACTATTCCCGAGAGTCATAGGCCTTCTCCAAGTCCATAAAAGCAACATACAGCTATTGTTGCTTCTCCAGATATTTCTCCACAACACATTTCAGGTTAAAAATCTGATCTACACATCCTCTTCCCTTCCTAAAACCTCCCTGCTCGTCACCTATCCATCTCTCCGTTCTTGCTCTTACTCTCTCAATCACTACCCTACTGTACACCTTCGCTACTACGCTTAGAAGACATATTCATTGGTGGTTACCACACACTCCTCTTTCCCCTTTACCAATTAGGGGGACTATTATGCCTGTCTTCCAGTCATCAGGTGCACTCCCCTTCTCCCATGCTAGTTTGCAAATTTTTCATACCCATTCGATCACTATCTCACCACCATACCTCAGCATTTCCCCACACACTCCAACTATTCCTGGTGCTTTCCCCAACTTCACTCTTTTCATGGCTTCACACACTTCTGACCTCCTGATCTCCACCTCCTCCTCCACTACTTCTCTTCTTCTCCCTCCCATACCCCATCCAACTATGTTTGCTGGTGCTTCATTCCTTACATTCAGCATTTCGCTGAAGTACTCCCTCCATTTTTCGACTCTCTTTTGCTTCTCGTCTAGCACTTGCCCATTCTTATCTTTCACACCCTCACTGTTTCCCTTCTTACCTTCCCTAACTTTCTTGACATCTTTCCAGAACAGTTTCTTACACTCCCTCCATTTTACATTCAGATTCCTTCCAAATTCCCCATCTACTCTTCTCTTACTTTCCTTCACTACTCTCTTTTTATCCAAGTACCTCGCTCGTTTCCGTCTCTCCAAATATTCATTCACTCTACTATCCAACCACTCTCTATACACTTTCTTTTTGTCTTCCACAGCTATTTTTACCTCTTCTGTCCACCATGCTGTACCCTTCACTCCTCTCCCTCTTCTCCTTACTGCACACACCTCCTCACATGCTGTGCAGATCTCTTCCTTAACACCTTACGAGCGGCCTATGCGGTTTATTTATATGTACCGCCCAGCGGGGTGTTTTTAGCCAAAATAGGGCTGTTTACGTGATCATTTTCATGCCTAAATAAGACCCAGAACGTAAAACAAGTACCTATCCCTGAAAGGGCATAAACAGAGCTTTCGAATGACACCATAACGATCCTTTTATGATGGCTAGTTTTCTTGCAATAACCGTGCAACGCGAGTGCAAAAAGCATGTAATTCGGTACTTTCCCCATATAATTCAGTATGTAGCGAGTGAGAGAGGGAGGAGGGAGCTGAGATTCGTGTCAGTAGGTTCGCCGCGGTGGTCTGGAGCAGTCATACGCTCGCTAGTCTCCTGCCACCACTTGTCTCTCTCTCTCAGCAACATTACGTGCTGAAATTGCCACTCGACCTATGTCGAGCGCCGCCACATAGTCCAGCTTTATTTAACTCGACTTATGTGGTGAGCCGCTAATTAAGGGTTAAACACTTTGCTCATCTCCTCCACTTCCTCTATACCTTCCAGGTCAAACCTACCTAGTCGTCTTTCTACTGCTCTCCTGAACTCTTCCTTGATTTCCTCCTCCTGCAACCTCTCCACCCTCCTCGCCATTCCACCTTCCTCTCGCCTCCTCAGAGTGATTTTACTTTAAGCTAAGGGTGGTATTTGTACAAACTAACCTAGCCTAACCCAACCTGCCAAGCTTTTAACCTAATCCAAACCTAGCCTAGCCTATAGCCAGCCAATCTGTTGTTCTTATTAACTCTAGTAGATATTGTATTTAGTATCCTACTGTAGCTATATATATCTGTAATTTTAGTTGTTGCTTGCACGATCTTGTAGTAACCTTTGACTGATACATTTTGTTTTGTCTTATCTAAAAAGAGTAGGCTACTGTGACACCAGGGCCATCTGTTGATACAGTATATTAACCCCTTGTGTGCGGTCACACTTTATTTTTATATAATCTCTATTTGGTGAATTGTATATTTAGTTACATATTCTGTTATATATATATATTTGTTTAAGGTTAGGTTATCACACCTGGTAGCCTATTTCTGCGTATTTCAATTTTATTATTTTCGGTTAGGCTATTCAACGCTGGTAGCCTATTGGTGCGTATTTAAATTTTTTAAAAACTTTTGGTTAGGCTATCGCCCCTGGAAGCCTAATTCTGCGTATCTCAATTTTTTTGTTTTCGGTTAGGCTATCACCCCTGATAACCTATTGTTGTGTATTTCAACATTGTTTTCGGTTGAAGTGATTGAAGTGTTTCTAAAGTGAGTGAAGTGTTTTAAAGTGAGTTAAGTGTTTTAAAGTGAGTTAAGTGTTTTAAAGTGAGTGAAGTGATCTGAAGAAACTGACTGTTACCAAGCCTCGCACTTGTACGAACTGTGCCAGTAGGTTTGGTGAGTCCATGTTTGTTACTGTCGATCTTCAAGCCTGCCGTCTCTGCCAGCAACAAGAGAATTTGACAGTGAAATTAGATGAAGCCTACAACAAGATCAACGTCCTCACCATGAAGCTGGAATCACTCCAAGAGTTTGTAACACTCAACGTTGGAGTACCACAAACTTCAATTGTCACCACAACTCCAGCAGCCACCAACGCCCCAACGTCAACTGCCAACAATTCAACGCCTGCAGTAGCCATTTCATCTGATGGTTCCGATACTCAAGAAACAAATAGTAACTCTCTTCCCCCTCAAGACAACTTCCGTGTTGTGAGGAACAACGTTTTCCCCAAGACCAGGAAACCCATACCGATTACCGAGTGTCAAAACCGCTTCCAGATACTCGCAGACTCAGATGACGAAGCGGAAATAGAAGAAGTCCGGCTCGTGGGAGACTCGATGATACGTGGTCAGCTCACAGAGTTTTGCGCCAGAGCACCTAAGACCAGGAAGCGTTTTTGTATCCCTGGTGGTGGTGTGGACGACGTAGTTGCTGCAGTTGACGAAGTATCTAAGCTGGCCCCTGCTAATACAATGTACGTCATCCACGTTGGATCCAACGATGTACAGCGAACCCGGTCGGAAGATTTGCTTTTAAAGTACCAGCAGCTGATCAAGTCGTTTAAGGAGAAGTCATCAAGGATCATCGTCTCAGGAATCGTCCCCCGGCTTGGTGTAGAGAGCCGATTTTACAACATAGCCACCAGCACAAATCGTTGTCTAGCAAACCTCTGCAGGAAGGAAAACGTGGGGTTCGTCGACACCTGGAACAATTTCTACTACGATGACTATTTGTTTTCGGACGATGGAGTTCATCTGAACCAGGTGGGAGCAGCACGTTTTGGGCGTCTTCTCAACGATGCGGTGAAGGATTTTCGGAGAAGAAATCGACTCAGCACAGGACAACCAGGAAGGAGGACCGAAGACAGCGAGGGCGGCAACCTGCGAAGGAATTAAATGCTAATCTGTCAAGAACCGCGAATTTGGATAAAGCTCCACCAACACGACCCAAATTCAAAACCGCCAGGGATAACGACCGAGGACCGATGTCAGCCATGAATGTAAATGTAGATCCGATCAGAACCAAAAATTTGATTAAAGAACGTTCTGTGAGTTCTAAAACCGCAACTTTAAAGGTTTTCTATGCAAACGCTCGTAGCATACGCAATAAATTTTCAGATTTAGAGGAACTAGTGTTTACTGAAAATTATGATGTGATTGGTATAACAGAATCTTGGCTCAATACAGTAGATAGAGACTTTTTAGCAGAGTATTCACTTCCCGGTTATGTAATGTTTGAGAAAAGCCGAATAAATAAAAATGGAGGTGGCGTTTTATTTTATATCAAAGAAAGTCTTAACCCGACCCTCTTGTCAAAACCTCAAATTGTGAACGTCGACACATCTTTTGTGCTAATAAAGAATAATAAAGGTACACAAATAATACTTGCATTAATATACAGACCTCCAGCTCAATCAGTGCAAACTGACCGAGAAATTTATGAACAAATTGCAGATGTAAGTAACTCACAAGATACCGTATTTGTTGGCGACTTTAATTTACCTGTGACCAAGTGGGGCGATAGTCTTACTTCACACTCCGGACATGACTTGTATACGAACTTGCAAGAGAGTTCGCTTTATCAATTTGTTCGAACACCGACCCGAGGTAATAACGTTCTTGACATTGTACTTGCAACAAAAGAAGAATTAATAGAGAATTTGAATGTTGGTGATGAATTCAGTAACAGCGACCATCGTACGATAACTTTCACTTTAAACTTTACTAGTAACGAACCAAATAGTAGCATCGAAAAAGTCCCTAATTTCAAGAAAACAAACTTTCATAAACTTAGAGCTATGTTTAAAGAAACTGACTGGAGCTTTTTAATTAACAATAACGACATAAATACATCTGGGAAGTTATTCGAAACCACTTACCTAAAAGCAGTGCAAGACTGCATACCATCGAAAATACGGCGTCGAGGCCATAATAATAAGCCCAAATGGTGGAATAAAGATATTTCAAACTGCCTGCTTGCTAAAAAATTTGCTAATGATAGATTAAAATCCTCACAAAATGACGAAGAACGGGTGAAATTTGTAAAGCTACGACGCAAAGCCAAAAAGTTAATTAAGCAAAGTAAAAAGACCCTAGAGTTACATATTGCGAATCAAAGTAAAACAAACCCGAAAGAATTCTATAGTTATATCAGAAAGAAAAAAGTAGTTACTTCAACTGTTGGACCGTTAGTCGATGAAAATGGAGAATACACCAAAGACGAAGTACAAATGAGTAATGCCCTCAATACCTTCTTTGCATCAGTTTTTACAACAGAAGACCTCAGTGATATCCCTACACCATCGCCGATTCAGATTGATAATTCAGATGTTCTAAGCAATATCACCGTTACAGAGAGAGAAGTATTGAATTGTTTAGATAAACTCAAGGTAAATAAAACGCCTGGACCTGATACAATCTCGCCTAGAGTTCTAAAGGAAGATAAGGATGAGCTCTCCAAACCACTGACATTACTATTCAATAAATCCTTGCAGTCTGGAACTATGCCTGATCAGTGGAAGATAGCCAACGTAACACCGATATTAAAAAAAGGCAGCAAATCCCTACCCAGTAACTATCGTCCAATTAGCTTAACCTCAGTTGTATGTGAAATGCTAGAAACGGTCATAAGAGACAGACTCGTAAATCACTTGGAGGAAAATAACATACTTAAAGATACTCAACACGGCTTTCGTAAAAAACGTTCCTGTTTAACAAACCTCTTAGACTTCTTCCACGATATCCTCAACCTCTACGATGAGAGTAAAGCTGTAGATATTATATACCTTGATTTTCAAAAGGCCTTTGACAAAGTTCCCCCACAAACGTTTACTGCTAAAACTAAAAGCGCATGGAATACAAGACGGTGTGTTGAAATGGATAGAAAATTGGCTCAGCGACAGAAAGCAAAGAGTAGTCATAAACGGTAAGGCATCTAAAGGGACCAATGTAATTAGCGGGGTACCCCAGGGATCGGTACTAGGACCAATTCTCTTTCTAATTTACATCAACGACATAGATGAGGGTCTCACCTGTACAATCTCAAAATTTGCTGACGATACAAAAATTGCAAATAGCGTACTCTCAAAAGATCAAGTTGACGATATGCAACACAATCTAGATAAATTGTCATGTTGGGCCCAAATTTGGCAAATGAGTTTCAATGCGGATAAATGTAAAGTACTACATATCGGATACCTAAATGAGAAAGCAAACTATTCGATGAATGGCACTCAGCTTAAGAATGTAAACAGAGAAACCGATCTGGTAGTAACAATATCGAGTAACCTAAAACCGAGTCAACAATGTTCAGAAGTTGTTAAGAAGGCAAACAAAATAATTGGCTTTATAGGCAGATAATTTGAGCATAAATCCAAAGACGTAATCCTAACCCTTTACAATTCCTTAGTCCGCCCTCTTCTGGAATACTGCGTTCAATGCTGGTGCCCTTATTACCAAAAAGACATAAACAAGCTAGAACGAGTTCAACGTAGAGTTACCAAAATGATACCTAGCCTAAAGAACAAACCATACGAAGAGCGTCTTAGATAATTAAATCTATTTCCTTTAACCCAGCGCAGATTAAGAGGTGACTTAATTCAAGTGTTCAAAATCATCAAAGGCATCGACAATATGAACTGTAGTAAGTACTTCACTATCGACCAATCTAATTACACGCGGGGAACCGGTTGCAAAATTATTGGTAAATATTTTAACTCACACGAATCTAAGAATTTCTTCTTCAATCGAGTTGTCAACTTGTGGAATGGGCTTCCCCGAGACGTTATAGACTGCAGCACCGTTGATTCATTTAAATTCCGCCTAGACAAATATCTCGCATCAAACCCGCGACTGACTGCGTTTGTAAATGAATAACTTTATTTTATCCTCCCCTCAGTTACTAACCCATATGTCCCCTACTAACTTGAGTAGGCCACGTTAGTGGCCTGCCACGTTAGTGGCAGGGCAGTAGTTCCCTTTCCAATGTTCCCTTACCCACTCTAAACCACTGTTTGGACACTTGATCCTCAGTGTTTTGGAGGACAAGCAGCCTAGAAGGGTCACTAGATATGTTGTTGCTTGATTTCCTTTGTACTCCCTCCAGCTCTCCTCACCCACTTCTTTTGTATCCTAATTTTAGCTACTACTACATAATGGTCAGACAGACCCCCTCCAATACCCCTATACACCCTAGTATCCAGCACAGATTTCTTCATGCGTTCATCCACACATATATAATCAAGCAGTGCCTTTTGTTCCACCCCTGTCTTATCCTTCTTCCTCCACACCACTTTCCATGTGTACCTGTGTATCATTCTGTGTCGGAAGAAGGTGTTGGCTATCCACAGCCACCTCCCCACATATACATCCACAAGTGCACTACCATTCCCATTCACCTCTGACGGTACACCCCACCCTCCCACCACTCCATCAACTTTCTTATCACCCACCTTCCCATTCATATTCCCAATCAGAAATATTCTTTCGCTCTTGCCAAACTTATCCAGGCACGCCTCCACATTCACCCAGAACTCCTCTTTCTCTCTTACAGTTTTATTCTCTGTCGGAGCATACACACACACAACCACCCACGTTTAAATTCCTACTTTCATTCTCACCCACACAATCCTTGAACCCACAAACCCATAGTCTCTAACACGCTCCTTCCATTTGTTACTTACAAACAAACATGCACCTTCTCTCGCTGCTCCCTCACTCACTCCAGCACACACACCCATTCCGCACTCCCACTCTCTCACATCTGTACCCCTCCATTTGGTCTCAGTCATTCCACATACATCCAGCCTGGCATTCACTAACACTTACAGGACCTAATAATGACGTAATAATGATAAATGTCACTACTAGGCAGAATCAATAGGTGTGGGAACAGCTAACTGGAGTTTAGTGAAATGTTTTTGTAAGGCAGAGGACTTCACGTATAGGTACGCAGCAGTCTGGTGACTTAGTGGTCAGACATGTGACAATATACCTATAGGTGAAATTATATTTACTGGTACCGTTTGAGGGTTTATAGGCAAACTGATATTAATTAGGTTACGGTAAAGGGGACCTGTAAGACAGGTCTCAACTAAGCAAAATGTCTCTATATTGCAGTAATATCTTTCCAGTAATATGCTGGTTAAGATAATATTAGCAAGAAGTCGGTAAACACTCTAGGTCTTCACCTGTTCAGCATAAACTGTACAGGTGTAACTAGGGCCGGGCAGCACACTAGGTTATATTCTGGTCGGGATTAGCCATTGCTGGTATGCAGGTCGGCCAACACTGCTGAGGTCAGAAAACACTTGTTAGGGCCAGGGAACACCTTGAGGCCAGGAAGCAATCAAATCTCAGGAGGGGAGCTGAGATACCTTCCCTTACCTGGTCTGAGTACCTATCTACTTTCTAGGTAGTACCTCCCACATAAAAAGTACATGGAAAAAGGGCACGTTTATATGTTATTTCAATAGGGGAGATAGCTCGTCTGGTCTCGGCGAGGGGGGTAGGGGGGAGAGTAGAGGAGAGGCACTCCTGATTCGCCATCGGATGCCTTCTACGGACCATTAAGAAGGGCGTCTGGCTGGTGACGTCATGGTGGCGTGATTGGTGGGGGCGGCGGTCGTGCTGGGCTGGTGAAGTCACATCTGGCTCCTCTGTTGCCAGACGCCACCTTTGGATGCGGGGGAGGATTTGGGGGGAGCTGTTGTTGTGATGGGGGGATCTGCTCTGGTCCGCTGTGTTCCTCTCTTAATATATATTTGTGCAACATTCGTTGCCTTTCTTCTAATTTCCACACTGTTGAACACCACCTCTCCTTTGCCAACCCTGATTTTCTCTTTCTCACCGAAACTTAGTTATCAAAGACAACAGACAGCAAACCCTTCTATATATCCTCCTACTACTCCATCCTCAATTCAAAGCCAAAGGTGGATGTTGTGTGTACATACACATCAATATTACTTGCTCCTGTGTTCCCAACTTTGACTCTTCTGAATTCTCAACTATCTGGCTTAAGCTATCTTGTCACTCTCTCACTAAATATATTCTGTGATGTTTATCTCTCCCCTAATTCTATTGACTATCCAAAATTCTTTGACTATCTTACTTCTAAAGTGGAACACATTCTATCCATATCTCCCTTCTCTGAAATCTCAATCTTATGAGATTTCAATGTTCACCACCACCAATGGCTCCTCTCTTTTCACTAACCAACCTGGTGAACAAGCCTACATCTTTTCTATCATAAATGATCTAGAGTAGTTAGTTCAGCACCCAACCCATATCCCAGACTACCCTGGAGATCGGCCCATCATCCTTGACTTATTTTTAACCTCTAATCCTTCAACTTATACTGTAAATCTTCTCCCTCCGTTGGGCTCCTCTGATCATAACCTTCTCTCTGTCATCTGTCTTATCTCTCCAGTACGGCCTTCTGGCCCGCCAAACCGGTGGCACTTATGGCACTATGGTGCTGCCAACTGGAAGGCTCTACGGCAGTACTTCTTTGATTTCCCATGGAGTGACTTTTGCTTTTGTGGCCGAGGACCCTCAGAGAGTGCCGAGAACATTACTGAGGTAATCCTTTCGGGCATGGACGCATATACTGTACATCTCAGTCTCTTTCTATCAGACTAACTCAAACCAATCTTGGTTTACTCACGCTTGTTCTAATGATGTCTGCAATAAGGAGGAAGCATTCAAACAGTACTGTCACCTTCAAACTCAGGAATCCCATACTTTATATGTTTCTGCCCGCAATCAAGCCCAATCTGTCCTTCAACTCGCCAAAAACTCCTTCATCACTAACAAATGCTCTGAACTTTCCTACTCTAGCTCTTCCCAAGCTCTCTGGCATCTAACCAAACACCTCTTCAACAAATTTACTTCCTAGTCTTTCCCTCCTCTTTTCCACTCTGATCGTACCACTGTCACCTCTTCCTCTGACAAAGCTGAACTCTTTGCTAAAACTTTTGCGTTACTCCTCCCTCTACACCCCCCTCTCACTTACTTATGGCCATTATCATAACCTCTTCTAAGGATGTACTCTCAGCTCTCTCTGAGCTTAATACTAATAAGGCGTACGGACCAGATTGTGTTCCTCCTGTTGTAATAAAAAACTGTTTTTCCGTACTAACTCCCTGCCTAGGCATACTCAATCATCTCTAACGTCTTTCCTTCTTGCTGGAAGTTTGCTCTTATTCAACCTGTCCCAAAGAAGGGTGACCGTTCTCAACCCTCCAACTATCATCCGATTGCTTTCATTTCATGCATATCTAAAGTGTTTTAAACAATTCTTAACTCAAAATGTCTTAAACATTTATCTTGCCATATTCTACTTTCAGATCGCCAGTACAGTTTGCTTATAGGCTGCTCTACTGGTGATCTTCTTGCTTATCTTACTAACTATTGGTCATCCTCCTTTCGTGACTTTGGCGAGACTTTTTCTATTGCGCTAGACATATTGAAAGCCTTCGATAGAGTCTGCTACAAATCCCTAATTTCCAAACTACCCTCCTTCGGTTTCTATCCCTCTATCTGTCCCTTTATTTATAATTTCCTTTCAGACCGCTCCATAGCTACTAGTTGTGGACGGCCATCGCTTACTTCCTTAACCTATCAACTCCGGTGTTCCTCAGGATTCTGTCCTGTCTCCAATTCTCTTTCTAATATGTATTAGTGATCTCCTCAACTGTATCTCTAGTGCCATCCACTCATATGCAGATGACTCTACTTTACAATATTCAACTAGTTTTTCGTATCAACCCAGCACGCAATCACTCCAAAACTTATGAAACAGTGCCATAGAATGCCTATCTTCTGATCTATCAATTATTTCTGACTGGGGCAGAGAAAATCTTGTTACTTTCAATGCCTCCAAGACTCAATTTCTCCCACTATCCCTCCATTGCAATCTTTCGCAAGACTATCAACTATTCTTCAACAATACGTAAATCAACCCTTCTTCTTCTCTCAATATTCTAGATGTATCTTTTTAATCCAACTATCCTTGCAAAGATCATATTACCACTCTTGCTAAAACAGCTTCCCAAAAGTTGGGTGTGCTCAACCGTCTCCGTGGGTTCTCCACCCCCGCACAGTTTCTCTCTCTGTATCGGGAACAGTGCGCCCCTGTATTGAGTATTGTTCGTGTGAGTAGGGAGGCTCCACTCATACCACACTTCTCGATCAAGTAGAATCAAAAGCATTTCGCCTCATCAAAAACTTCCTCTTACTAGTTCCCTACAATCTCTTTTTGCATGCCGCAATGTTGCATCTCTTTCACTCTTCAATCGCTATTGAGTGCAAGGCACCCGCTTTTCAACAGTCCCACTCCTATTCTGTCCAGCTCTCCAACCCAAGAATTGGCACATTTTCTCAGTCTTTCTTCTACTCAACAAGTGAACTTTAGAACTCTCTCCCTCAATCAATCTTTCCTTCTTCTTATGACTTAAACTGCTTTAAACTTTGTGTGTCCAGGCATTTCGACCCCAACGTCCCTTGAATTTAGCTCAGTATCACTCTTTTGGTTTTAGGGGAGACACTCGTACAGGCAACCTACCTTTTGTCTCCTTCATACACATACAAAAAAAAAAAAAAAAATTGCATACATTATTAATAATACTACTGGGATTTACTTAGTCCTACACGTTTAGAAGCCAACTATTTATATATATTTTTGTCAATTTGTATCTAAGGAAATGTTACTAATGGCCATGCAAATGGGGTTTTCAAAATGGAATTTACTTATCAAAAAAGGTTCTAAAATTAGTATATTACTCTTTCATTTTGCTAACTTGTCAGATGTTTCTGCAACTCTTTTCCTGTGAGACGGCTCTCATAAGCTGTTTAATTATCTGTCAGTAGCAAAGCAAAGACTAATTGTCAGTTAACAGATGTTATATACTGAAATTTGTTGAAAGTCGTTTCTAACCTGATCAAATTGGAACTTTCAATAATAAACAAATACATATAATTGTCATAATAAAATCGATTGGTACATGTAGCCAATTCATGCACTTAAGTAGTTTTAATAGTTGATAATTAAGACTAAAAGAAAGTTTTATCCTCTCGTTATATGATGACACAGTATATCTTCAGCTTTTTTTGGCTGTCATCAGATGATTATATTCAGCTTAGGAAGGACATTATGGAACCAGAAAGTTTATTGAGATAGTATTTTTTTTCTTCACAGATCCTTCCTAATCTGGTATAAAATTGTTTAATGTTAGCCAGAACAAATGTAGATATGAGTTATGGTAGTGAGAGCGTTATATTGCCCAAATAACACCGGTTTTACTCAGCCAGTCTAAAACCTTTCCACCGCGAATGTTTACAGACTGCGGAGTTAGCGGCCCACCTGTGAAATACAGCTCCTGGTGGCGGTCAAACTAGTGTGTTCAAGCCGCGGCGCCATGAAGAGGTGTTCGTCTGATTATACAAACATGACGGACGGCCCTGGCGTGATCTCACATGATCCCTTTAGTACAAAGGAGCTAGACGAAATTTGTTTTTGCCTCCGTTGGGAACCGACAGAGGCATAATGTCGGTCGTGGTCTCTTCTTCTTTTTCTTTTACTTCTTCTTGATCTGAATCAGCCGAAATTGTTGTCTCAGAGAGAGAGAGTGAGAGTGAGAAATAACACATGCATAACATTATGCTTACCTATACATACTTACACATATTCATAGTTACATACATAGGCTATATACAAATTGCCCACATGCCCAAAATTGCTAACTTGCCAAAACAATTCCACATGCCCAAAATTATCCATTTGCAAAATTGTCTTATGCCAAAAAAAATCCACATACTCAAATATTATCACTGGCTCAAGCCTTTGCAACTTGCCCAATATTGTACAATAGCCCTAAGCTGCCCACATTCACAAAATTGCTTACATGCCGAAATTTGCCCACATGCTCAAAATTGCCCAATTACCGAAAGAAACAAAAATCAATATGCCCAATATTGCTAAAATGCTCAAAATTGACTACATGCCCAAAATTGCCCACAGGCATAATATTGCACCTATGACCAAAATTGTCAATATATACATACATAAGTTTAAAGACCGAGTGCTCTACACAAAGTGCGGTTCCCATCTCACGTCCTAATGGAGGGGCTCCAGGCAGCCCTGTTAAGAGCTGCCTCACTTGGTAGGTTATAATTATAATTCAAGATAAGAAAAAAAAACAAAAAAAACGGATCCCACGTCTTTCTTGGTCTACCCTTTGGTGCAGCTCCCTCCATGTTCACGGACTTGCATTTTTTCACCCAACTTAGTTCATCCATCCTGTCTACATGCCCAAACCATCCAAGCCTACTTGTATGCATCTTAACACTGATACTCTTGATACCTAACTGTCTCCTCAGTTCTTAACTAGATATCTAATCTTGCAGTTTGGTCCCACACATTCATGTCACCATTCTCATCTCGTTACATTCCATTCAATTGATATCATCCACTTTGATAGGCCACGTTTCTCAAGCATAGGTCATTGCGCTTCTAATACATGAAGTGTACATCTTTCTATCCAAGGAGAGAGGGAGTTTTCTCATTGTTAGAATAGGCAGCAGTTCTCTGAAGTTTCCCCAGTCACATTTAATTCTGCCGAAAGTGGTGGCCTTGGCCCTTTTGCCCTACCCAAATAAGTTGAACGCTATCAGTGATATCGTTCCCCCACAGGATGTAGAATGCTCATTTCTTGGGTTAGCTTCATAGTACCGTTGGTTCATCAAGGCATTTGCAACAATTGCTAAGCCCTTGCATGAGTTAACCCATGAAAGAGAACCATTTATATCGACCGAGGAATGTCTGGTCACCTTCCAACAGCTTAAGGATGAATCGGACCATAACTCAGGTCAAAATTAATTACGCCGCCACTAAGCGAGAATTATTAGGATTAGTCTGAGCTCTGCAACAATTCCATTCATATTTATTGGGCACCAGCCTCACTGTAATTGGCATTGTCCACCATTAATTGCTGTGGTTGCGGAAGTGGGAAACCTCCAATGCACTAATAGTTTGCTGCAGGGAGACGCTGGAGGAATTCCAGTTTGACATACAATACAGGCCTGACAATTTACAAACAAATGCGGTCTTTCCCATTTACCAATCCAGGCCATGCAATTGCTCCCCATGCCATTCACACTGAAGAGTATCGAGTAAGAACAATTAAAGACAGTCCTGAACCCCCAGATAGAACCCCAGGTTATAAGCTTGGTTAAATTACAAACGTCCTTCCTGGCTCCCTTCCCACATATATCACTCTTTGTAACTTGCAGGTGACCACATATACTGTGTACGGAGTCGATGCATGTGTTCCTAGATCCCGAAAAAAACGAAGCCGTAGTGCACACAGTCCACTCAGGAAACGGAATACATTTTGGTTATACTAATTTATTACAGGCCTTCAAAACCACCTACTGGACACCACACCCCAAGCCAGCCATGCCATCGAGGCTTGCTTAGCATGAGCAAAAGGGAAAGACACAACATGAACACCAGGCCCTTCAGGCACCCTTACTGCAGGGAAGCCATCGCAACTACTTGCGTTAAATGTGTTTGGGCCTCTGATGCCATACAACTCGTTCAGATATGTAATAACATTCGTAGATAGTTATTCCAAACTCATGATTGCAGCACCAGTGAAAGAACACACCACCACCCCCATAGCTAACGCCCTATTAACTGATATATTCCCTAACTTCGGACTTCTCCAAGCGTTGCACTCAGATAAAAGCCCCGAGTTCTCAAGTCAAGTCCGGACCGAGTTAATACAAATTTAGGGTACAAGATATATTATTCTTTCCCTTACTGAAACTCTGCATGTGAGCATAGCCATAGGAGTATAGTGAATCAGTTGCGTACTAGACTAGAGCATTATCAAACCTTAGACTGGCCGAGTCAATCGAAAATGATCCAGTGGGGCTTAAATTCCACACCTCGTGAAGATGGTATCTCGTCCCACAAACGGGTATTCAGCACCACACTGATATTGCTGCCTTTCAGGCATCTTGCAACACCGGCAGACCAGGCCCCCGACTCAAACTCGACCCTCGGTCATATAAAGAACTGGATGCGCCAATTGCATCAATGTCAAGACCTTGACCCTGACACCACTCCTCCTTCAATTCCGTTCCAGGTCATGGATAGGGTAGTCATTGCCAACCTGCCTTATACTAATAAACTCAAACCTAAATTCATAGAGCTATACACAATAATAAAAGTTCCAAACCTATTTCAAGTTCTGGTTGAGTACCACAGAGAGTCACATATAAAAAGGGATAGACATGTGCGTCGGAATAACATCCCCGAAAAGGCCAAAACAGAGTAACCCAAGCCGCCCAAAAGTCACTAAAGTCCACTCCTAACCTTCAATTTGAATGGACCGCTGGATCCATTGATTCCTTCACCTCCCCCACCACTTCATCCACCTTCTACACTCCCACCATCTCCTCCATGGTTCCTTCTATCACCTCAAAGCCCTCAAGAACACATCCCAACAAATTCAACTTTCACAAGGCAGGTCATCTATCCCCCCCACCCGCTTATATCTATAGTAAGTTATCAAAAGGAGCCAAGCCAGGTCGAAGTTCATGATCAGCCTCAGCAGCTAGCCACAGAAACACCTCCTCTCCACTATATCCTGTGGAAGGATCGCGCCAGAAGGAAGCACCGCCTCTCACACCCCCAGCAGCTGATCAAAAAGATGAAAAAATGCAACGAAACCTCGACTCTTATCATTGTTAAAAGGGACGGGTGCCCATCGTACATCACCAGGTTGTGGTACCAAGCGCTGGAACACCTACAACCTGCTGCATCCTCGCTGTCAGAGAAGGTGTACATCCTCCAGTCATGGGGTGGTGACATTATGTCCCGTGGGGATGGTGTAATACCGACATCTGAAAATAATATGCCCTTGATAGCAATAATTAAGGAGTCTGTCGTGTACCCAAAAAGCTCTATGGAGACGGATCCTCCAACCCCATCCTTTGTGACCGTGACTCTGCCCCCGTTTCAGAAAGAAACGGTAGCACCAGGCCAAGACACACCCCAAAGGTCCCTCTGGAATCACAAGGCTGGTACTCCTCCACTCCCTCTAATCTTGCCAATTCTGCATGCCCCATGGCAAGACATGCACAATAACCACCTACCTGAGGAACGGGAATGAGACCTTCTAGCTCGGAGCAAGAGGATCAGTAAGAGGAGGTAAAAAATGTATTACTTGTTCGGGAGTGATTCAGACATCAGCCTACCTGCATAATGCAAAAGCTCCCTATCTGGCAAATATGTGAGGTACAGGTCTGAGAATATGGACCGCAAGACATGAGATACATGGTTACGAGTCACCCTAACGTCCGATTTGAGTAACTCATTCGGGTCATGCCTGAGCATTTTGATATGAGTAGCTCCATCACACCTATTGGTTGCAGTTACTTAACCCCCACTTGAGGTTGGTATGTTATTTTAAATGTCTGCTGCGAGGGAACTTCCAAGTTAACTTTACCTTAACTGACCAAACCAAACAGTATTGTTTGACTTATTACTAGTTGAAACGGTTTACTGTACCATGATTCATATAGGTAGGCCAGAAATCGTGAACCCAAATTTATGTAACTCAAAATGGATTTGAACAAATGGGCTATAAATTTCCACACCTATTCCCTGGCTGACCCTTCCCAAAAGGTAAAATTATTTGCTCAATTACTCAATACCAGGAGGCACCAGCCGAACAGAGCAGTACTCCCGAAAAGTGCTACAAGTGGGTGCTAAGGACAACTGGAACTCCTGTTTCACCACCTGGCCTCCTTTACTGATCTTTTCCGTGTCTCAACTAAATAGAGGGCAACCCCAGTTTGCCCTCCAAGACATCTTTCTCTTTCAATACGCTATATTACAAACATCTTACATACTACACTACCTTTCCTAGAAACAAAATTGTTACAATTGCTAAATTGCGACCCACCTCGGAGTCCCCTAGGTTTGGCTCCTGGTCTTGACCTCCACTTTCTACTTTTACTATCAATTTCTTCAACATTCGTGGCCTTTCTTCTAACTTCCACTCTGTGGAACACCACCTCTCCTCTGCCAATCTTATCTTCTCTTTCTCACCAAAACCCAATTATCTGGGACTATTGACAGCAAACCATTCTCTGTTACCTCCTACTCTCTCTATCCTTAGTCTAATGCCAAAAGTGGATGTTGCATATATGTGCGCAACAATTTTGCTTACTCTCATGCTCCCAACTTTGAGTCTTCTGAATTCTCAACTCTCTGGCTAGTCACTCTCAAACTAAATATTTCTGCAATACTTGTCTCTCCCTTAATTCAACTGACTATCCAAAATTCTTTGACTATTTGACTTCTAAAATGGAACACACACTATCCATCTCTCCTTTCGCAGAAATCTCCATCGTAGGAGATTTCAATGTTCACCACCACCAATGACTCTCCTCTCATTTCACTGATCAACCTACATCCTTTATATCCTAAATGGCCTAGAGAAGTTAGTCAATCACCCTACTCGTATCACTGACCGCCTTGGAGATCGGTCCTACATCATTGACTTATTTCTAACCTCTAATCCTTCTACTTACAATGTAAAAAAATTATCTCTGTTGCGCTCCTCCGATCACAACCTTTTCTCTGTTACTAGACTTATCTTTCCAGTACAGCCATCCGATCCTTCCAGCCAGCGGTGCTTGAGGCACTTTAGTGCTGCCAACTGGGAAGCTCTTCAACTGTACTTCTTTAATCATGGTATGATTTTTGCTTCCCTGGCCGGGGACACTCTGAGTGTGCTGAGCGCATTATCAATGTAATCCTCTTGGGCAAGGAAGCATATATTCCATTTTCTTTCTCTCAGCCTAAGGCAAAACATCTTGGTTTACTCACGCTTGTTCTACTACAGTCAGCAATATGGAGGATTCATTCAAACGGTACCATCGCCTTCAAACTCAAGATACTCGTATTTTTGTATGTTTCTGCCTGGAATCAAGCCAAGTATTATTCTTCGACTAGCCAAAAACTTTTTCATCAGTAACAAATGTTCTCAACTTTCCAACTATAGCTCTTCCCAAGCTTTCTGGCTTTAGCCAAACGCCTCTCCAATAATTGTACTTTCTTGTCTTCTCGTCTCTGTTTTCCACTCTGATAGTACCACCATAACATCTTCCTCTGGCAAAGCTGCACTCTTCTCTCAAACTTTCGCTAAAAACTTCACCTTGGATGATTCTGGTGCTATTCCTCCATCTCCACTTACTTATGCCGAATATCATAATCTCTTCTAAGGATGAACTTTCTGCCCTATCTGGGCTTATTGCTAAGACGGTGTATCAACTGGATGGTATTCCTCAAAAACTGGCAAAAACTCAAAAAAAAGGCAGCATGCCTTTCTTCCTACGCAAACTCTTTCGATTTTGTATTTCCTCTAATGTCTTTCCTTCATGCTGGATGTTTGTTCTCACTCAACCTATCCCAAAGAAGGGTAACTGCTCTCAACCCTCCAACATTTTGCTTTATGTGCATGAAGGAGACAAAAGGTAAAGCTGCCAAAGTTGATGTGTTCCACCCAAAGTTGATAGAGTGACAGAAAACCAAAATCAAGGTACATGAAAGGTAACTTAGGTGTGTTGGAAAGAAGTGTGGTGTACTTGTTTAGTGTAGTGAAATGAATAGGAGGAGGAAGTGTTTGCATGAGTAAATTGGATTACTCTCTTTGTAGGTGAGGCACAAATAGAAACAGTTGGGGAAGCCAGGCAAATGAAACAGGAGTACCAGCAACTCCTTATCATATGTCTGTGTGGACTCTCCTGGGTACTGCCTGCTCGATTGATGCCTACAATCTCACCACTACTATCATCCGATTGCTCTCATTTCTTGCATTTCTAAAGTTTTTGAAACTATTCATAATTCATTTTTTTTAAAGGATTTGTCCTCTCATAATCGACTATAAGATCGCCAGTATGGTTTCCATGGCTGCTCTACTGGTGATCTTCTTTCTTATCTTACTATTTCTTGATTCTCCTCCTTTCGGGTACTTAGGTGAGATCTTTTTTACTACGCTAGACATATCGAAAACCTTCGATAGAGTCTGACACAAATCTATGATTTCTAAACTACCCTGCTTAGGTTTCTATCCCTCCATCTGTGCCTTTGTCTTTAATTGTCACAGCTTCTTGCTTCGCATAGGAGCACAGTGCGCCAATGTATCGGGTATTGTTCGGATGTGTGGGAGTTTCCACCCATATCGCACTTCTCCAAAGGGCAGAGACAAAAGCGTTTCATCTCATCAACTCATTTCCTCCTACTAAGCCTAATTCCCTACTTTATATCTACACAGTGAAATGTTGCATCTCTCTCTCACTCTTCTACCTCTATTACAATAATCAATGTTCTTCAGAGCTTTCTCAGTGTATACCTCCTCCCTTAAGGAGAGTGGGGGCACCCACCTTTCAACACATTCCCACCCCTATTCTGTCCAACTCTTTAACCCAAGAGTGAACCGATTTTACCAGTCTTTCTTATACACAACAAGTAAGCTTTGAAACGCTCTCCCTAAATCTGTCATTCCCTCATCTTATGTCTTAAACTTCTGCAGGCTACGTGTGTCCAAACATTTTTACTCTAACGTATCTTGAATTTGCCCCTCTGTCACTCTTTCAGCTTTGGAGGAGACATGTGTTACAGGCAGTTTTGCCTTTTGTATCCTTCATTCACACACCCAAAGAAAATGTCGTTTGTGAGTTATAAAGACTTATGTTCAAGAATGTTGGCATACGTATTTGGAACAGGGTATTGTTGAGTTGTTCGCTCACCAAAGAGAATAATACCAATAATTTATATATATTTGAATACATTTCCTGTGTAAAAGGGGTAAGCCTGATTCCCAATGTGACATACGTTCAACCAGCAACCATGGGCTTCGAAGAGAAAGAGGATTCCAGTTAATTCCAGAAATCACTTATAATCCGAGGCGCCTCGTTAGTACTTCCCAAGGTTTATAGATGTGGACCTTGGTACTTCTCTAGCAAGGCTGCCTGCCCGTACTAGTCGGAGCGAATAATATAAATCATGAACTTATTTGTACAAGTGTGAATCTCTTTCCAATAACTTAGACATACATAATGAAGGAGCCTGAGTTTTGTATTTTGACTTGCATTGACTTGAATGTCCGACACATTTATCTTCACAACTCAAGTCGGTTACACAATTGGATTTTTGTTGGTGGTAATTGCATTTTAAATATTTGACAATAAGTTTGAGAACGTCTGAAATCACAAAAAAAAAAAAAAAAAAAAAAAAAAAAAAAAAAAAAGTAAATTAATAAATAAAAATAAAATAATCAAATGTAATTGTCGGGTGGAGGTCTGGAAAGGTCTGCAGGTTCCATATGGCCTTGAGGGGGTCGGTAAAATACACCTTTCCCAATATTATAATGAGATTAAAGGTTCTCTGACCATTGCGTGCAGAAAATTCCCCGTAAACACCCGAGGAATGTTGGCATCGTCGGTCACAAGACGAACACTACCCACCATGACCAACACATTATTTATTCAGACCGGATGGGGATAACTCATATTGCTCTTTGTACGATTTTGTTAATCTGATATGCTTTACCTTATGCAAATTTACCAATAGCAATTAATATGTTATCTTTGTTGTAGTATACTAATTGATAAGCATTCTTCATTATCTAATGTTTACATCACTCCATATATGTCTGCTATTGCAAAGAGGGGTTCTTTAGAGGTCATAAGGATAAGTGACATAATTATGCACTTATCTGGTGAAGGCTTGATCCTGGTTATTCTGCATTCCAATTTAGAACACTTTCCCTGCTAAGTGCAGGTTCCAAAGAGTTTGTTGAAAAAATCTACTGGAGGCTGAAAATTCCAACTCAAGGCTAAAGAAACAATAATATATATATATATATATATATATATATATATATATATATATATATATATATATACCGGTATATAGAGTAGCTGGTAAGTTACTGAAAGCAGTGAAGAACATGTATGAAGGTGCAAAGGCGGCAGTACTTGTAGAGAAGGAAAAGAGTGAGTTCTATGATCCGAATGTTGGATGTGTGATGTCCCCATGGTTGCTCAGTATATATATGGATGGAGTCATGAAAGAAATACAAGGAAGAGCAGTGGATGTTGGTGTACCACTGATCAGAGAAGGAAATATGTGGAAGTTGCCTGCACTGCTGTTTGCTGACGATACAGTTCTGATGAGTGATAGTGAGTGGGAGTTGCAAGGTCTGGTAAATGTGTTTGGAACAGTGTGTGAGAAATGAAATCTGAAGGTAAATGCAGGGAAGAGTAAGGTTATGGTCTTTGAAAGGGGTGCAGCCACAGAGTGTGAGGTGAGGTTGAACGGTCAGGTTATGAAGAATGTTAGGTCATTTAAGTACTTGGGCAGTGTGTTGAGGAAAGATGGGAGAATAGAGGAAGAAGTGCGAGAGAGGGTGTAACAGAGGAAGAGGGTTGTAGGAGTGCTGAAAGCAATAACAAGAATAGGGTGGTCAGCATTGAAGGAAAGAAGTCCTTGCATGATAGTGTGGTAATCCAGACATTGACGTACGGGAGGGAAGCATGGGCGATGTTGGACAGACATAAATCAAGATTGAGAGTGGTGGAAATGAGTTACTTGAGAAATGTGTGCGGAGTTACATGGAGGGATAGACAGACGAATGAGGAAGAACGAGAGCGGTGTGGTGGGATGTAGATGTGTTGGAAAGTGTGAAAAGAAACACCTTGATATGGTTTGGCCATGTGGAACGCATGAGAAGCAAGAGAATGACTAAGAGAGTGTATGAGAGTGAAGTGCAAGGACAGAGAGGGATAGGTAGACCGAGAGAGAGGTGGAAGGATGGAGTTAAGAAGTATATGCGTGAAAGGGGTGTTGGATGGGAGGAGCGGCGTCGACTGACTAGGGACAGGTGCATAGGGGCGATTCATTCGTGGCCACCCTTTCAGGGATCATGGAGTCTGGCAATAGATAGATAGATATAGAGTACATAGCGCATTTAGCTCTATACAAGAAAACAAGAGCGTGTGTAACTGAAAAGCAAGCTAGAATGTATCTTTGTATAACAATTTGCTATGCTTGATGTTACAATTTTGCTCATAAGCCAAGGGTATATATGGATACCGGCTGAGATATTTTTCGCATAGACCAAGGGTCCAAGGAAATATGAATACATAAATAAATACATAAGATAAATAAGTTAAAATATAAGCAACTCGGTTCGACCAGAAACATAGACACATTTCCTAAATAATTGTTCCTGATCTCAAGGAATTGTTGACAGTATATCTACGGTAATCAGTACCATCAATTTATATGTACAGAATGTGGTCAGAATACATTATAACTACTGCATCGAGATGCCCATTGGTCTAAGCACAAATAAATCTCTGTCATATGGGATGCTAAGGTTCTAAGATTCTGTAGGGTGATGGCCTACTGAGTAGAAGATGGGGCTTACATTTATGAAGCCCAGGTTCGGTCTCAGGCTTAGATACATACTGTTTTCCGAACAGGATTAATGGTAATTTGTCCAATATGATATACGATATTGTTCAAGCAAAATTAATATAATTCATATATGTTTAGATGCTTAAATAATGCTTTAATACAATATTTGGAAATTAGTTAACTTATGCTGTATCTCCTCTTCCCATCTTCCTCAGTGGTACTACAGTCTGTTAACACCCATAACATATAAGCAACTTCTCCAATATGCAGATCTTCTGGGTTTTTTTGTCTTCAAAATTCTGGTATATCCCTAATTAGAATAAACGTTCTCAGGGAAAGTTTCTATAACCTCCAATCCGTAACATCTAAGATCTTCATACATGTAAGAATTACTTCGGTGCATGATATTTGTTGGCATTGATTTTATTTATTTATTCCATTTGTATCTAAACAACAGTCACGTTATCTTGCCCTAGGGTAATCCCTACGGATAATAGGGATTAACAGAGGAATACCAATTTGACTCGTCAGACAATTTTGCATGCTGCAGGTTCATAAATGTTATCATGCAAAATACCTTACTTATTTGGGGAAACGGTTCCCTCAAATGGCCAAATATAATAATAGTCTCAAATGTATTATACTACTAGTTTAGAGCCTATAAAACTCAGTGCGCTATTTTAACAATGAATATTAAACATCACATCTCTGGAGAATTTCTGGATGGCTTTACCATCGGTCCCTTCCACCAAGATCATAGTATTTCGAACCCATGATTATAGGTTTGATCCCCAAGGGGAAGAGAGAAAACCTAATATTTATGAGTGGCCCCGGAGTCATTGACGAACTGCCTTAAAGGAAGGCACCCTTTCAAACTCCATGCGTTTCGCACATTTGAAATGCCCGCGCAGGTAGCTTGATGGGGCCCGCATCATAAGTGCACACTTAATCTCTTATGGAATCACCATAATGATCGGGTACCACTAAAGAAAACACTTTTAGAAAAAATAAAAAATAATAATAATACACTAAAGTTGTCAAAAACAGCTTCCAACAATCATGGATATTTTTGTTGTGCGCAGCCTGACGTCGGGACCCGCGCGTCATTTCGTCCTTCAATGATATATCAAGACTTCTCAAAATATCAACGAATGGGAAGGGGATGGTGGGAGGGCCGAACTCGTCAATGACTCCGGGGCCACTCATAAATATTAGGTTTTCTCTCTTCCCCTTGGGGATCAAACCTATAATTTAATAGTGGCCCCTTCGTCATTGACGAACTGCCAGAATTCTAAGACTGGAGGGGGACATTCGTACTGATGACCCTTAAAAACCCGCTCTCCGAAAGTATTCCCAACTCAAAATCCAAAGATTTCACAGAAACACCAAGACAACTCAAATATTTATTGTATACTTACAATAACGTGTATTCTTCAATATGTAAATGCTTTTACAGATATAAAAATATGAAAGAGTAAGCAGATGTGTGCTTAAAGATACTGCTTATGTATAACCCACCTTGTTGGCGAATACATTAATCGATTTTAGCAGTAGAGTTGGTTGTTGGATAGAACATAATAATTGATATTGGTTCAGGAGTTATTTATCGAGAGGACTTCCCTAGTGGTTAAGGCCCCATTAATTGCTCTTTCCATTCACATATGCATAGCCTACGTGATTTGCAGTTGGGATGTGTGTACATGCTTAGATTGATATGCAGGATTCGAAGTTGCATAATAAATCGTAGGCAGTGTCCACCATTCTTTAACTGTCTTCGTGGCACAATGCATAAGGTGTTGATTTTCGGTGTGAGCGTCCTGGGTTCGAATCCACGGACTGCCACATGTGTTTGTAATATTTCATTAATCGATTTTAGGAGTAGAGTTGGTTGTTGGATAGAACATAATAGTAAATCAGTCAATAATAGTGATTCTCCGGGGTACATTACTGCCTGATACGAAAGCGAGTATAATCGTCTTTATCTGTAGTTCTACCACACCTCACGTTCAATGAAAAGTTTGACTATTTAGAGAAGTAAACATTTCAATTATATGTTTAGCGGTTTTGAAATACTGCCGAGCTCCAGTTTTAGGTAGGGAATGTTTTTCTCTGCTTTGTCCATTATGAAGTAGCAATGTCGATACAATATACTGCTCCTTCAGTGCGATGACGCCTTATTGCACTTTCTCTTGCTAGTATAAAATGAATGTCTTTCATTGTTGAAAATATGGTAATAATGAAGCATGTAAAGTTTCTTAAGTAACTCCTTCCAATCCAGTAATAACTTGTTTACTTGAACTATATCTACAACTAAAAAAATATATTAAGTTAAAGGAAAGGTTATGTGAGAATGGTTAGGTTAAGAAACTGTGGCCGTTCTGGTTGTGGCCATTTTGACTTGAAGCTGTCGATGGTATTGCAGGCGAGAAGGAGGCTGGTGCTGTGCCGGTGCTGGTGCTGCCTTGAGGTCACACCATTGTTATTCAGAGTGGAGGGAAGTCAACTCCAGTAGCCGTGTGCAGCCCGCCGCTCCATCATCATCACCATTACCATAAATTACTCCAACCCGGGCACTTGGTGGCGGATTTATTTGGCGGTCGCCGTTGCATTCCCTCGCCAAATGATCAGTCCTTCAGTACGCTGGTCTCCTAAGATGACTAAAGCTGAAATGAATCAGAGCACGGAACTACTGATGTAGTATCTAGGGGTGTAAGTAAGTGGTGGGGTATGAGCATCAAATGCGTAATGGCCTCTAGAGCTCCTCACGAACTGGCTGTGCAGGTTGAAAGGTGTTGAGAGCTTAAGCAACGTGGAAAATCGCTGGTGCCGTCTAATCTTTTCCATCAGTTTGCGGGGAAGAACTCCATATCTTACAACCAGTCTGCAAATGTCTAGGAAGAGTTATTCATAGGTGGTTATTCATCTGAACGTTTAGGTGCAAAATCAAGGATGTCAGTTATTCTGCTTGACTAGGAGAGTTCTATCCTAAACTCAAGGAAATGGTCTGGTTTTAGCCAAAATGCAAGAAAACAAGCTACCTCTGGATTGAAGGTGTTACTCAAGATGGTTTTACGTTCTTGATTATGAAACATTTCGTTCGCTGACTTAAAATAATCTAATGCCAACAAGATAAAAAATGTCATCGCACTAACTGCAGCATATTGTATCGAGCCTACACATGGACAACATTAATTTTGTCCTTTCCCCTTTCGTCGGCGCCCCCAAACCTGCATCTCGTCAGTAGAGTAGTAACTATTTAGAATATAAATGAAAGTTATTATATTTCTGTGCAGTCAAATAATACCGAGTTTCTTTGAATGTGAAGTGTAGAAATACAGGTTACCTTTTCAGTTCACCATGACGCGTTTTTGTATATCATTAAGCCCTACTGTACATGGTTTTATATACCTTAGGAAGGATCTGTAGATGCAGAAGTGTTAATGAGATAACTATTACCTCTTTGATTACTAGGGAGCTTTCTAAAGCTGAAAATAGTATAATGTTAGCCAGAATAAAAGGACAACTGCGTCATCTTATACTAAAATGATGAAGATTAATGCACTTGTCCACAAGTGCAACCATTGTTAATGGACTGGTAATCTAAAGGTCCCGGGTTTGAATCCTTGTGTGTCAATGGGAAAATATTATTGAAATGGAGTTTGTGCTATACTTAGTTTCAGTGCCTCACTACAAAGCCCACCGACACGCCATAAATAATACCCTCGCTGTTTCCAATAAATTAGATTGTATATACATAAATAGGATAGAAGGTTGAGTGTCTTTTAGACTGCCGTGGTGTAGTTGATTAAAGCGTCGGCTATTGTCTGACGGTCGACGGTTCGAACCCCACAGAGCTTGGAAACATTTAGTGGCTCACGTGTATTTGTGATATATACTCAATATTTGTAACTCTCATGCTTTGTGGGTTAGAATTAAATTAAATCAATTGCTGCCCGAGTTGCGTCGGGACACTCAGAAATCCTTGTATGGTATTCTGGAATATGGATCCTACGACTTGGTATGAATTGAAATATATTCGCCTAGTGGGTTTCCCTTCTCCCTAACATAAATAGGATAGAAGGTTGAGTGTTTTTTAGACTGCCGTGGTGTAGTTGAGTAAAGCGTCGGCTATCGTCTGACGGTCGACGGTTCGAACCCCACTGAGAGCTTGGAAACATTTAGTGGCTCACGTGTATTTGTGATATATACTCAATATAATTATATATATATATATATTTATATATATATATACAGTGTGTGTGTGTGTGTATTTTTATATCGGCAATAATAATAATAATATTAAAAATAATAAAGGGTTTATTGATAATTGCAGCCGTAGGCTGAAAATGTACAGAGGAACAAGTTGCAGCTTAACTCTAACTTATATTAACATATATTAGGCAGCAAAGCATGGGATTGCAATTTAGTTAACTAGTTATATGCAATTGGTTCGCAGCCAGCTTTTGAGTTAAGATAATAGTTGTACATTTTGAAAAGGTTTGTTAATTGTGTATGAAATAATTTATTGAGTATGTTGAGTTTGAATGTTTTGTCATGAGCCGATTAAGGCAAAACAAAAATAAAAACATTAAATGAAATAAATGGAAGCGCTATAATGTTAACATTCTATTGTTGTTGCTGCACATACGCCCCTGCATGTATACTGTATACCAACAGGCATATGTATACAAGTAACATACATGTATTTTTTCCTATGTGCATGAAGGAGACAAAGACAAATTGCCTGTAGCAAGAGTCCCCCTCCCCCCAAGGTTGAAGGAGTGATAGAGAGCCAAAATCAAGGTACGTACAGTACATTAGAGGCAATTTAGGTGTGTGGGAAGGAAGTGTGAGGTGCTTGTAAATTGTAGTGAAATTAATGTATACTCTTACAAACGCATTCATTAAAAATAATGTACATCGATACGCCTATCGGAGTGTGTGCGTGTGTGTGTGAAGCTGAACCATGTGCAAAATTGCAAACTATAATGCATTATATTAATTTATTCATTACTTGGTTTCAAAGAATATATATATTACAAAGTTCCAAAAATAAAAATAAATAAATAATAATATAATCAATAGGTGTGAGGGCACAAGTCATCCCGGACCAGTCTGAGCGAGCTGTGGTACCGCCGAAAATTTACATCCACGGAAAGCCTCCTAATGACCGTCGCCTTCACTGTCTGTGGAGCCTAATATGGCATCCCGACCAGCCGTAATTGTCCACGGTCAGTCCGGGCCGTATAGTGGGCCGTCACACCAGGACCGTCGCGCGCACAAAAACACCAGAACAGCCAATGAATTCATAGTAATCGCCATGTTGCATTCAATTATCATGATGCATCCAATGTCCCTTTCAGCCCACAGACATCAGATTTTACCCCTCAATTTCGTATATAAATTGATAAAGTAAGTATATACTGTACGTGATGAATAAACATTTCATAGTCGTTATAGTTATCTAAATAATAATACATGAATACATTGGCAGTTGGAACTACATAACAAGACTCCTTTGACAAAAGCAAGGTCCAGTATTCATATATAAATATGTATTGAACAAATATAAATTACAAAACTTTTAGTACTCGAAGGATGATCAGGCATATTGGTGTAATGAACTAATTTGCACAGCTTACTCTTCGACTTTTGATTTAATATTTTGCCGAAGTTAATTATATGATTGTTTCATCAATCCATATCCATCCATGATGTCATCATGGAGTTGCCATATTTACGAAATATATAATGTTTATTTTATACTATTAGGTAAAGAACACATATTCAGATGTAAGAGGTACAGTATATACAGTAATCTGCGTTAAAATAGAATGGTGTGAATTCCGATAAACTAGTCCTTGTCAGTGGGCGTTACTCCTGTCGTTGAATAATGTTCAATGTATTATTCATAACATTGTATTATTATTTTACCTCAGAAATGTCCCCTAAAAGAATCTAGAAATGTTGGGTTTGATAGATACTCCCTATGCTGCCTAAAATTGTTTATGCATAGCCCAGTTAGAAAAAAACACATCCTACTAAACTGGTTATGCCATTGTGATTATAAAGTCACGATCTGCGGAGTCTGGAGGCTTTATCCCTCCACTCACTATTGTCTGTTCGTTTACATTTGACGGTAAATTGTATGTCCCCGACTTGGTTACTCAGCCATTAAGGTGTTGTAGCCAAATATATGGTAAATTATGAACTTATTAATTATGATGCAGAAACAGTATTTTCATATTTGTCCATTAAGTATCGAAGAATCGATTTCTAGAGTATTTAATGTTCTCCAAATATTAACGACGTCGCTTCTTATTATGATCGTCGTATTTTGGCATCCGATATATCTGTTCTTAAGCTATAAACTATTAAAACAAGGCCGTAAATGAATAAAATATCTTATGATGGCCTAGGCCCTAGTTGTTCTGAGTATGAGTAAGTTATGATGTTCAAAGCTATTGTGTAATAAATAAACTCTCACTACGTCGTTACTTATGAATGCCATGGAATATCCGGGTCCAGGATAATAGGATGACTAGCTGAGGTATCTGGCGCTGACCGGGGGAAAATAATAAATCTAACATAACCAGACCTATTCATGCCAAGTATGGGCTCTCCATCTTGAAGACTGAGGGAGTTGCCTCCCCCCTTTGTTTGTCCCCTTACCGACCAGGAACCCCCTCCCTGGTCGGTAAGGGGAAAAACAAATGTTCGCTTAAAACCTATTCTGGCACCCCCTTAGTATGCATAAGGAGGAGATGTGGTGGAGTGGTCTTGCCACTGGACTGGTAATCCAAAGGTCCCGGGTTCAAATCCCAATATGTCAATGGGAAGATAATATTGGGATGGAATTTGTGCTGTACCTAGTATCAGTGCATTACCACAAAGCCCACCGAAACGCCTAAAAATACCCTCATTGTGCCCTGATTAAATAGCACTGTACGAATATTCCCATATTCAAATTATGCTACAGGGGGGTAATGCCATAGTGAGTTAATTGCTCAATAGGTGGCGTTCTGAGAGTGAGGGTCCGAGTCACGGAGGTAAGACAGTGGAGCACAAAGGCGAAGCAGCCTGAGAAGTGGGACTGCTTCGAGCCATGAGCGGGCAACCAAGAGCCTCACGTCTGCGATGGCAGGTTGGCGAAGGCTGATTGTAGCTCGTGTTTCACTTGTCTCACTTCATAGACTGGAACAAGACCTCATGGGCTTCACCCTGTTGAGCGGTGAATGTACAGGCTCTCAGCCTATGCCAGAGAGGGAGTAGTTGGAATATAGGAAAATAAAAGAAGCCAAGTATGGGCACTCCATCTTGAAAATTAAGGAGAGTTGGAGGGGAGGGGGGGGGGGGGGGAGGGGCTTAAAACCTATTCTGGCACCCCCTTAGTATGCATGCCAAGTATGGGCTCTCAATCTTGAAAACTGAGGGAGTTGCCCCCCCCCCCCCCCCACCCCCTCCGTGGGGTGAAGGGACAACAATATTTTCGAATCAAACCTATTCTGGCACCCCCTTAGCATGCATACCAAGTATGGGCTCTCCATCTTGAAAACTGAGGGAGCCCCCCCCCCCCCTCCCCTCCAGGAGGTGAGGGTTCTGGCACCTCATTAGTATGCATGCCAAATATGGGCTCTCCATCTTGAAAATTGAGGGAGTTAGAGAGGGGCTTAAAACCTATTCTGGCACCCCCTTTGTATGCATGCCAGGTATATGGGCTCTCCATCTTTAAAACTGAGGGAGTTGGGGGAGGATTTCCCCGTTCCCCGGGCGGCGAGGGGACAACAAAATGTTCGCTTAAAACCTATTCTAACACCCCCTTAGTATGTATGTCAAGTGTGGGCTCTCCATCTTGAAAACTGAGGGAGTTGGGGAGGCTGCCCATCCTTCCTATCCCTCCCCTTCCCTCCCCGGGCGGCGGGAGGACATAAAAAACGTTCGTTTAAAACCTATTCTGGCACCCCCTTAGTATGCATGCCAAGTATGGGCTCTCCATCTTGAAAACTGAGGGAGTAGTTAGTGAACAGGCAGAGAACAAACAGACAGACACAAAGTGCCTTTAATATACCAGATTAATTCAAATTTGATCAAAGATAAACAAGTTAATTCAATTATCGTTCGTTGCCTCAAAAAGATGTTATTGATTAAGATATTTATTATCTCAGTATTTGTAAACGCAAATACACTTTCATATATAGCATGACAGTAGCTATTATGCTCTGGTCACCAGTGTAGATATTCCTGCGGGATGATGAACACTAGAACATTACAGCATAGTCCTATTATCTATGTTGAGTCTGATGAGCGCTGAAGGATTTTTTTTTATAAAGGGGCAGTTAGTTGCTTTTTCTGGACATCCTTCTCCCCCATGCTTAGCATATTAGTTTTAAGATTTTAAGCCGTTCGTTCCATTAGTTTGACGATTTGAGACCTTTCGTCCCTTTACTTTTCGTCCCTTTACTTTGTCAATATTAAGACCTTTCGTGCCATTTAGGTGTCGAGATTTTCCTGGCGTGTGATAGCGAGCCTGTAATTTTAAAAGGAACCGGCCTTTGGCCAAGAAATTTTTCTACCGAAAAATTTACAAATTTATCTTGAAAGGGGGTCTAGGGGGTGTTTTTTCAAGCTTGATGGAGGTCTAGAGAGGAAACTAAAAAATAAACTAATATAATTATACCTGTACATACATAGGCCAAACAACAAGCACTGCCCCCTTAAAAGGTGCAGTTCTTGTGGCATCACTTACTTAGCCAAATATGCAACGCCAGATGGATACCGAAGTGAGTGTGAGGCACGCAGTCAGTTAATCGAAAAAATAACGTTGCCCAATGACTTCCCTATAGAAGAATACACGAGGCCGATATGGGACAGACGCGGCCGCCACCAAACTCATCAATATCAGCTGTCAAGGACTCCTACACATTATTACATTCTGTCATATATCCATCATGTTTTCCAATTTTCCTTCTCACATCACCCCGCCATGTGCAGTGATTGATGTAAAGTTTTTAATATATGCGGTTTTCCCAAATTGGGCTTGTTTCGTCAAAACTGCTATTCCACGATATGGACAGCAAAAAGGGATCGTGGAGCGAGACGTGGTATTTGGGGTAGGTAGAGGAAACAGACAGAGACAAGATTGCCGACAGGGACGTAACACTATTTTTTTTTTCCAGACTGTTATACATGAGATAACTCCTTCAAACAGCTTTTTGATGCCATATGGTGATAATATTATCGCTTCATTAATACGTACCGCTACTAAATCCATTAGTAATACCAAAGTTTTTAAAATTATTATTATTATTTTGTTTTTATAAACTGTCCAAAGGAAGGAAATATGTGCCTTTATTTAGATATTGCAATAACTAATCCAACCTGAATAACTGAACAAACAAAATAATAAAAACACTGCAGCAAACATGCAAACGGAGACAGGAGAAAGAGTTGATCAGATATGGGAACACTTACTGTTATAGTTGATAGGCAGTCATGCAACTAAGATGGCAGGATAAGTAAAAAATTAGCTCCCACTTGGAAATCTGGAAAATAACTACTAAAGCACCGAAGAAGAAACGCAAAGATGAGGTGGAAGGCAAACACAAAAACTCCGACATTCCGGCAATATTGATTCCGCAAGGAGAGCTACGGAAATATAAATTTATTCCGAGGTCAGTAGTGCACAATCCTAATGCTAGAATTATTGTGAAGTTCGTTAGGAAGAATAATGGAAAAAAACAAAAATTCATATGCGGGCAAACTGATGGAGTTATTGGAGACACTCACACACACACACACACACACACACACACACACACACACACACACACACACACACACACACACACACAACCCACTATATTCATTGATGCTGATAATTGAGCAGAGTGATGATATATGCAGTACTAGTGCAATGATTTTTTTTTTATGATAAGTCTGTAGATTCAAAGTATAAATTACTGGACAAAAAGCAGAGCAACCATTAACGTGGAAAGAATATACCTTCTAAATAAACCGGGATTTGATCACGTAAGTTCAATGTTGACAGTCGAGTATCGTAACCAAGCAGTTGTACTGTTCCTGACTATATTGACAGATAAATAGGATTATTTTTCCTCTGCCAAGGAATTACTTGGGATAAGAAATTTCATTTGCGTGTTACATAATAATATTCAGTGAATACAGCGTGAATAAGTTTATATTATTAACCAATGTCTTTGTAAGATATAGATAATTAAGAATTGTTTTGTTACGCCAAGGGTCAAGAAAGAGGAGAGCGAAGAAGTTCCCAGCAGCACCACACCAGCTCCAACAACAAAGACAACACCAGTTGCAACTTCAACCAACAGAATAGCTGTGATTCAGGCATGTATCACAGTGCTCCCTCCAAAGCAGTATGTTCAACCCCCCGCCACCCCGTTCTCTCTCGCACCAACAGGTACAGCCAATCATAAAGCCTGTGACGTCAGAGCGCCGCCCACCAAAGACACTCACTGCACAGCTGGCTTGGTACATTCCACCTCACTTCCTACCTTAGTAGGAAATATACAAAAGGCAGGGCAAGAACAACAAGGGCAAAAGAGCCGCCCCAACCCCACCACAAAGACCCTTTCCCCCCTGAAGGACATCATGAGCAGGAAGAACAGTTAATTGACTAAGGAGCGAGAGGGAAAATTGTTTGGCAGGCTCACCCCCTCTCCTAAAATCAGCAACCTTTTTTTAAGACCTACCATCCTCAGCAACCCTTGGGAAGTAAACCTAGCGACCAACCTCAGCAACCCTTGGCAGGTTGCTGCCTCATTCAGCAACCCCTGTGAGGCACACAGAGAGTTCAGCAATCCTTGCTCTAAGTCAAAATTTGGCAACCCCTGTTCTGGCACCATCCCCGTGACCACTCTCAGCATCGCCAAGTCGTCGGCGTGACATGTCAACAATCCTGATACAGACAGAGGGCTGGTAATCAGCAACCAAACTGGTAACCTTGTCATCCTATATAACATCCATCAACATATCCATATCCCCCACCAAGTCCGCTACCACCTCTCATCACCAGATATCACCTTTTGTTCCCCCAACCTCGCCCCCACGACATACTGGAGGGCGGTCAAAACCTTAAGTTCTGACCACCTTTCGATCATCATCACCACCAAAACCAGAATCACCCCAGCTGGCCACATATACATATACTGTACATATAGGCCTACACTAATTATAAAAGAGCCAACTAGGAAGCTTTCACAACTGAAACAAAAAAACAGCTTGAAACTCTAAGCAGTACACCTATCACAAACATCAACGATGCCGTACACTCTTTAAATACAATTATTCAAAACACAGACAAAAAACACATCCCTAGAGGTAACAGAAAGCAACACAACCCCCAATTTTACACCAACAATTAAAGACCTCATCATACAACATGACACTCCAAAACACTCCAACGCCCCACACACAGGACACTACACAACAAATACAAGCACTAAGCATTCAAGTTAACAACAAAATACTAAAACAACAAACACTAAACTGGAATAGTTACCTCCAAACACTTGATCACAAAACAAAAACCAGCAAACTCTACAAAACACTAAATGGCATAACACTCTCCAACAGCAACACAACACAATCACATGCTGCCATCACAACAACAGACACTATTTCCAGTTGGGGCAGAGAAAACCTTGTTGCCTTTAATGCTTCAAAACCCCTAGTTCTTCATCTTACTACCCGTTCAGAACTGCCAGAGGACTATCCCTTATGCTTCAACAATACAAAAATCAATCCTTCATCTTCTCTCAATATGCTCGATGTCTCTTTTTCTTCTGCTCTTACTTGGAAGGACCATATTACCAGTCTTGCTAAGGCAGCCTCCCAGAGGCTAGGTGTGCTCAACCGCCTCAAGGGGTTCTTTACCCCTGCACAACTTCTTGCTCTGTACAGGGGCACAGTGCGTCCTTGTATTGAGTATTGTTCACATTTGTGGGGAGGTTCCTCTCACACCGCACTCCTAGACAAAGTAGAAAGGAAAGCCTTTTGTATCATTAACTCATGCCCACTCACCAACTCTCTGCAATCTCTCTCTCTTCGCCGCAATGTTGCATCTCTCTCTCGCTATTCTATCGCTATTATAATAATCAATGTTCCTCAGAGCTTTCCCAGTGTATACCACCTCCTCTACATAGGGTACGTAGTACCGGTCTTGCAACACAATCCCACCCCTACTCTGTGCAACTCTCCAACCCTAGAGTGAAATGTTATTCTCAGACTTTCTTCTATTCAACTGCTGAGCTCTGGAACTCTCTCCCAGAATCAGTCTTTCCCTCTTCCTATTACTTAAATTGCTTCAAGCTCCGTGTGTCCAGGCATTTTGGCTCGAACATCCCTTGATTTTGGCTCTGTCACTCTTTCAGCTCAGGGCGAGGCACTCGATACAGGCAGTTCTGACTTTTGTCTCCCTCACTCGCATAAAAAAAAAATAAAAAAAAATTGACGAGTCATCCGACGAAAGCAACTATTCCCTACAGACTTGGACTAGGCACCCTTCATTAACAGCAGACAAAGCACATTATCGACAACCTCAAACACTTATCCACATGCGGCTCAGACAAAATTAGTAACATACACCTTAGACACATCGGACCACAAAGCATTCAAGCATTCACCAACATATCAAACTACAGCTATTCACACAACATAATACCCAACATCTGGAAGCATGATGTCATCATCACAATCCCCAAACCAAACAAAGACCCCACGCTACCCTCCTCACGCCGCCCCATCACTCTCCTTTGCACCCCTGCCTTATATTACAACTAACCACTTTACACCCCATTTCATTCTCAATACCTTTTGTGACAATTAGGAGTCGATTTTTAACTGGCTAGCGATAGCGAGCCTGTAATTTTAAGAGTAACCGGCCGAGAAATGTGGTGTAAAGACATAAAATCGCCAAATTTATCTTGAAGGGGGTTCTAGGGGGTGTACTTTACAGCTTGATGGAGGCCTAGGGAGGACGAACAAATTTACCTAATAAATGAACCTTCCCCCCTTAGCACAAACATGCACAATAACACAAAAAGATGGCTGGCCAACTATCTAGCAGGCAGATATGCCCTTGTAAGACTTGCTGGCCAGTCATTGAACATCAAAAATTTCACAAACGGAGTCCCCTCAAGGGTTCGTCTTGTCACCAACACTTTACAATCTATACATGCACGACCTACCCATACCCGACACACCCCAGATATACACAGCCTCTTATGCAGATGACATAACACTTATATGTACACATCGAGATGTAAACACAGCCGCACAATTCCTCCAATCATACTTCAACACACTACACAACTAGTTCACCGCAAACAGACTCAAACTAGCCCAAGCAAAATCTACAGCAATCCTTCTCACAAACTGGAGAGTAGAATAAAAACATATACCTCACCTCACCTTAAACAACATCCCTATAACACACACACACACACACACACACACACACACAAAATATTTGGTGTAACACACGATACATCAATGTCATTTAAACAACATATTACAAGCATCAAAACCAAACTCACACCAAGACTAAACGCCCTCAAGTCACTTGCCCACAAAACATTTGGACATAACAAAGAAACCACCACCACAGTATACAAAAAATATAAACTTTCAGTAATGGAATATGCTAGACCTGCTTGGGCCTCTAAACCTCTCTGAAATACATCAAAACACCCAACAGACCATACAGACCAAGCCCCAAACATAATCACTGGCTGCACAACTACCACACCTACAGACCACCTACACCAGGAAACCAAAGTCCTGAAAATCTATGATTACCTTGATATGAGGTGCACACAATTTCTCGCTGCAGCCTCCACAAACCAACACCACCCACTACAATTCATGGCAGAACATCCACACACACCAAGAAACATCAAAACAACACCTAGCACTCGTTAACATTCACACATACTGTCTTCACTCCCCCCTTGCCCACCCCAAGCCAGCCTCAGGAAGCATATCCATACTCAAATCACCCACCGATCCATCCAGTCACTCAAAGACAACACTCAGCTACATGCACGGCCCTTTAAAGTCCATCCCTCAGAAACCCTCCTTTCCCACGAGGACAGAGTCCACCTGGCTAGGCTGCGATGTGGGCACCACCCAGCCCTTCTGAGTTATCAGAGGAAGCTGGATGACTCCGTCCAGGACACCTATCCAGGTTGTAACACAACACCGCACACTATGGAAGACTACATAACACACAACCACCTACACTGACAACACAACACACACTCCTTGAGAACTTGTGGGAAAACCCGGTCTCGGCCATGGTCTTCCTTAACCCCTACTGTATTGTAGGGTACAGTAATAAAAGTCCCACCCAGTCCCAAACAATATGGCCAAAATGGCAAGATAGAACAACCTCCCACTTCAAAAGATAAAGGAATACTGGCTCTCCGAGCCTGCAGAGAGTTGGATATAAGCTGAGAAGTGTTGCCAACTCTAGAGCAGTGCTCAAACAGTCGTGGTACCAGGCACTGCCTGATACTGGCAGTTATAAGGAAAGTACATTAATGACGGCTCCCTGCAGTCGCTGGGACTGGGGGTGTGATTTATCTACTGACGGCTCCCTGCCGTCGCTGGTACAGAAGGGGTTAAGAGCTCGGGGCTGTTCGGCCAGGCAGCCTAGGGAACGGCTACTACTACTACTACCCTAGAGTGGCAACAACCTCATTCGCCAATGCCTGTGAGGCACACAGAGAGTTCAGCAACCCTTGCACTGAATCAGAATTCGGCAACCAAGTTCTGGCACCAACCACATGACCACTCTCAGCAACCCTTGTGTAGCCACAACCTCTTCAGCAACCCCTGTGAGGCACCTAGAGAGTTCAGCAACCCTTGCTCTCTTACCAAACCTAAGAAGCAGAAGGAGATGAAATCCAAAAATAAGAACCTGACATCCCGACACACCTGGGATTTTTTTTTGTTAATTCAGCCTTTAGTATGTATGTACATAATTGTTGTTTTCGGTTATTTTTGTTTTCGGTTAGTCTAGGCTATCATCCCTGGTGGCCTATTTCTGCGTACTTCAATTTTCAAATTTTCAGTTAGGCTATCACCGCTGGTGGCCTATTTCTGCGTACCGGTATTTCATAATTTTTGTTTTCGGTTAGGATAGGCTATAACCCCTGGTGGCCTATTTCTGTTTAAATAAACATAAAATTGTTTTCGGTTCGGCTATCACTGCGTATTCAAATTTAATTTTGTTTTGTTTTAATTTTCGGTTAGGCTATCACCGCTGATAACTTATTTGTGTGTATTTCAACATTTTTGTTTTCGGTTAGGCCTATTTAAGTAAGTGAAGCGACCTGAAGGGAGTGAAGTGTTTTTAAAGTGAGTTAAGTGTTTTTAAGTGAGTGAAGTGATCTGAAGAAAGTGATCGTCACCATGCCTCGTGCCTGTACGAACTGCGCCGGTAGGTTTGGTGCTTCCATGTTTGCTCCTGCCGATCCACAAGTCTGCCGACTCTGCCAGCAACGAGAGGATTTGACAGCAAAATTGGATGAAGCCCACAACAAGATCAACGCCCTCACCAGGAAGCTGGAATCACTCCAAGAGTTTGTAACACTCAACGTTGGAGTATCACTAACTCCAATTGTTTCAACTCCAGCATCCACCACCGCCCCAACGTCATCTGCCAACAATCCAACACCTGCAGTAGACACTGCAGCAGATGCTTCTGACGAACCTGAGCCGACATCAAACCAGGACAGCCGCCCTGTTCACCTTAGTCTCTCCCCCACTCCTCGTGCAAGAAGCCTGCTAGCACGAACAGTACCAACCCCTCGCCCCCGTTCTAACCACTCCTCTCCCCGACCTGTAAGTAGAGTCCCGCCACCACAGGTTTCCGGATTTACACCAGTGAGGAACGGTGCACGGCCAACGCAGAAAAGATCTCATCTACCAGTCACAATGTCAAACAGATTTGAGATATTGGTAGAGATGGAAGACGAACCAGAAGAGACCAGGCTCGTTGGGGATTCCATCCTACGAGGACAGGTCGAAGAGTTCTGCGACAGAGTCCCAAATCAACGAAAAAGATTTTGCATCCCAGGAGCTGGACTGGACGACATTGTGGAAGCCTTCGAAGATACCACAAAGGATGCAAATGAAAATACCCTTTTTGTCATCCATGCTGGTTCAAATGACGTCATGCGCACCAGATCCGAAGAGTTGATGGAGAAATATCGCAAGATGATCCAGCACTACAAAAACAAGTCAAGGAATATCATCATCTCAGGCATTCTCCCCAAGATCGACGCACCTGATAAATTCTACGACAAGGCCTTCAGCACAAATAGCCGACTAAAATATTTGTGTCTGAGGGAAGAAGTTGAATTCATCAACCTCTGGGACAACTTCTACAACCAGCCTACTCTGTTCCGCAAGGATGGCACTCATCTAAACCCTGTGGGTTCAGCACGCATGGGTCGTCTCCTACACGAAGCAGTCCGCAGCCATGGATCAAAAAACGCCATCAGAGAAGAAGCAGCAGTGACATAAATCATCCAACGCCAAGAAAAAAACAGAGGCAACCGAGGACCACCAGCGATTAGGACCGAAGACAGTGAGGACCGAGGACAGCCATGAACATAAATGTAGATCCGACAAGAACCAAAAATATTATTAAAGAGCGTTCCGTGAGTTCTAAAATAACAAATTTAAAGGTTTTCTATGCAAACGCTCGTAGCATACGCAATAAATTTTCAGATTTAGAGGAGCTAGTGTTTACAGAAAATTATGATGTGATTGGCATAACAGAATCTTGGCTCAATACAGAAGATAGAGACTTTTTAGCAGAGTATTCACTTCCCGGTTATGTAATGTTTGAGAAAAGCCGAATAAATCGAAATGGAGGTGGCGTTTTACTTTATATCAAAGACAGTCTTAACCCTACCCTCTTGTCAAAACCTCAAATTGTGAACGTCGACGCATCTTTTGTGCTAATAAAGAATTATAAAGGTACAAAAATAATACTTGCATTAATATACAGACCTCCAGCTCAATCAGTGCAAACTGACCGAGAAATTTACGAACAAATTGCAGATGTAAGTAACTCACAAGATACCGTAATTTTTGGCGACTTTAATTTACCTGTGACCAAGTGGGGCGATACTCTTACTTCACACTCCGGACATGACTTGTATACGAACTTGCAAGAGAGTTCGCTTTATCAATTTGTTCGAACGCCGACCCGTGGTAATAACGTTCTTGACATTGTACTTTCAACAAAAGAAGAATTAATAGAGAATTTGAATGTTGGTGATGAATTCAGTAACAGCGACCATCGTACGATAACTTTCACTTTAAAGTTTACTAGTAACGAACCAAATAGTAGCATCGAAAAAGTCCCTAATTTCAAGAAAGCAAACTTCCATAAACTTAGAGCTATGTTTAAAGAAACTGACTGGAGCTTTTTAATTAACAATAACGACATAAATACATCTTGGAAGTTATTCGAAACCACTTACCTAAAAGCAGTGCAAGACTGCATACCATCGAAAATAAGGCGTCCAGGCCATAATAATAAGCCCAAATGGTGGAATAAAGATATTTCAAACTGCCTGCTTGCTAAAAAATTTGCTAATGATAGATTAAAATCCTCACAAAATGACGAAGAACGGGTGAAATTTGTAGAGCTACGACGCAAAGCCAAAAAGTTAATTAAGCAAAGTAAAAAGACCCTAGAGTTACATATTGCGAATCAAAGTAAAACAAACCCGAAAGAATTCTATAGTTATATCAGAAAGAAAAAAGTAGTTACTTCAACTGTTGGACCGTTAGTCGATGAAAATGGAGAATACACCAAAGACGAAGTACAAATGAGTAATGCCCTCAATACCTTCTTTGCATCAGTTTTTACAACAGAAGACCTCCGTGCTATCCCTACACCATCGCCGATTCAGATTGATAATTCAGATGTTCTAAGCAATATCACCGTTACAGAGAGAGAAGTATTGAATTGTTTAGATAAACTCAAGGTAAATAAAACGCCTGGACCTGATACAATCTCGCCTAGAGTTCTGAAGGAAGCTAAGGATGAGCTCTCCAAACCACTGACATTACTATTCAATAAATCCTTGCAGTCTGGAACTATGCCTGATCAGTGGAAGCTAGCCAACGTAACACCGATATTCAAAAAAGGCAGCAAATCCCTACCCAGTAACTATCGTCCAATTAGCTTAACCTCAGTTGTATGTAAAATGCTAGAAACGGTCATACGAGACAGACTCGTAAATCACTTAGAGGAAAATAACATACTTAAAGATACTCAACACGGCTTTCGTAAAAAACGTTCCTGTTTAACAAACCTCTTAGACTTCTTCCACGATATCCTCAACCTCTACGATGAGAGTAAAGCTGTAGATATTATATACCTTGATTTTCAAAAGGCCTTTGACAAAGTTCCCCACAAACGTTTACTGCTAAAACTAAAAGCGCATGGAATACAAGACGGTGTGTTGAAATGGATAGAAAATTGGCTCAGCGACAGAAAGCAAAGAGTAGTCATAAACGGTAAGGCATCTAAATGGACCAATGTAAGTAGCGGGGTACCCCAGGGATCGGTACTAGGACCAATTCTCTTTCTAATTTACATCAACGACATAGATGAGGGCCTCACCTGTACAATCTCAAAATTTGCTGACGATACAAAAATTGCAAATAGCGTACTCTCAAAAGAACAAGTTGACGATATGCAACACAATCTAGATAAATTGTCATGTTGGGCCCAAATTTGGCAAATGAGTTTCAATGCGGATAAATGTAAAGTACTACATATCGGATACCTAAATGAGAAAGCAAACTATTCGATGAATGGCACTCAGCTTAAGAATGTAAACAGAGAAACCGATCTGGGAGTAACAATATCGAGTAACCTAAAACCGAGTCAACAATGTTCAGAAGTTGTTAAGAAGGCAAACAAAATAATTGGCTTTATAGGCAGGTCATTTGAGCATAAATCCAAAGAAGTTATCCTAACCCTTTACAATTCCTTAGTCCGCCCTCTTCTGGAATACTGCGTTCAATCCTGGTGCCCTTATTACCAAAAAGATATAAACAAGCTAGAACGAGTTCAACGTAGAGTTACCAAAATGATACCTAGCCTAAAGAACAAACCATACGAAGAGCGTCTTAGAGAATTAAATCTATTTCCTTTAACCCAGCGCAGATTAAGAGGTGACTTAATTCAAGTGTTCAAAATCATCAAAGGCATCGACAATATGAACTGTAGTAAGTACTTCACTATCGACCAATCTAATTACACGCGGGGGAAACGGTTGCAAAATTATTGGTAAATCTTTTAACTCACACGAATCTAAGAATTTCTTCTTCAATCGAGTTGTCAACTTGTGGAATGGGCTTCCCCGAAACGTTATAGACTGCATCACCGTTGATTCATTTAAACTCCGCCTAGACAAATATCTCGCTTCAAACCCGCGACTGACTTCGTTTGTAAATGAATAACTTTATTTTATCCCCCCCTCAGTTACTAACCCATCTGTCCCCTACTAACTTCCTAATCCTGCCACGGACATTAGTTCCAGGGCAGTAATTCCCTTTCCAATGTTCCCTTACCCACTCTAAACCACTGTTTGGACACTTGATCCTCAGTGTTTTGGAGGACAAGCAACCTAGAAGGGTCACTAGATCTGTTGTTGCTTGATTTCCTTTGTACTCCTTTGTACTCCTTTGTACTCTATGTATGTATATACCCAAGCACATTCCCCATAGCTGGGCCAACTCGAGACAGTGTCCAAACAGAAACAACATTTAAAGTTCCAATTCTAAGGCTCCGGGACCACTTTCACGTTCCCTCGCCCCTTACTGTGTCTCGTCTAGTAGGTGAATTTTACAAGGGGAGGAGGATTCATAGCCACCTACCACCAGAAGGAAAAGTAGGACAGTAAAAGAAACAGGCAGAAATGGCTATAAGGTTGGTTAGAGGATGCCAAATTGTCTCTGTCTGCCAGAGTGTCTATTATATATTAAAGTGGCCTCCTCTAACATTACACGCTATCCTAAAGTAACAGAAAAATTCAAGATATTATAAGTTATTTAATATCTTCGTTTCTGAAGTATCTATGACTCTTTCTTTCTTGTCAAACAACATCCACTCGACACATGTTATTTATTTATTCTTACTCGGCCTGAACTACTCTCAAATAACATGTGTAATTCTCCTGGGTTCTACTAATCACATTAAAACTTGATCATTATCATTAAAACCTCTTGCCAAAAATTCACTTCTATCTTGATGTCAATATTCCAATCTATGTAAACTTGCTTTCACTATTTACGCACTCATATTATAATAAGCTATATGTATACTGTAACCATTTCTACACCTATGTTAAATAAAACTTGTACATCTAAGCTCAATTATCTGTTCTAATCTTAGTTTCCCAGCTCATAAAGGACTGCATGCTCAAACGGTTAAATTTAGACAACCAAAGAACAGTTAGCGCCTGGTCGATATCGTAAATTAACTACGATAAAATACTATTCCTTTTGGAGTGTTAAGTTGGGCAGCCATGGGATAGTATACAAAATTAGGATCACACAGAAGAGAGACTATCAGGGATAAACATGCTATTTTTTTTTTCTTTTTTTCTGTACTCTTTGAAATATGTAAAGTTGTAGAGAGTTATTTCAAATATGCATATACCAGAAATCTATGCACTAACTCTTGGTAGTGTGTAAATGAAGGTAGGCTGCCCCAACACTTGTGCCTGGTTCATATTTCTACAGCTTAGCGAAGTTAGCGAGTTAGCGAAAGACTGATTGTTCTGAAGTTGAAAGTTGGTGAAAGAATTCTGAATGTGATATCTGCATATGCCCCACAGGCTGGTAAACAGAAAGAGATAAAGGAGGACTTCTGAAATGACACTGTCAGTGTCATTTCAGGCCTCTCGGAGAATGAAATAACAATCGTGGGGGGGACCTGAATGGATTACGTGGGAGCATCTGCAGATGGATACGAGGGGGTACATGGAGGAAATGGTTACGGAAGGAGAAATCTGGAAGGCGAATATATATTGGAGTCCTGCGTTGCACTCAACATGGTTGTGTGTAACACAAAGCTCAAGAAAAGACAGAACCATCTGATCACATATAACACTGGGGTCTCCAGTAGCCAGATAGATTACTTCTTGGTTAACAGGAAAGACTGGAAATTAGTTAGAGATGTAAAGGTCATCCTAAGCGAAGAATGTATCCCCCAGCATAAGCTACTTGTGTGCGACATCAGCTTATACAGAGATCCTAAGTTCAAAAAGGTATACATACCGAAAAGGAAAGTGTGGCTGGTGAAGAACAAGGAAGTTAGGGATAGGTTTCATAGTGAACTGGAGGAAATGAATAGAAATAAGAAAGCTAGGACTAACAATGTAAATAGTCAATGGAACTTTCTTAAGCAAAGCCTTATCGCTGCCACTGACAAAGTCTGTGGGAAAACAAAGGGTCACCCCAGGAATAAGACCTCCTGGTGGTGGAACGATGAGGTAGAACATGCTGTGAAAGAGAAAAGGAGATGCTTCAAAGCATGGAAGAAGGGAGGCAGCAAGGAGGAATACCAGGCAGCTAAACGAACTGCCAAAAGAGTTATTTACAATGCTAAAAATGACATTAAGGACCTGGTCCTCGAACAAGTGTGTAACACTGACAATCCCAATGGGATCTTCAACCAAGCTAGGCGAGTTAAAAATGACAGTAGGGATATTATAGGTGAACAGTGTGTTAGAAACGATAATGGGAAGATTGTGTATGCAGAAAATGAAATAAGAGAAGCATGGAAGGCACACTATGAACAATTGCTAAATGTAGAGTTTGAATGGGATAAGGAACAGCTTAGTATTGAAAAACCAATATCTGGGCCCCCTCCTTTGATAGCACCAGCTGTAGTGAGCGACGCAATCAATAAAATGAAGGACGGTAAAGCTCCAGGTTGCTCTGACATTGACGCTGAGATGATAAAAGCCTCAGGGGAGACTGGTGTAACTTAGTCACTGATTTGATAAACACCCTTATTAAAGATGAGAAAATCCCAGATGATTGGTTCAAAAGTGTAATAGTAAATATATACAAAGGAAAAGGGGATGCCCTAGATAGAGGAAATTATAGGGGCCTGAAAATGCTTGACCAAATCATGAAGGTCTGTGAGAGAGTCCTTGAAGGTTTGATCAGGCAAAGCATCTCTATTGATGATATGCAGTTTGGTTTTATGCCAGGACGGGGTACAACCGATGCTATCTTCATAGTCAGGCAGATACAAGAAAGATACTTACTAAAAGGCAGGGATCTTTACTTTGTGTTTGTAGACCTGGAGAAGGCCTTTGATTGGGTGCCGAGAGATGTTGTGCAGTGAGCTATGAGGAAACTTGGTGTGGAAGAGTGGCTGGTGCGTGTGATAATGAAGATGTATGAGGATTCGCGAAGTGCGGTGAGGGTGAAGGGTGTACTGAGTGATGAGTTCGCAGTCCGTGTTGGAGTCCATCAGCGTTCAGTGTTAAGCCGCCTCCTCTTTATTATGGTCTTGGAGGTACTCTCTAGAGTTTTTAGAGACGGACTCCCGTTGGAACTGTTTTATGCAGACGATTTAGTCCTAATAGCTGACAGTATGCAAGATGCTGAGGCCAAACTCAGAGAGTGGAGAGAGGGCATGGCGAGCAAGGATTTAAGAGTCACTATTAACAAAACCAAGGTTATGCGTTGTAGATTGAGACGAGGCAATGTGGAAAAGAGCAATGCATACCCATGTGCAGTGTGGAAAGGGAGTGGGCGTTAACTCAATTCAATGTAGCATCTGTCGATGTTGGGTACACCATGGGAGTAAGCACTGTAGTAGAATAAAGGGACCCCTGCCGAGGGATAAGTAAAAAATAGAGACATTTGAGTGCGTAGTGTGCAAAGGCGAGCTTGTGTTAAGTGATGATCCTGTGGCTGTGAATTTTCGAAATGAGTCTTTGGAGCTGGTGAATAAGTTTTGTTACCTAGGAGATACCATCTCTGCCGGTGGTGGGGCCGAGGCTGCCACTGTTGCTAGAATTAGGGGTGGCTGGGGGAAGTTCAGAGAACTGATGCCAATCCTGACCATGAAAAGAATGTCTCTTCCCCTGAAGGGAAAGGTGTTAGAAGTGCAATGACGTATGCCTCAGAAACATAGGCCGTTAAAGTAGAAGATATCAACAGAATGGAGCGTAATGAGATGAGAATGGTGAGATGGATGTGTGGGGCCAGGCTACAGGATAGAATAACAAATGTTGAGCTGAGGAGACGTTTAGGTATTAAGAGTATTAGCGAGGTGATGCATACAAGTAGACTGGGATGGTATGGACATGTGGAGAGAATGGATGAACAAAATTGGGTGAAAAAATGCAGGTCTGTGATTGTGGAGGGAGCTGCACCAAAGGGTGGACCGAGGAAGACCTGGGATCGGACTATACGCGCCGATCTCAAATCCAGGAACTTGACAAGTGAAGCAGCCCTTAACAGGGTTGCCTGGAACGCCGCCATTAAGACAAGAGACTGAAACTGCACGTATGTGTGGAACACTCAGTCTTAAAATTTTATGTATGTATGTGTATGTAACTGTACCTACTGATGTGATAGTATGGGCTTCTTTATATAATATGTCTCCTGGTGTGATAGTATGGGCTTCTTTGTATAATATGTCTACTGGTGTGATAGTATGGGCTTCTTTGTATAATATGTCTACTGGTGTGATAGTATGGACTAATTTTTTGTATAATATGTCTACTGGTGTGATAGTATGGGCTTCTTTGTATAATATGTCTACTGGTGTGATAGTATGGGCTTCTTTGTATAATATGTCTACGGGTGTGATAGTATGGGCTTCTTTGTATAATATGTCTACGGGTGTGATAGTATGGGCTTCTTTGTATAATATGTCTACTGGTGTGATAGTATGGGCTTCTTTGTGTAATATGTCTACTTGTGTGATAGTATGGGCTTCTTTGTATAATATGTCTACGGGTGTGATAGTATGGGCTTCTATGTATGTTACGATCCAGGTTCTCAAAGACACAGGGCTCTTCAACATTGGACTAGATAATGGCAAACAGCAACAACGGTAACACTAGATCCAACCCCTGCCTTAAACACTGGAAAACAAAACACCATTACCGCCCTGAGTCGTGCCTGGACAACGAGATATCCTATGACTCGGTAACTGGTGCACACACACTAGGCTGACGCTCAATGAAACAGCCTATTCTCAAACAGTAAAAGATTACTCGATTATGTTACACAAAGAAAAGATAGTTAACGTGATTAATTAACGTTACGGTAGATACTCAAATAACTGGCACTCCTGTATTAAAGAAAGTGCAATGCTAGTCCTGCAACATCAACTGGAAACTTCTGAAATAAGTCTGATGCTGGGAAGATGTTCGTAAAGAATCTTGAACAATTATAATGCAGAATACGGGTCACAATAAATGCTAGGACATATAGTAATAATAGGCAGGCGAATAATAAAGACTGCGCAAAGGTAGTAATGCTCGACAACTAAAGAAATGCTTTGTGACACAACGCAACAGCCTACTCGGGTTGTGCAACTCAACAACAACCTCGGCTCAAAAGTGCAGTGCATAATAATGCTGCATACATTTAATAATGGGGCTTGTCTCTAACCAGTGTCTGCTCAGTTAATAAAGTCTAGCTGGGGTATCAAGGCAGGGCAACAATGGGCGAGCATGCGGCTCGTAGCCTAACGTTGTCCGAGGGTATGAAGATTACGTTATATGACGGGGATGCTCTCTTGATAAATCTAAGTCTCTAATACCTAGCTCTATCCTGGCGATCCCTCAGAAGTCAACACAAAGAGGCAGCACTATGTTGTGAGGGATAGGCTATGGCCCTCTCACACCACAGCGCTGTGCTCGCAAAGTAAACCAACCCGAAGACAACTTAGGCTCCCACAGTACCTGTCGATGTCGTGCAGAGCTTAGCTAACACTGCACACATCGGAGACAACGACACAGTAACCTTACCCCTAGTCTAGCTTTAGATAACCAAGCAGAATCACTCAACACCTTGCAAGGGAGACATATACCGGTCTACAACCTTCCCGAGAGAGGACACATACGGAAAAGTCCGTCTCTCTAAACCTCAATAAAGCATAATACCTCCTTAACCTAATACATGGAAATATCTGAGAGCTTCGCGTACAATACGACTGGTCGACGGTGAACGTCTATCCTGAAACCAGAAGGGATGTTGAGTTTAATAAAGATTAGAGAATGAGAAAGGAGAAGTCGAGAGAGAGAAATAGTATGCAAAGTCGCGAGTATGGGGGACAGAATTGCAAAGGATGTAGGCGATACGCGTGTCAGGCAAGCTCTGAGCTGGTAAAAAACACGAGGCCGCGACGGGAAGGGACTAGATGAGCACCCGGCCGCCAACGCCGTCAGCGCCCAAGCGAGCCGCGTCATAGCTCACCTCGCTGCCGGGTGTACTCCCTCACACTCTCTCGCTCGCCTCCCACACAAGCAACATTTATATTATAGCGAATATAAAATATAAGGCGCGGTCACAGACCAAAACAAAGACCATTTCTAGACTGTCTGTGGCAACACGACACTAATGAAATAAAGGAGATCATTCTAGGACAACTGTAGCCTATCCCCCCATCCTGGCGAGCGCTAGCGAGCTGCAATGCCCCACGCAACCATTCTGCTAACGCCGGGAGGCGTCACACCCCCCCCAAGATATGGGACACTCAACCATGAGCCCATATCTGAACAGGCAGAATGTCGCTAGAATCTGCCACTCCTAACCACTCTGCCACTCATGGAATGCAAGCTCAGTCTCCTCAAAAAAAAAAATGCAACAACATTTATATATATAAAAAAATCTTATCACCCTTCCCAAATATAATACATTAATTCATAACATTGTACTCCCAGAGCGGGCTTTAAGAAGCACAGCCTACTGAGGGAAAATCATCTGCACTCAGTACTCAGCTACAATATTATCTTAAAATTAATTATTAAAATGAAAGAGTTTTTATTTAATTTTTCATATTTTATTTTAATGTTGTTTTTGGCGGCTACTATAGATGTAGCCTAATTTTCTTCTAATCAAAGCCAACAACTCCTGCCCTGCGACCCTACGCTGATGCTACACACGCGAGCCAACAAGCACCAGCGCAAAAATACACCGCGAGCCAAGGCAGGAGGCTATACCAACATACTGTGGTAGCCTACCCCGGATCCTCCACCCACGACAGATACTGACTGAACAGCGAGGGTTCTCCTGCAAACAAAGCCAAAACATTATCAGTGCCCTTAGCATGCCACACATCCAACTTGTGTTCCGGCAGCACAACACCTGACACTGATAAACTGCCCAGTTCATCGCAAGACTGGCACTACTCTTCGCTCTTTCCGGCAACGGGGCCTGCCAATAACCCTTCACTAGTTCTACCTTCGTGATGAGCGAGGCAGCCCCGAAGCGGTCTATGGTGTCGTCAACTCTGGGTAATGGATAGGTGTCTGTCAGGGATAATGCTTCCACACTCTTGCAATCAACATACACACGGACTCTGCCACCAAACTCAGGTTGCAAAGCCACTGGCAACGACCACTCACGATATCCCTCATCCCTCAGATCCCCTCTCCACACGCCGTCCAGCTCCGCCTTCACAACAGGCTGTCGAGCAGGATTCATACGGTAGGGAACCAACTCGAGCCTTGCACTGTCTCCAGCCTCCATGTCGGATTCTACCCCGTACATCAGGCCTGGAGAAGCAACAAACATGCGGACGGACTGCCACAGCCTAGTAAACAACTCCTCTTGTTGCTCAGGAACAAGAGGTTGCAACTTATCTCGCAGAACAATATGCCTAGTGCCCTCCCACATCTCCTTCACCATGTGGAGAGGACCCCTCACCTGATGCCCGAAAACAAGCTCATTCGGACTGAAACCGAGACTCTCTCCAGGTACTTCTCTTGCCGCGAACAAAACATACGGCAGACCAAGGTCCCAATCCTTTCCATTCTCTGCGCAGTAACATCGAAGCATGCTTTTCAGCGTGGCGTGCCACCTCTCCAACACCCCTTGACTCTCCGGGTGATACGCAGAAGAGACGACAGTGCTGATGCCATGCTGAATCATAGTTTGTTTGAACAGATTAGATGTAAAACTAGAACCTTGGTCCGATTGCACCTCTTGCGGGTAACCATACCGCGAGCAATACAAGAGCAGGTTCCGGACAACAGGTTTCGCCGTGCCATTTCTCATTGGATATGCATCAGGATAACGAGTGGCCACATCCATGATAGTTAATAGAAATTTATTACCGGCACTAGTAGGGGGTAGGGGTCCGACCATATCAATGATGACCTTACTGAAGGGCGGTCCACTGACAGGAATGGGGTGCAACGGGGCTCTCGGAATTGTTTGGTTAGGTTTTCCAACCCTCTGGCACGTATGACACCTTGCTATCCAGGTTACCACCTGCCCCTTCAACCCCGGCCACCAAAACAATTTTTCTAAAGCCGCCACCGTTTTTCTCACCCCTAGATGTCCTGCCAGTGGTATGTCATGCGCCAACCTCAGTAGGCTATCCCTGCACTCCCGTGGCACCACCAACTGGTCCACTACTCCGGACCCCTCTTGCCAACTACGTTTAGGGTCTTGAAAACGCCTATAGAGGATGCCTTCTAAATTAAAAAAATCTCCTGGCTATGCATCGCCATCCTCGTTGAGCTCTACAGCTCCATTAGCACACTTTTGGAGCTCAGGGTCCTCTAGTTGCAACCGACGTCTATCTGAGGGTGCCAAGCGATCTAACTGCTCCCGGAGCAATGCATGACCTTCCCCGATACTGGGCTGCTCCCTCTGTCTCTCTCGATGTACATAACGTTGCTGTCGTGGAGACTCGTCATGCCCAGCCTCGTCACTCTCGATGACAGGCCCAGGGGCTACTCCAGAATTAAGTAATGGTGCTAATACTGAATCACCCAGGAGAGCCGCCGAGTCAAAACTCTTAAAACCAACTCCAGCTTTAGCCTCCTCCTGTTGATCGTTCCTCCGCTGGTCTGAAGACGGAGGACTAGGCTGTGACACTTTAAATGCCCGAGCTCGGGTGACAACACACGCCATGGGTTGTGTCTGGCACCGCTTGACCCACTCTTGCTCTTCCCTACTCACGTCGGCCGGCCTCTCGGCAACGACTAAGGGTAGAACCTCAGAAGTGGGCATTGCAAAGTCGTTGCCGAGAAGAAGGTCGACGCCCTCCACTGGCAGTTCCTTCACAATCCCGACATCCAATTCACGTGCCACACCATCCACCTCCAACTCCAACCGCACCAGCGGGTATGACCGAGTTGCATTAATACCCTGTACCACTACCACCCGAGCCGCGTTTATAGGGTAGCCAGTCAAGTTTTTCATCAGAGTCTGGGAAGCACCTGTATCACGCAAGACCTCTACTCCATACTTGGGCCCCGCCCACATCACGCAACCCTGCCCTCTATGGTCGCAAAAAACATCCTGAGCAGGGTTCGAGCCTCCCAGGTGCTTCTGCATTGGCTGTGCCTCAGCCTCTGACGAACTGCCCCGGGCAAACTCAGACTTCGGAGACACACCAATGTTGCAGGCCAAAGACACAGCTGCTGTAGGTGGTTTGCTAGGACAGACTCTTGCAAAGTGCCCCTTTTTATGACAATGATAACACTCCAACTCCCCTTTGGGCTTCCCTTGGTACTGGGAAGGGCCCGGCCCCTTCTTAAACGGGACGGTGCTAGTCTTGTGGTCAGTCTTGGTATCATGGCTCTTGTACTTGTTTGCATAAGGTATATCACTAACTCGGGGGGGTGGGGCGTCACGTCCCTTGTTACCTGCCTCACTACGCTGGGCAGACCCGCACCCACGAATTAGTGATAGCCGGAGGTCAGCCATCTCAGCTGCCTCCTGTAGAGTTTTTGGTTGCTTTTCTTTCAGGTTTAACGTCAGGTCGCCGCCCGTGCATTTGAAAAACTGCTCTAAAAGCACCAACTGTTTAATGTCGTCAAACGTAGTAGCTTTCTCCGACCTCAGCCAATTCCCAAAAGCATCGGACAGCTCCCGGGCATGTTCCAAAAAGGTGCTCTCCCGACCCTTGGTAACACCCCGGAACTTCAACCTGTACGTCTCTGGTTGTAGTTCGTATGCTCTCAGGACAGCCTCCTTGAGTTCCTCATAGATAATACACGACTCTATAGGCAATGCATCATAAGCCCTGAGTCCCTTGCCCACAAGTCTAGAGGAAACAAGGGCTGCCCACTTCTCCCCAGGCCACTGGTGTTCCTGGCACTTCTTCTCGAATCTCATGAAAAATTCGGTGACACCCGACTCATCAAATACAGGGACTAGCTTCAACAGGTGCGACAAAGACTGATCATGCCCACGATTCCCACCACCGAGACGTTGCCCTGTCGTTTCCACCCGAGTCTTCTCAAGATCGATATCTGCACGGTACCTGGTAGACTCAGCCTCCAACTCGGATTTTATTCTCGCAAGTTCGAGATCAGTCTGTTGTTTAGCCTTAGCGAGTTCGACATCCGTCTGTTGTTTAGCCTTAGCGAGTTCGAGATCAGCCTGTCGCTTAGCCTCTATCTTAGCGAGTTCGAGACGTTCCTCACGCTCAGCCTGCATCTTAGCCATCTCAAGCTGGAAGAGCATTTCTGTAGTGAAACCTTGAGGAGGAGGTGCAACTATTGGAGGCCCACCCAGCGATCCTAAACCACGCTGCCAGTGGCTATCGGCCTGCGGGAACATACTAAACTCCGGCATCCTAGAGGTCCCGATGGGAGTAGAGCAGAAGTCCCCGAGCACCCTCTCCACCCTGGACCTCACTAGCCGCCCCCAGTACGCAAGCCCTCAAATCGTTCTTCTTGATGCCATGAGCCACCTTAAGCCCCATGAGGGGAGCCAAACACTGTAGACCATACTTGCTAATTCCCTCTAGTCGATCAGCTGTTATAGGCACCTCCAAAAACTTCTTTGCGGCCTCCTCACTAGTTACTAACCCCCCTGGCATCTGCCCATCAGAGCCTGCATCATTCCCTGAACCCTCAGTATGATCTGATTCGTCTCTCATTGCGTCCACCAAAAATTCTCACATTTATAAAAAAAAAAAAAAAGTACCCAAGCTCCTATGCAGCACTATTCACTTGCCAAAAATGTCTGAAGACTCTCAAGTGCTATACTACTTTGCCAAAGAAAATTTAACGTGCCCACTATATTCCTCAATAAAACAAATGACCACAACAATCCTGCAATTATCTCTTAGTTCACAAGATCCTGAGCTAGGTCGCCATTTGTTACGATCCAGGTTCTCAAAGACACAGGGCTCTTCAACATTGGACTAGATAATGGCAAACAGCAACAACGGTAACACTATATCCAACCCCTGCCTTAAACACTGGAAAACAAAACACCATTACCGCCCTGAGTCGTGCCTGGACAACGAGGTATCCTATGACTCGGTAACTGGTGCACACACACTAGGCTGACGCTCAATGAAACAGCCTATTCTCAAACAGTAAAAGATTACTCGATTATGTTACACAAAGAAAAGATAGTTAACGTGATTAATTAACGTTACGGTAGATACTCAAATAACTGGCACTCCTGTATTAAAGAAAGTGCAATGCTAGTCCTGCAACATCAACTGGAAACTTCTGAAATAAGTCTGATGCTGGGAAGATGTTCGTAAAGAATCTTGAACAATTATAATGCAGAATACGGGTCACAATAAATGCTAGGACATATAGTAATAATAGGCAGGCGAATAATAAAGACTGCGCAAAGGTAGTAATGCTCGACAACTAAAGAAATGCTTTGTGACACAACGCAACAGCCTACTCGGGTTGTGCAACTCAACAACAACCTCGGCTCAAAAGTGCAGTGAATAATAATGCTGCATACATATAATAATGGGGCTTATCTCTAACCAGTGTCTGCTCAGTTAATAAAGTCTAGCTGGGGTATCAAGGCAGGGCAACAATGGGCGAGCATGCGGCTCGTAGCCTAACGTTGTCCGAGGGTGGTATAATGAAGATTACGTTATATGACGGAGATGCTCTCTTGATAAATCTAAGTCTCTAGTACCTAGCTCTATCCTGGCGATCCCTCAGAAGTCAACACAAAGAGGCAGCACTATGTTGTGAGGGATAGGCTATGGCCCTCTCACACCACAGCGCTGTGCTCGCAAAGTAAACCAACCCGAAGACAACTTAGGCTCCCACAGTACCTGTCGATGTCGTGCAGAGCTTAGCTAACACTGCACACATCGGAGACAACGACACAGTAACTTTACCCCTAGTCTAGCTTTAGATAACCAAGCAGAATCACTCAACACCTTGCAAGGGAGACATATACCGGTCTACAACCTTCCCGAGAGAGGACACATACGGAAAAGTCTGTCTCTCTAAACCTCAATAAAGCATAATACCTCCTTAACCTAATACATGGAAATATCTAAGAGCTTCGTGTACAATACGACTGGTCGACGGTGAACGTCTATGCTGAAACCAGAAGGGATGTTGAGTTTAATAAAGATTAGAGAATGAGAAAGGAGAAGTCGAGAGAGAGAAATAGTATGCAAAGTCGCGAGTATGGGGGACAGAATTGCAAAGGATGTAGGCGATACGCGTGTCAGGCAAGCTCTGAGCTGGTAAAAAACACGAGGCCGCGACGGGAAGGGACTAGTTGACCACCCGGCCGCCAATGCCGTCAGCGCGCAAGCGAGCCGCGTCATAGCTCACCTCGCTGCCAGGTGTACTCCCTCACACTCTCTCGCTCGCCTCCCACACAAGCAACATTTATATTATAGCGAATATAAAATATAAGGCGGGGTCACAGACCAAAACAAAGACCATTTCTAGACTGTCTGTGGCAACACGACACTAATGAAATAAAGCAGATCATTCTAGGACAACTGTAGCCTATCCCCCCATCCTGGCGAGCGCTAGCGAGCTGCAATGCCCTACGCAACCATTCTGCTACCGCCGGGAGGCGTAACATGTATAATATATCTACTGGTTTGATAGTGTAATAACCGAAGGAAAGGCAAGCCGGCCAAAACAACCAGCCACCTGCAACCCCCGAAACTTACCAGGGCGCACCAAACCGACCACCACACCAAAGCCAACAGAACCAGGCACAACCCTACAGCTCAGGTTACCTACAGCATATCCATACTCGAATCACCCACCGATCCATCCAGTCACTCAAAGACAACACTCAGCTACATGCACGGCCCTCTGAAGTCCATCCCTCAGAAAACCTTTCCCATGAGGACAGAGTCCACCTGGTTAAGCTGCGATGTGGGCACCACCCAGCCCTTCTGAGTTATCAGAAGAGGCTGGATGACTCCGTCCAGGACACCTATCCGGGTTCTAACACAACACCGCACACTATCAAACACATTATGGAAGACTGCATAACACACAACCACTTACGCCGACAACACAACACGCACTTCTTGAGAACTTTGTGGGAAAACCCAGTCTCAGCCTTGGTCTTCCTTAACCCCTACTGTACCATTGGGTACATTAATAAAAGTCCCCCCCCCCCCAAGTCCCAAGCAATGTGGACAAAATGGCAAGATAGAACAACCTCCCACCTCAAAAAAATAAGGAATGCTGGCTCTCCCAGCCTGCGGAGGGTTGGATGTAAGCTGAGAAGTGTTGCCAACTCTAGAGCAGTGCTCAAACGCCAGAATCAGACAAATGGTCATGGTACCAGGTACTGCCTGATACTAGCAGTTACAAGAAAAGTACATTACTGATGGCTCCCTGCCGTCGCTGGTACAGAAGGGGTTAAGAGCTCCGGGCGGTTCGGCCAGGCAGCCTAGGGAACGGCTACTACTACTACTACCCTAGAGTGGCAACAACCTCATTCGCCAATGCCTTTTAGGCACTCAGAGAGGTCAGCAACCCTTGCACTGAATCATAATTCGGCAACCCGGTTCTGGCACCCACCACATGACCACTCTCAGCAACCCTTGTGTAGCCACAACCTCTTCAGCATCCCCTGTGAGGCACCTAGAGAGTTCAGCAACCATTGCTCTCTTACCAAACCTAAGAAGCAGAAGAAGGAGACGAAATCCAAAAATAGGAACCTGACATGACCGACACACCTGGGAAAACATTTTGTTAATTCAGCCTTTAGTATGTATGTACTCTATGTATGTATATACCCAAGCACATTCCCCATAGCTGGGCCAACTCGAGACAGTGTCCAAACAGAAACAACATTTAAAATTCCAATTCTAAGGCTCCGGGACCACTTTCACGTTCTCTCGCCCCTTACTGTGTCTCGTCTAGTAGGTTAATTTTACAAGGGGAGGAGGATTCATAGCCACCTACCACCAGAAGGGAAAGTAGGACAGTAAAAGAAACAGGCAGAAATGGCTATAAGGTTGGTTAGAGGATGCCAAATTGTTTGTCTGCCAGAGTGCCTATTATATATTAAAGTGGCCACCCTCTAACATTACACGCTATCCTAAAGTAACAGAAAAATTGAAGATATTAGAAGTTATTTAATGTCTTCGTTTCTGAAGTATCTTTGACCCTTTCTTTCTTGTCAAACAACATCCACTCGACACATGTTATTTATATATTCTTACTCGGCCTGAACTACACTCAAACAACATGTGTAATTCTCCTGGGTTCTACTCATCACATTGAAACTTCATCATTATCATTAAAACCTCTTGCCAAAAATTCATTTCTATCTTGATGTCAATATTCCAATCTATGTAAACTTGCTTTCACTATTTACGCACTCATATTATTATAAGCTATATGTATACTGTAACCATTTCTACACCTATGTTAAATAAAACTTGTACATCTAAGCTCAAGTAGGCTATCTGTTCTAATCTTAGTTTCCCAGCTCATAAAGGACTGCATGCTCAAACGGTTAAATTTAGACAACCAAAGAACAGTTAGCGCCTGGTCGATATCGTAAATTCACTACGATAAAATACTATTCCTTTTGGAGTGTTAAGTTGGGCAGCCATGGGATAGCATACAAAATTAGGATCACACAGAAGAGAGACTATCAGGGATAAACATGCAATCTTATTGTTTTTCTTTTTCTTTTCTGTACTCTTTGAAATATGTAAAGTTGTAGAGTTATTTCAAATATTCATATACCAGAAAGCTATACACTAACTCTTGGTAGTGTGTAAATGAAGGTAGGCTGCCCCAACACTTGTGCCTGGTTCATATTTCTACAACTTAGCGAAGTTAGCGAGTTAGCGAAAGACTGATTGTTCTGAAGTTGAAAGTTGGTGAAAGAATTCTGAATGTGATATCTGCATATGCCCCACAGGCTGGTCTACAGAAAGAGATAAAGGAGGACTTCTGGAATGACACCGTCAGTGTCATTTCAGGCCTCTCGGAGAATGAAATAACAATCGGGGTGGGGGGGGGGGGGGGACCTGAATGGTCACGTGGGAGCATCTGCAGATGGATACGAGGGGGTACATGGAGGAAATGGTTACGGAAGGAGAAATCTGGAAGGCGAATATATATTGGAGTCCTGCGTTGCACTCAACATGGTTGTGTGTAACACAAAGTTCAAGAAAAGACAGAGCCATCTGATCACATAATTATAACACTGGGGTCTCCAGTAGCCAGATAGATTACTTCTTGGTTAACAGAAAAGACTGGAAATTAGTTAGAGATGTAAAGGTCATCCTGAGCGAAGAATGTATCCCCCAGCATAAGCTACTTGTGTGCGACATCAACTTATACAGAGATCCTAAGTTCAAGAAGGTATACATACCCAAAAGGAAAATGTGGCTGCTGAAGAACAAGATAGTTAGGGATAGGTTTCATAGTGAACTGGAGGAAATGAATAGAAATAAGGAAGCTAGGCCTAACGATGTAAATAGTCAATGGAACTTTCTTAAGCATAGCCTTATCGCTGCCACTGACAAAGTCTGTGGGAAAACAAAGGGTCACCCCAGGAATAAGACCTCCTGGTGGTGGAACGATGAGGTAGAACATGCTGTGAAAGAGAAAAGGAGATGCTTCAAAGCATGGAAGAAGGGAGGCAGCAAGGAGGAATACCAGGCAGCTAAACGAACTGCCAAAAGAGTTATTTACAATGCTAAAAATGGCATTAAGGACCTGATCCTCGAACAAGTGTGTAACACTGACAATCCCAATGGGATCTTCAACCAAGCTAGGCGAGTTAAAATGACAGTAGGGATATTATAGGTGAACAGTGTGTTAGAAACGATAATGGGAAGATTGTGTATGCAGAAAATGAAATAAGAAGCATGGAAGGCACACTATGAAAGATTGCTAAATATAGTGTTTGAATGGGATAAGGAACAGCTTAGTATCGAAAAAACAATATCTGGGCCCCCTCCTTTGATAGCACCAGCTGTAGTGAGCGACGCAATCAATAAAATGAAGGACGGTAAAGCTCCAGGTTGCTCTCACATTGTCGCTGAGATGATAAAATGCCTCAGGGGAGACTGGTGTAAACTTAGTCACTGAGTTGATAAACACCCTTATTAAAGATGAGAAAATCCCAGATGATTGGCTCAAAAGTGTAATAGTAAATAATTATACAAAGGAAAAGGGGATGTGCTAGATAGAGGAAATTATAGGGGCCTGAAAATGCTTTATCAAATCATGAAGGTCTGTGAGAGAGTCCTTGAAGGTTTGATCAGGCAAAGCATCTCTATTGATATGCAGTTTGGTTTTATGCCAGGACGGGGTACAACCGATGCTATCTTCATAGTCAGGCAGATACAAGAAAGATACTTACTAAAAGGCAGGGATCTTTACTTTGTGTTTGTAGACCTGGAGAAGGCCTTTGATAGGGAGCCGAGAGATGTTGTGCAGTGGGCTATGAGGAAACTTGGTGTGGAAGAGTGGCTGGTGCGTGTGATAATGAAGATATATGAGGATTCGCGAAGTGCGATGAGGGTGAAGGGTGTACTGAGTGATGAGTTCGCAGTCCGTGTTGGAGTTCATCAGGGTTCAGTGTTAAGCTGCCTCCTCTTTATTATGGTCTTGGAGGCACTGTCTAGAGTTTTTAGAGACGGACTCCCGTTGGAACTGTTTTATGCAGACGATTTAGTCCTAATAGCTGACAGTATGCAAGATGCTGAGGCCAAACTCAGAGAGTGGAGAGAGGGCATGGCGAGCAAGGATTTAAGAGTCAATATTAACAAAACTAAGGTTATGCATTGTAGATTGAGACGAGGCAATGTGGAAAAGAGCAGTGCATACCCATGTGCAGTGCGGAAAGGGAGTGGGCGTTAACTCAATTCAATGTAGCATCTGTCGATGTTGGGTACACCATGGGAGTAAGCACTGTAGTAGAATAAAGGGACCCCTGCCGAGGGATAAGTAAAAAATAGAGACATTTGAGTGCGTAGTGTGCAAAGGCGAGCTTGTGTTAAGTGATGATCCTGTGGCTGTGAATTTTCGAAATGAGTCTTTGGAGCTGGTGAACAAGTTTTGTTACCTAGGAGATACCTTCTCTGCCGGTGGTGGCGCCGAGGCTGCCACTGTTGCTAGAATTAGGTGTTGCTGGGGGAAGTTCAGAGAACTGATGCCAATCCTGACCATGAAAATAATGCCTCTCCCCCTGAAGGGAAAGGTGTATGCCTCATGTGTTAGAAGTGCAATGACGTATGCCTCAGAAACATAGGCCGTTAAAAGTAGAGGATGTCAACAGAATGGAGCGTAATGAGATGAGAATGGTGAGATGGATGTGTGGGGCCAGGCTATAGGATAGAATAACAAATGTTGAGCTGAGGAGACGTTTAGGTATTAACCTGGGAACTACAGGAAGACTCTTAAGAGTTCCTACGGCGGACTGCGGGAAGACTCTTAAGAGTCAGAGAAAAAAAAATATATATATTTTTTTTTATTTATTATTTTTTTTTTTGCCCCTGGGCCATGCAAAATATCACTCCTCTACCTCCCCTCCTTCCCCACTTTCCTCCCCTCCTTCAGTTATCACCTATTTTCCCTGTTATTCCCTTATTCTGAGGTATATTTTCGTGATAACATTAGCGAGTTGCAAGCAGGGCATTGTCATCACTGTTAGCAAGCAAGTGCAAGAGAGAGAGAGAGAGAGAGTATTGATCGACAGTGTCTCTCCAGCCTTGGGGGAAATTGGCGGGAAAGGAGGTTGCCTCACCCATACATTATGTAACTCCCGCCCTGTATCGCCGATTTTGACCATCCAAACGCTGTTTTCACTTGTTTTATTGTTGTAACAGGTTAATACCTTTATAATCAACCTATAATAGGCGCATATGGATAAGTATTAATGCTATTTATGGTAAAATGAATATTTTAGTGATGGAAACAGCTCAAATACATGTGCACAGGCAGAGGTGTCTAATTACCCCCATGCGCACTTCAGATTTTTTTTTTTTTTTTTTTTTTTTTTTTTTCTATATTCCGACTTACTTCCTCTCGGGCATAGGCTGAGAGCCTTAACATTCACCGCTTTACAATGAACAGTGAAGCCTGTGAGGTCTTGTTCCAGTCTAGGGAGTGAGACATGTGAAGCATGTAAAGTACAACGAGCACCTGCCGTCTTGCCTTCACATGAGGCACGGTGCTCACTCATGGCCCGAAACGACCCCATCTCTGAAGCCACCTCGTTCCCGTGCTTCACTGTCTCACCCCTACACTCGGACTCTCACACTTACACACACACAACGCCACCTGTTGAGCAGATAACTCACCAGGCATTGCACCCCTATAGCATATTTTGAATATGGGAATATTCATACAGTGCTATTTAATCAGGGAACAATGAGGGTATTTTATTGACGTTTCGGTGGGCTTGTGGTAATGCACTGATACCAGGTACAGCACAAATTCCATCCCAATAATATCTTCCCATTGATACATCGGGATTTGAACCCGGGACCTTTGGATTACCAGGCCAGAGGCAAGACCACTCCACCACACCTCCCCTATTTTAAGAGTATTAGCGAGGTGATGCGTACAAGTAGACTGGGATGGTATGGACATGTGGAGAGAATGGATGAACAAAATTGGGTGAAAATATGCAGGTCTGTGATTGTGGAGGGAGCTGCACCCAGGGGTGGACTGAGGAAGACCTGGGATCGGACTATACGCGCCGATCTCAAATCCAAGAACTTGACAAGTGAAGCAGCCCTTAACCGGGTTGCCTGGAACGCCGCCATTAGGACAAGAGACTGAAACTGCACGTATGTGTGTCTTAACATTTTATGTATGTATGTGTATGTAACTGTACCTACTGATGTGATAGTATGGGCTTCTTTGTATAATATGTCTACTGGTGTGATAGTATGGGCTTCTTTGTATAATATGTCTACTGGTGTGATAGTATGGGCTTCTTTGTATATGTCTACTGGTGTGATAGTATGGGCTTATTTGTATAATATGTCTACTGGTGTGATAGTATGGGCTATTTTGTATAATATGTCTACTGGTGTGATAGTATGGGCTTCTTTGTATAATATGTCTACTGGTGTGATAGTATGGACTTCCTTGTATAATGTCTACAGGTGTGATAGTAAGGGCTTCTTTGTATAATAAGTCTACTGGTGTGATAGTATGGGCTTCTTTGTATAATATGTCTACTGGTTTGATAGTGTAATAACCGAAGGAAAGGCAAGCCGGCCACAACAACCAGCCACCTGCAACCCCCGGAACTTACCAGGGCGCACCAAACCGATCACCACACCAAAGCCAACAGAACCAGGCACAACCCTACAGCAGTAATGCCTTTTGCCTCCCTCAATCACATAGAAAAAAAAAAAAAAAAAAAAACTCAGGTTACCTACAGCATATCCATACTCAAATCACCCACCGATCCATCCAGTCACTCAAAGACTATACACTCAGCTACATGCACGGCCCTCTAAAGTCCATCCCTCAGAAAACCTCCTTTCCCATGAGGACAGAGTCCACCTGGCTAAGCTGCGATGTGGGCACCACCCAGCCCTTCTGAGTTATCAGAAGAGGCTGGATGACTCCGTCCAGGACACCTATCCGGGTTGTAACACAACACTGCACACTATCAAACACATTATGGAAGACTGCATAACACACAACCACTTACGCCGACAACACAACACACACTCCTTGAGAACTTTGTGGGAAAACCCGGTCTCAGCCTTGGTCTTCCTTAACCCCTACTGTACCATAGGGTACAGTAATACAAGTCCCCTCCCCCCCCCCCCCCCCAGTCCCAAGCAATGTGGACAAAATGGCAAGATAGAACAACCTCCCACCTCAAAAAAATAAGGAATGCTGGCTCTCCCAGCCTGCAGAGGGTTGGATGTAAGCTGAGAAGTGTTGCCAACTCTAGAGCAGTGCTCAAACGCCGCAGGGCTGGGCACTTCCGCATACGCATACGCAAAACGCCAATTTCGCCATGGCGAAAGTGTCATTTTGGTGCCGCATTAGCGTTGGCGCCAAAATGGCCGCCTATTTGCGGGTTCGTAGCTCTGGAAAGTACCTCCATGTTGCTAACCTTGAGTCCGCAAAACTCCCACCTGTGGTAAACACGGCATCGCGGCCCCCACCACTTCCAGCGGCCCACCAAAAGCCAAGCCAACTAGCCTACTTTTTGTGCTGGAATCTAGTGCACTCTCTATATTTCGTGATTTTTCGTATGTGATTTGATGTGTGAAAATGCTAAGGAAGACATGATAATAAAGATTACTTAATATATATTGCTTAAAGGTAAACAAAAATATGTGAAGACCTGGAGAGATTCGATCGTAGGCCTATTAATTGCGCAACGTAGGCCTACTCTCACAAATCATAATCGAATCCACTTTTGAGCTAATATATTTAAATTATCAATAGTCTAGATTATTTATTTTTGGATATGGATATTGTCAAAATATCATGAATACTGAGATGTAGAGAGCTGAGTTACGATAAAGACGAATATTTTAGATGTAATATACGATAAACCTGGAGTTAGGACAGCCTATAGGCTTATTTGTAACTGGCGAAAACGAAAGTGATGTAGGAACACTTAACACAGGTGTTTTAAGTAGCCTAAGTAACATAATGTGATTTGGAAAAGAAAACCAGATTATAGCCGAATCTTAAAAGTAAATTTGGAAGAATAGTGGGGTCCATGGAGTTTTGTTATGAGCAGATGGAAAAAATGCGTTATATTTTGTCTAGCCTTGAGTAAATGTAATTATATTTATCATAAAAATTAGAATTAGGGTTGGTAAAGTGAGAGGGAAGGCAATTCCAATCATGGTTTAAGTTTTCCATCGTCTCCATAGATGGCGATGGTGATGCCTATCAGCTGTGTAGCTGGTGTTATTGTTTGTAACACGCTTTCGTGACCACGTGATAGCCTACGCCTCCGCCTTTATTTATGATTAGATAAGATAGTTGGAAAGTCTCATGTTGTATTTGAAGTGATAGTACATTAGCCTTACCTTTTATAAACGAATAGGCCTAGGCCTATATGTAAAATGAAGCGGTTATAATAGGCCTAGGCCTATTGTATAGCGGCGCTTCACTTCAGTTAGTAGCCTAGCAATTTGACTTATATTGTTAATGTTTTCTTAACCTAAACTAATTTAATTATGCTAGGCCTACCCTAATCCCATCAAAAATGCCTCAAAGCATGTAGGCTAAATATTTAATATACAGTATATAGGCCTAATGACCGACTCATATCAGTGACAAATAGAAAGTGTTAATTTTGAAAGTATTATATCATTTACAATAAGATTTTATTTAATTCTGATCTGAAGCTATATTCTGAGCATCATAATGAATATAGGCCTAGGCTACTTTCTATTAAATTTCTTAATCAATCTAAAGTAAACCTATCTATCTATTGCCATCCCCAAAGTGGTGGACACGAATGAATCGCCTCCTTGCACCTCTGTGATCTGGCGTACTTCCTCCCGAATGGTGCAAAATTGTGAATACTGATTATTACGGAATGATTCTCCCCGATTACAAGTCACCCCACCGTTTTATTGCCCATGTCGGACAAACAAACGGAGCGGCCCATGCTATAGGTCTAGGCTATATATTATATATATATATATTTTTGTTAGCCAAACCTAACCAAAACGGGGCAAGTTCCTTATACAAAATGCGGGACAAGTGTTTGGGGCGACATCTCCAGTAACCTAGGCAAAAATAAACTGTAGGCCTATTAAACTTTAGGTACGGTAAGAGTTGTGTTAGCGGGCGGGTGTACAGTCGGTTGGGTGGCGGCGTACTTGTTATTTGCCCCCTCTACTGGCAATATATATGATGATAATAAGTCATGGGGGGGATGACGGGGGGCAAAGCCTCCCTCAACCCATTACTGTATCCCATGGCATTATTAAAATGTATATCCCTGAGGTCACTGGAAGTTGTACAACACTATATTTAAGTAAATATCTATATATATTGACATTAGAGATTGATTTTATTGATTTACCCTTGATTCTGTAGTTTAAATTTAAAATTAATGAAAAACGGTTTGCGTTTGAATATTTGCATTGCGAACCAGAAATTTCACAAGGTTTGCACATTTGTGTTTGCTGAAGTTATGTTCTGGGTTTGCTGATTTGAGTTTGCTATTTGTCTTTTTGTTTGTGGTCCCGAGCTCTGTCAAACGGTCATGGTACCAGGCACTGCCTGATACTGGCAGTTACAAGAAAAGTACATTACTGACGGCTCCCTGCCGTGGCTGGTACAGAAGGGGTTAAGAGCTCCGGGCGGTTCGGCCAGGCAGCCTAGGGAACGGCTACTACTACTACTACCCTAGAGTGCCAACAACCTCATTCGCCAATCCCTGTGAGGCACACAGAGAGTTCAGCAACCCTTGCACTGAATAGGAATTCGGCAACCCGGTTCTGGCACCAACCACATGACCACTCTCAGCAACCCTTGTTTAGCCACAACCTCTTCAGCAACCCCTGTGAGGCCCCTAGAGAGTTCAGCAACCCTTGCTCTCTTACCAAACCTAAGAAGCAGAAGAAGGAGACGAAATCCAAAAATAAGAACCTGACATCCCCGACACACCTGGGAAAATATTTTGTTAATTCAGCCTTTAGTATGTATGTACTCTATGTATGTATATACCCAAGCACATTCTCCATAGCTGGGCCAACTCGAGACAGTGTCCAAACAGAAACAACATCTAAAGTTCCAATTCTAAGGCTCCGGGACCACTTTCACGTTCCCTCGCCCCTTACTGTGTCTCGTTTAGTAGGTGTATTTTGAAAGGGGAGGAGGATTCCTAGCCACCTACCACCAGAAGGAAAATTAGGAGAGTAAGAGAAACAGGCAGCAACGGCTATAAGGTTGGTTAGAGGATGCCAAATGTCTCTGTCTGCCAGAGTCCCTATGTATATATTAAAGTAGCCTCCCTCTAACATTACACGCTATCCTATAGTAACAGAAAAATTCAAGATATTAGAAGTTATTTAATGTCTTCCTTTCTGAAGAATCTTTGACTCTTTCTTTCTTGTCAAACAACATCCAGTCGACACATGTTATTTATATATTCTTACTCGGCCTGAACTACACTCAAACAACATGGTTAATTCTCCTGGGTTCTACTCATCATATTGAAACTTGATTATTATCATTAAAACCTCTTGCCAAAGATTCACTTCTATCTTGATGTCAATATTCGAGAGTGCTTGTACTCACAAATCTATGTAAACTTGCTTTCACTATAAACGCACTCATATTGTTATAAACTATATGAATGCTGTAACCATTTCTACGCCCATGTTAAATAAAACTTATACATCTAAGCTCAATCTCATGTATCTGTTCTAATCTTAGTTTCCCAGCTCACAAAGGACTGCATGCTCAAACAGTTAAATTTTGACGACCAAAGAACAATTAGCGCCTGGTCGATATCGTAAATTCACTACGATAATATACTATTCCTTTTGGAGTGTTAAGTTGGGCAGCTATGGGATAGCATACAAAATTAGGGTCACACAGAGGAGAGACTATCAGGGATAAACATGCAATGTTATTGTTTTGTTTTCTTCTGTACTCTTTGAAATATGTAAAGTTGTAGAGAGTTATTTCAAATATGCATATACCAGAAAGCTATACACTAACTCTTGATAGTGTGTAAATGAAGGTAGGCTACCCCAACACTTGTGCCTGGTTCATATTTCTACAACTGTACCTACTGATGTGATAGTATTGGCTTCTTTGTATAATGTCTACTGGTGTGATACTATAGGCTTATTTATATAATATGTCTACTGGTGTGACAGTATGGGCTATTTTGTATAATATGTCTACTGGTGTGATAGTATGAGCTTCTTTGTATAATACGTCTACTGGTGTGATAGTATGGGCTTCTTTGTATAATGTCTACTGGTGTGATAGTATGGGCTTCTTTGTATAATATGTCTACTGATATGATAGTATGGGCTTCTTTGTATAATATGTCTACTGGTGTGATAGTATGGGCTTCTTTGTATAATATGTCTACTGATATGATAGTATGGGCTTCTTTGTATAATATGTCTACTGGTATGATAGTATGGGTTTCTTTGTATAATATGTCTACTGGTGTGATAGTATGGGCTTCTTTGTATAATATGTCTACTGGTATGATAGTATGGGCTTCTTTGTATAATATGTCTACTGGTGTGATAGTATGGGCTTCTTTGTATAATATGTCTACTGGTGTGATAGTATGGGCTTCTTTGTATAATATGTCTACTGGTGTGATAGTATGGGCTTCTTTGTATAATATGTCTACTGGTGTGATAGTATGGGCTTCTTTGTATAATATGTCTACTGGTGTGATAGTATGGGCTTCTTTGTATAATATGTCTACTGGTGTGATAGTATGGGCTTCTTTGTATAATATGTCTACTGGTGTGATAGTATGGGCTTCTTTGTATAATATGTCTACTGGTGTGATAGTATGGGCTTCTTTGTATAATATGTCTACTGGTGTGATAGTATGGGCTTCTTTGTATAATATGTCTACTGGTGTGATAGTATGGGCTTCTTTGTATAATATGTCTACTGGTGTGATAGTATGGGCTTCTTTGTATAATATGTCTACTGGTGTGATAGTATGGGCTTCTTTGTATAATATGTCTACTGGTTTGATAGTGTAATAACCGAAGGAAAGGCAAGCCGGCCACAACAACCAGCCACCTGGGGCGGGTGCCCAACCCCGAAAGGGGTTGAAATAGGGGAACTATCCCCCCGCCAAAGGTGGCTTTCTAGGGCCTTTCCTACCTGATGCTGAGAGGATTGGGTTCTAGTCATGTGGTAATGGGCTGGTCTATCAGAGTGAGAACTGAGCGATCTCTGCCATACCCATAGCTTACTCTGACTGTTCCTTTTACTTATATATTTTCTAGATCTCAAGTGACGGCGTCTCTTCCGTGGATTGACCTCCCAATCTACCAGGATTGGAAGCCAAAGCGTCACATTTTTCCTTTGCCCTTCAACTTTCTCTTCATAATTGCTGAGGGGCACAGGGCCCTGGGTGGGGCTTTGGTTTCCCGGGCGTTTCTGCACCTCCTCAGCTCCCCGCCATGGAGTGGCTTCGGTCACCCAGGCTTTATTGTGGTTGGCACGGAGGGTTCTGTGGGGGTGCTCGGTTATGGCCTTGGCCTTGCTCGGGGCCTTGGGGCCAGGCAGCTTGGGAAACAACAACAACAGCAATCAGCCACCTGCAACCCCCGGAACTTACCAGGGTGCACCAAACCGACCACCACACCAAAGACAACAGAACCAGGCACAACCCTATAGCTCAGGTCACCTACAGCAGGCGCACCAATGACCTAACCCCGTACGGCACAAAAATAACCAATCGCCGACCATTGGGGCCTTACAATATCGAAGCCCATCCTTCAACCATTCTCTGTCAAAGAGAACGAGCTCGGTATAGGGAAGTCCCCCTGAGGACAGGTGTACCAACCCCCCCCACCAACACAGGTCAAACAAGCCGCAGGGAACTACTATGCATACGAGAGAGCAGTTCCACGGTCCTACACCACCAGATGTGACGTCACCAATACAAGCTGACCCATGATTGGCCGACGGCCAGGTCAACCCAGCCAACCAGGACGACGCAGCCCCCCCCCCCCCCCCCACACACACTCACCTGTAGAGTGGACCTGGGAGGGAATACGGAAGCAAATATTGCGGGTCGTACCTTTGCTATCCCCCCTCCCCTCATCGCCGGAGCGACAAGGGCCTATGTCAGTGTTAGAAAAGGCCAAAGGCGCCCTTTTTCCGTGCAGCCAATCAAGGTCTAGGAAGACCTAAGGAGTGAATAGGTACTCAGACCAGGTTAGGGAAGGTATCTCACCTTCCCTCCTGAGCTGAGTGTCCAAGACATCCCTAGGTGCTCCAAAGCCCAAAGTCTCAGTGTGGTAGGAAAATTAAGGAGTATATAATATCTCCTGGTCCCTCTGTCAGCATCAATCCAGAAGCCATTCGTTGTAGGACGCAAAGAATATTTAATTATTTCTGTCAGCCTTACTGCAGAAGTTATCCGTGGTCTGTCCATCAGGCCCCCTATTAACGTAACTTCCATTCAATTAGTTGTTATTTAAAGTCAAACCCTTTGTACGCTATCAGTAATTAATATCGTTATCTTATGAGTAGATTGTTACATGTTGGAACGACCCCTCAGTCACAACCCTCTACTAAGTAGTAGAGGGTTGTGCCTAAGTCGCCTGACCACTGCCTACTCATAGATAACTAACTCTCCCTTATATTATATCATCATAGAGTCCAGCTAGATTACCCCACCCCCTTACATTCCAACCACACTCACGAGCATCATTCTTGATTATTTAATATATATCATCCTTGTCTAATGATGTGTACGTCGTGTATATATTAATTGGCCTATTTCCGTATTCATGTACAGGTAGAGAGAAAAAAGGTTTATACCTGATTGCTTGCCAATTGTACTCGGTTAATTCGGGTAAGCTCTTAAAGGTATACACCCAGTGTATATAAAATACCCCATTCTATTCCATGCCATGTTGGGACTATTACATAAGAACATAAGAACATAAGAAAATGGGAGTCTGCAAAAAGCCGATCGGCCCATACAAGGCAGATCCCTGTCACACCCAACCCCAATTACAAGGCCCAATTATAGACCCATCTCACTAATACCTTGAGTACTGACCCCACCAAAACGGTCAGAGATTAACACAAGATTACGGGGGTCTGCTGAGCGCCGATTGGCCCACACCTGGTAGATCCCCCTCACACCCAACCCAGCTCGTCCATATGCCTATCTAATTTTATCTTAAAGCTCCCTATCGTTCTTGATCCCGCTATATCACTTGGTAGCCTATTCCACCCATCTACAACTCTGTTACCAAACCAACATTTGCCTATATCTTTTCTGAAACGAAATTTATCTAATTTGAAACCATTTGTACGAGTTATTTCGCTATCACTGAGCTTTAGTACAGTTTTCATGTCTCCTTTATTAATTCCACTAACCCACATGAATACCTCTATCATGTCACCTCTAACTCTGCATCTCTCTAACGAATGTAAGCCTAATTTCTTCAACCTTTCTTCATACCGAACATTTCTAATATTATGGATCATTTTTGTCATTCTACGTTGTACTCTCTCCAATGAATCTATGTCCATTCTGTAATAAGGCCACCAAAATTGAACAGCATAATCCATATGGGGTCTCACTAATGACAAGTAAAGTTTTAAGATAACATCAGCAGTTCTGTTACTCACACTCCTAGATATGAACCCGAGAATCCTGTTTGCCTTGTTACGAACGCTTATACATTGTTTTCTAGGCTTCAAATCATTGCTAACAAACACACCTAGATCTTTCTCACAGTCTGAGTTTTCTAATTCCATATTAGCTAGTTTATATTTAACATTTGTATGCATCTTCCCTATCTTTAATACCTTGCATTTGTCAATGTTAAACTTCATCTGCCATTTTACTGACCATTCGTGTAAGGTATCTAGATCCCTTTGCAGACACTCTATATCTCTAACTGAATCAATTTTTCTCCCCATTTTGGCATTGTCTGCAAATTTACTTATCCTACTAGTTATACCTAAATCAAGGTAATTTATGTATATAATAAACAACAGAGGACCTAATACAAATCCCTGGGGGACACCACTCTTGACTGATCCCCATTCTGACTTAGTACCATTTATGCTGACTCTCTGCTTCCTACAAACTAGCCATTACGTCCTATAATTCTACTCCTATTAAATATAATAAATGTGTGAAACCTGATTCGACTACTCAGTCCGATACCTCTCCCTTAGCCAGTAAAGACCCACATCATAAAGTACAGTTTATGCAACCCTAACTCTTCCACATCTATAACAAGGGCTGGTATCTTAGATAGTATGGGCTTCTTTGTATAATGTGTCTACTGGTGTGATAGTATGGGCTTCTTTGTATAATATGTCTACTGATGTGATAGTATGGGTTTCTTTGTATAATATGTCGACTGATGTGATAGTATGAGTTTCTTTGTATATTATGTCTACTGATGTGATAGTATGCGTTTCTTTGTATAATATGTCTACTGATGTGAAAGTATGGACTTCTTTGTATATTATGTCTACTGATGTGATAGTATGGGTTTCTTTGTATAATATGTCTACTGATGTGATAGTATGGGTTTCTTTGTATAATATGTCTCCTGGTGTGATAGTATGGGCTTTTTTGTATATTACGTCTACTGGTGTGATAGTATGGGTTTCTTTGTATAATATGTCTACTGGTGTGATAGTATGGGTTTCTTTGTATAATATGTCTACTGGTGTGATAGTATGGGTTTCTTTGTATAATATGTCTACTGATGTGAAAGTATGGACTTCTTTGTATATTATGTTTACTGATGTGATAGTATGGGTTTCTTTGTATAATATGTCTACTGGTGTGATAGTATGGGTTTCTTTGTATAATATGTCTACTGGTGTGATAGTATGGGTTTCTTTGTATAATATGTCTACTGGTGTGATAGTATGGGTTTCTTTGTATAATATGTCTACTGGTGTGATAGTATGGGTTTCTTTGTATAATATGTCTACTGATGTGATAGTATGGGTTTCTTTTGTATAATATGTCTACTGGTGAGTGGTGTGATAGTATGGGCTTCTTTGTAGATTATGTCTACTGGTGTGATAGTATGGGCTTCGTTGTATAATATGTGTACTGGTGTGATAGTATGGGCTTCGTTGTATAATATGTGTACTGGTGTGATAGTATGGGCTTCGTTGTATAATATGTGTACTGGTGTGATAGTATGGGCTTCGTTGTATAATATGTGTACTGGTGTGATAGTATGGGCTTCGTTGTATATTATGTCTACTGATGTGATAGTATGGGTTTCGTTGTATATTATGTCTACTGATGTGATCGTATGGGCTTCGTTGTATATTATGTCTACTGATGTGATCGTATGGGCTTCGTTGTATATTATGTCTACTGATGTGATAGTATGGGTTTCGTTGTATATTATGTCTACTGATGTGATCGTATGGGCTTCGTTGTATAATATGTGTACTGGTGTGATAGTATGGGCTTCGTTGTATATTATGTCTACTGATGTAATAGTATGGGCTTCGTTGTATATTATGTCTACTGATGTGATCGTATGGGCTTCGTTGTATATTATGTCTACTGATGTGATCGTATGGGCTTCGTTGTATATTATGTCTACTGATGTGATAGTATGGGTTTCGTTGTATATTATGTCTACTGATGTGATCGTATGGGCTTCGTTGTATATTATGTCTACTGATGTGATAGTATGGGTTTCGTTGTATATTATGTCTACTGATGTGATCGTATGGGCTTCGTTGTATATTATGTCTACTGATGTGATAGTATGGGCTTCGTTGTATATTATGTCTACTGATGTGATAGTATGGGCTTCGTTGTATATTATGTCTACTGATGTGATAGTATGGGCTTCGTTGTATATTATGTCTACTGATGTGATAGTATGGGCTTCGTTGTATATTATGTCTACTGATGTGATAGTATGTACTGTACCTTTTTGCTTTATGTACCTACGGATGTGATAGCATGTACTTATTTGCATTATGTACCTACTTTTCTACGTGCATGAAGGACACGAATGGCAAAGTTCCTGTAACAAGTTTCCTCTCCCAAGGTTGAAAAAGTGATAGAAAACCAAAATCAAGGTACATTATTGTAATGGTAATTTAGGTGTGTTGGAAAGTTGTATGGTGTGCTTGTTAAGTGTAGTGAAATGAATAGGAGGAGGATTACTCTCTGTGTAGGGGAGGCACAAATAGAAACAGTGGGGGAAGCCATACAAATAAAACAGGAGTTCCAGCAACTCTTTATCATATGCCTGTGTGGCCTTCCCTGGGTACTGCCTTGCTTGAATGGTTGTATTGTGGTTGTATTGATTATATTATGTGCCTATTGATGGGATATTATGTACTGTACCTCTGTGTATTATGTACCTACTGACGTGATAGTACCTTGTTTTATATAATTATCTACTGATGCTATAGTATTTCTATATAATAAGTACCTACTGATGCGATACTTTGTATTTCTGTGTATTCTGTGCCTATTGATGTGATAATATTACTTGTTTATTTAATGTGCTTACTGATGTATCAATATTACATATTTCGCAGTACGTGCCTACTGATGTGATACTATGTACTTCCTTGTATTATTTGCTTGTTGTAGTGATAGATTATAATTTTATGTATTATGCGCCTACTGATGTGATGGTATGTGCTCCTTTGGATTAGTGATAGAATGTAGTGATATATCGTAATTCATCTGTGTTATGTACAATAACTGCTGGTTGTTGTTATTGTTGTTGCTGTTCCCCAGGCTTCCTGGCCGAACAGCCCCAAGGCCCCGAGCAAGGCCAAGGCCATAACCGAGCGCCCCCACAGAACCCTCCCTGCCTACCACAAAAAAAACCTGGGTGACCGAAGCTCTTCATAGGCAAGGAGCTGAGGAGGGCGCGGAAACGCCCGGGATACCGAAGCCCCACCCAAGGCCCTGTGCTCCTCAGCAATTATGAAGGGAAATCTGAGGGGCAAAGGGAAAATGTGACGCTTTGGTTCCCAGTCTGCCAACCTCGAGAGTTGGCAGTAGGGAGGTAAATCCACGGAAGAGACGCCACCACTTGAGATCTAGGAAATATATAAGTAAAAGGAAAAGTTAGAGTAAGCTATGGGTATGGCAGAGAGCGCTGAACTCTCACTCTGATAGACCAGCCCATTACCACAAGACTAGAACCCAATACTCTCAGCATTAGCTAGGAAAGGCCCTAGAAAGCTGCCTTTGGCGGGGGGGGGGGGGGGGGGGTAGCCTCCCTATTTCAACCCCTTTAGGGGTTGGGCACCCGCACTGCTGGTACTATACTGTATAGTATTGTGTCCCGTTTATACCTACAAAATAACGCCTTTAACTCGGTGCGAAAATGTGTGACGGGGAGGATGGGGTACAAACTCTGGCTGAGTATCTTGTCCGCTGTGATTAGGAGACGCAATCAGCATTTAAGGGGGCAATTTTCACACCGGCGTTGAGAGCCAGGAAGGTGCAAGCGAATTATAGACGGGGACGATCTAATCTCCAGTCGCCTTTGGCTCTCCTAACACTGCACCTTCACATATCTTTGTTGTGTGTTTTTTTTTTGCTCTCTTCTGCTCATCTGTTTTGCCTCAATGGTTCAGTCCCATGTATCAGGTCTGTATTATACTCATTTATCGCTATATGTTTGGTCGAGCTGACGCCTTAGCCGTGTTAGCACCGCTGATTTATCTTATTCCGAGCGTTTCACATACCACAATATTCATCGCTCTTATACTTACCGTCGTCCTGTCCAACTCATCATGCCTCGTTTCGCCGGAGTCTCATCTACGAATCTCTGTTGTTTTGACAGGTCTGTCGGTACCTATAAAGTGAATGCTGCTGAAAATTAGCATATCTGCAAACAAAAAAGTGTAGTTAACTTATCAGTCAGACAACGAGAAGTAATGTTTTGAAAATATTAAAAGGCCACAACAAACATTTATGATATGCCATCCAGGGAAGTCAAATTTAGCAACCTGGATACTATGCAGCACTATGTGTAAAAGGCTGGATACCTCACCCAAGTTACCCACCACAGGCTCCACGGGCCAATAATACGGAGATGAGTGCCGCGGTCAAGCACAATCTACCGTAAGTCCCCCAATATGTTATCTATTTCTTAATTAATATATTTATTTATATATTTATGTATTTTTATTTCTTAAAAATATTTCTGTGTTTCCTTGGTTTACATTCACTGTATTCGTGCGTGCAACAGATATTTTCGTGGTTGGGTTTCTTGGTCGCTTAAGTACACCATAAAACACTTCAGCACAAAATACAAGCCTCATATTTACCAGAACTTCCAACGAGTACAAAGGGCTCAGTTATTAAAATAACTGAGGGTAATAAATTGTCAATGTGTAATATTTTTGCGAATAGCCATTATATTCTTTTTTAAGAGAGAAGAAAATATCATGACGTACGATCAGTTTGAGTATCTGAGCCAGATATATATTTCAGATGGTAAATTACATAGTCTCACAGTATGCACCACAAACATCAAATGGTACATTAAAGTATACCTATTCACTAGCATGACCTTGTTTTCCATATTTTTCTATAATATTTAATACAGTTAAAAAGGATCTCTGTCAATAAAAGTCGTAATGCCTACCTAAACCAACCCTTTGACTCCCACAGGCCCTCCCTATACTTTATAACCGCGTCTAATGATGGGTAGTATAATTATATAGTACATTGGTATGCTGAAAGGGGCTAAGGGATATCGTTTGGCTAAGTTAACTAAGGCTAAAACAGATAAAAAAAAATCTAATATATCGTTGTCAAATTGAAAAGTCAAGCAAAGTTAAACAAACTGTGATAATTAACTATAATACATTATAAAACTATATTGTATTTCATTCCCAAAGTTTATATGTTAAAATATGACTGCTATTATATACACAGGCGTAATATAAATATAGCAAGATTGTATACACATTCAATCAAGATGCTCAACTTTATCTCATGCTTGTCATGATTATTATTGTAGTGTTATTGCGGGTTTGTTTATTTCCGTCTCCTAAGACTTATTGTTATATACCTTCATTTGTGTTCATGTATTTAGAGCCAAAAATCGAAAATTATTGATCTACAAATAGTTTTAGTTTTTAACGTTAGCTTTACCTATCCAAAGGTAGATAAATAAATATATAAAATAATATGAAGATGTTTAGACAATTATACATACTATAGCTAGATGAATATATAGATAGATAGATATTGTTCAATAGATAAATGCATAGAATAATCTATCTCAGTTTTGCTTACTAATGTAACATGAGTACCGTTGTTGTATGTGGTAGTATCGATGATATCGGTAGTATGCTCTATGAAACTGTATTAAACTGAAGGATAAATCGGCAGAACACACAAGATATATCTTCTTAATGATAGCCAGCACTATCATCCAAATATTACAAGAAACAAACATCTTGATACCAATTACCTTAGTAGTTTGTATTATATCTGCACATTAAGTTCTTATATAGGGATGGACATTTTGTTTTCCACTCCGTCGACTTCTATTTATCTATAAATCCCTTTTAAATCTGTAATAACTCGAGAATAGAGAAAACTCACCTGGGGGTCACAGAGAAGCATTGTCTTATTTTCATCTGGCGAATATGTCCTTAATTAAAAGAATTAAAACTTGTTTTGATTACCCAGTATGTGTGTGTGTGTATGTGTGTGTGTGGGTGTGGGTGTGTGTGTGTGTGTGTGTGGGTCTGTGTGTGTGTGTGTGTGTGTGTGTGTATTTGTGAAAACGTAAACCACACATGAATTACTTGAACTTAGCAGCAGTCGGTAGGTGTCATTCAAGGATTCAAGGTAAAATCGTAGTTGAAAAAAAATAATGCATTTAACTTTGTAAATGTTGTGACTCGGTATATTTTACTGGGCCAGTTCAGTTCCCAAGCTTTCACCTTACATAGTCGTCGTCGTCATACAGGAGAAATAAACCAAATTTCTACTATAGCAACCACGATAAATTGTGCAACCTCAAATAATTCTCCACAGTTTCAGTTGCATTCATACCTCCGTGACAGCCATTCTTTGTATTTTCTCAGTGTATTTCAAAATATAGTAGATATGTTGCCCCCTTCAGATTAACTGATTCCCCTTAAGAGTACAGGCAAACTTGTGAACCCAGCCGTCCCCCGAGGACCACAACTTGTCATTTGGCGTCATCAATTACACATTCACACCTCGCCAGGGTGCCATCAACACCAGAAGCGCTAATGCCCAGCACTCATCAGCCTTAAAGTCACCATCAGTAGCACCCACCTCGCCACCAGGACTATCATCAGCCGCCACCCTCTCATCACCACCATCGTAATAAGATCACCAGGGCACAGAGATCCTGTGGTAAGAGCGTTTGGTATCAAATATTTTTTGGACGCCATTTTGGTGCCGTAGTGATCAAATATACAGGTTGTTTATCATGTAGTTTGCGATACAAAGACCAACCTATATAATCTTTTATCTTGTATCAGTATTGCCTAATTTGTTTTTGTTGTTATGAGGATGCACATATTTGTGTATAAATATAAGCTAATGACACCATGGCATCAATATGTTGGAGGTTGGTCTATCTCTGTTCCTATAGGGTCTGTACTAGAGCCTAGACTAGCACCGCGTTATTAGACCACAGATAATACGGGAGGCGGACTTTATTCTCCTGGACGGTTGGGGCTGCTGCTGACACCTTCAATTACCATAGTCTCTTACAATAATCTATGTCAAGTACAGTATTAATTATGCAAATAAACGTAATTCGTGAATGTAATTTTGAATACTAACTTTCGATCGCAAAATAAGTCACATAAAGAGGTCCATTATTATGCGTGAAAGGTTGTATAATACTTGTAGAATGGGGTAGGGGTGGTGGTGGTGTGATGGGGTAGAGGTCGTGGTGGTGTGATGGGGTAGGGGTGGTGGTGGTGTGATGGGGTAGGGGTGGTGGTGGTGTGATGGGGTAGAGGTAGTGGTGGGGTGATGGGGTAGAGGTAGTGGTGGTGTGATTGGGTAGAGGTGGTGGTGGTGTGATGGGGTAGGGGTGGTGGTGGTGTGATGGGGTAGAGGTAGTGGTGGATTGATGGGGTAGAGGTAGTGGTGGGGTGATGGGGTAGAGGTAGTGGTGGTGTGATTGGGTAGAGGTGGTGGTGGTGTGATGGGGTAGAGGTAGTGGTGGTGTGATGGGGTAGAGGTAGTGGTGGATTGATGGGGTAGAGGTAGTGGTGGGGTGATGGGGTAGAGGTAGTGGTGGTGTGATTGGGTAGAGGTGGTGGTGTTGTGATGGGGTAGAGGTGGGGGTGGATGTAGTGGTGTGATGGGGTAGAGGTGGTGGTGGTGTGATGGGGTAGAGGTGGTGGTGGTGTGATGGGGTAGAAGTGATGGTGGTGTGATGGGGTAGAGGTGGTAGTGTGATGGGGTAGAGGTGGTGGTGGTGTGATGGGGTAGAAGTGGTGGTGGTGTGATGGGGTAGAGGTGGTGGTGGTGTGATGGGGTAGAGGTGGTGGTGGTGTGATGGGTAGAGGTGGTGGTGGTGTGATGGGTAGAGGTGGTGGTGTGATGGGGTAGAAGTGTTGGTGTGATGGGGTAGAGGTGGTGATGGGGTAGAGGTGGTGTTGGTGTGATGGGGTAGAGGTGGTGGTGGTGTGATGGGGTAGAGGTGGTGGTGGTGTAATAATAATAATAATAATCGGTTTATTTCAAGCCGGCAGCCAATGGGGCTGAAAATACACAGACTTAACCTAGATCTTATCCTAATGGATCAACAGACTGATCCTGGCAGCTAACGAGAGTGCCTACATATTCCCAAGGGAGTAGAACGTGGGCAGGAGACTTGAAATGTGATGGGGTAGAGGTGGTGGTGTGATCGAGTAGGGTGGTGGTGTGATAGTGTAGAGGTGATGACGGTGTGATGGGGTAGAAGTGAGTGGGGGTAGAGGCAGTGGTGTGATGGGGTAGAGGTGGGGGTGGTGTGATGGGGTAGAGGTGGTGTGATGGGGTAGAGGTGGTGGTGTGATGGGGTAGGAGTGGTGGTGGTGTGATGGGGTAGAGGTGGTGGTGATGTGATGGGGTACAGGTGGTGGTGGTGTGATGGGGTACAGGTGGTGGTGTGATGGGGTAGGGGTGGTGGTGGTGTGATGGGGTATAGGTAGTGGTGGTGTGATGGGGTAGAGGTGGTGGTGGTGTGATGGGGTAGAGGTGGTGGTGGTGTGATGGAATAGAGGTGGTGGTGGTGTGATGGGGTAGAGGTGGTGGTGTGATGGGGAAGATGTTGTTCCAGTGGTGGTGGTGTGATAGGGTAGAGTTGGTGGTGGTGTGATGGTTTAGGAATGGTGGAGGTGGTTGTGATGGGGCAGAGGTGGTGGTGTGATGGGGTAGAGGTGGTGGTGGTGTGATGGGGTAAAGGTGGTGGGTGAAGGGGTAGAGGTGGTGGTGGTGTGATGGAGTAGAGGTGGTGTTGGTGTGATGGGGTAGGGGTGGTGGTGGTGTGATTGAGTAGAAGTGTTGGTGGTGTGATGGGGTAGAGGTGGTGGGAGTGTGATGGGGTAGAGGTGGTGGGGGTGTGATGGGGTAGAGGTGGTGGGGGTGTGATGGGGTAGGGGTGGTGTTGGTGTGATGGGGTAGAGGTGGTGGTGGTGTGATGGGGTAGAGGTGGTGGTGGTGTGATGGGGTAGAGGTGGTGGTGGTGTGATGGGGTAGAGGTGGTGGTGGTTCAATGGGGTAAAGGTGGTGGTGGTGTGATGGGGTAGAGGTGGTGATGGGATAGGGGTGGTGGTGGTGTGATGGGGTAGAGATGGTGGTGGTAAGATCGGGTAGAGGTGGTGGAGGTGTGATGGGGTAGGGGTGGTGGTGGTGTGATGGGGTAGAGGTGGTGGTGGTGTGATGGGGTAGCGGTGGTGGTGGTGTGATGGGGTAGAGGTGGTGGTAGTTCAATGGGGTAAAGGTGGTGGTGGTGTGATGGGGTACGGGTGGTGGTGGTGTGATGGGGTAGAGGTGGTGGTGGTGTGATGGGGTAGAGTTAATGGTGGTGTGATGGGGTAGAGGTGGTGGTGGTGTGATGGGGTAGAGGTGGTGATGGGGTAGGGGTGGTGGTGTTGTGAAGGGTAGAGGTGGTGGTGGTAAGATGGGGTAGAGGTTGTGGTGGTGTGATGGAGTACGGGTGGTGATGGGGTAGAGGTGATGGTGATGGGGTAGAGTTGGTAGTGGTGTGATGGGGTAGAGGTGGTGTTGGTGTGACAGGGTAGAGGTGGTGATGGTGTGATGGGGTAGAGGTGGTAGTGGTGTGATGGGGTAGAGGTGGTGGTTGTGTGATGGGGTAGAGGTGGTGGTGGTGTGATGGGTAGAGGTGGTGGTGGTGTGATGGAGTATAGGTGGTGGTGGTGTGACACGGTAGAGGTGGTGGTGGTGTGGTAGGGTAGAGTTGGTGGTGGTGTGGTAGGGTAGAGGTGGTGGTGTGGTAGGGTAGAGTTGGTGGTGGTGGTGTGATGCGGTAGAAATGGTGGTGCGATGGGGTAGAGGTGGTGGTGTGATGGGGTAGAGGTGGTGGTGTGATGGGGTAGAGGTGGTGGTGTGATGGGGTAGAGGTGGTGGTGTGATGGGGTAAAGGTGGTGGTGCGATGAGGTAGAGGTGGTGGTGTGATGGGGTAGAGGTGGTGGTGGTGTGATGGGGTAGAGGTGGTGGTGTTGTGACAGGGTAGAGGTGGTGGTGGTATGATGCGGTAAAGATGGTGGTGGTGTGACGAGGTAGAGGTGATTGTGTGACGAGGTAGAGGTGATTGTGTGACGAGGTAGAGGTGGTGGTGTGATGGGGTAGAGGTGGTGGTGTGATGGGGTAGAGATGGTGGTGGTGTGATGGGGTGGAGGTGGTGGTGTGATGGGGTAGAGGTGGTGGTGTGATGGGGTAGAGGTGGTGGTGGTGTTGTGATGTGATATAAGTGATGGTGCTGGTGGTGGTGGTTGTGACGGGGCAGGGTGGTATTGATGATGTAGAGGTGGGGGATAGGTGGCTGCAAAATTATCGGACGTAAATGAAATAGCGGGGAGGATGAACTAGTGTGGTGATGATGGTGGGTGTGAGGCGGCTGTCTAGATGCGTAGCCCTCTTAACCCGGGAGCTGCGGGGAGACTCTTAAGAGTTCCCCCGGCGCACTGCGGGGAGACTCTTAAGAGTCAGAGAAAACAAAAATCAACTTTTGACATCGAAAAAAAAATATTTTTATATTTTTTTTTTTTTTTTTTTTTTTTTTTTTTTTTTGGCCCCTGGGCCATGCAAAATCTCAGTCCTCTACCTCCCCTCCTTCCCCACTTTCCTCCTCTCCTTCAGTTATCACCTATTTTCCCTGTTATTCCCTTATTCTGAGGTATATTTTCGTGCTAACATTAGAAATCCGATTGGAGGGTGTGGTCATCACTGATAGCAAGCGAGTGCAAGAGAGAGAGAGAGTATCGATCGACTGTGTCTCAGTGGCCTTGGGGGAAATTGGCGGGAAAGCAGATTGCCTCACCCATACATTATACAACTCGCGGGCTATATCTCCGATTTTGACCATCCAAACGCTGTTTTCACTCGTTTTATTGTTGTTTCAGGTTAATACCTTTATAATCAACCCATAATAGGCGCATATGGATAAGTATTAATGCTATTAATGGCACAATGAATATTTTAGTGACGGAAACACCTCAAATACGTCAGCACAGGGGGACGTTTCCAATTACCCCCATGCGCACTTCAGAGGTTAATAACCACTACTTGCCGGAGAGCTGAAAAAAAGTCACTGGACTTTACGCTGAAACGATCTTTTAAATATAAATAGCTGCCATGTGTGAGGAGGGCTGCTAACTTGTAGGGAGCGTAAGTGCGGGAACAGAAGGCTAGCTACTGGATGAGATCATTGGTGCATGGTATCAGAATAATTCAGACTGCGAAAATTGAGCGAAGAGAACGTGGCCTCTAAGAGAAGTTAACCTCGGTGAGTAGGTAAGGTTAGGTTTGGTTAGGTAAGGTCAACATTATGGTTTGGCGATAGTAGGTAAGGTTATTGGTTAGGTAATGTTTGGCGATGTCGGCCGTGGGAGTAAGTTATATTAGGCTCGGTTAAAATAGATCATGTTACGTTAGGGTAAGTAACACAAGTGGGTTTGATCGAGTTTTCTTAGTACCGCGGACGACTTCTCTTGTAATATGGCATAATTGCTCAAAAACCTTTGAGGAGTAAAACCGTTATCTTTATCAATGCAACCATAACAAATAGTATGTAAAGATAGTTTGCTTTACTTCAAATGGTGTATATAATAGTATGTAAAGATAGTTTGCTTTACTTCAAATGGTGTATATAATAGTATGTAAAGATAGTTTGCTTTACTTCAAATGGTGTATATAATTTTATTATTACTGAATATAGAACTGCATCCACAAATTTGGTTTCTAAACCTCTTATTATTAGGAGCAATAAAATATATACTAGTATAGTAAATTTGAAACCGTGTATGGTATAAACAAATCATATTAGTTTAGGCGTATAATGCATAATGTTGGTTGAAAAGATTATGATGTGGAGAAATTGCCTTTAGTCATATTATACTCTTCTTATCATATTGCTTAACTTCAATCCTGATCGCACGCTGTTGAAATACCTGGTTTAATTTAACTTGGGCAGCAGAATCGCTGAATACGGAATTTCTCAAGCTTCTAACCTTCGAACAGGTATTCACATTAACACAGATTCACCGGTATATTATTGTAGACTAAACAAAAAAAAGTGTATATAATTATATATTTCATGTCTGAACAAGCAAGTTTTATTTATTACATGCTTAAGCATTTGCTGTCTCTCTCTCTCTCTCTCTCTCTCTCTCTCTCTCTCTCTCTCTCTCTCTCTCTCTCCCGCTGTTTGTCTGGGTACAAAATAATAATTATACACTAGTAGAACATTTCTGGATCAAGTAAAATCCTCAATAGTAATTAAACAAAATATGACACTAACCCACAAGACGTCAGACCAGATTGTGTTAATGCTATGGAATTGGACAAGACTGAACAAGCAGAAATATTGGTCGGGCTATAGAAATGTAATGTAGGGGGGAAATGAGTTTGGGTGAAGGGGAGGGGTTACAGCAGGTAGCGAGGTCCCCGTAATTATTGTTATCTAGATGGTGATCAAATGGTGTGGCCAAGACCCTCACCATATCGACACCTTTTGCTCACTAAGCTCGCTTCCACTGCATACCTGTTACCTCCTCTCTTCAGCCATCTCTCCTAATCGTTACCTTCCCAATATTCACATTCTGCATTCTGCTCGCAGTTTATAATATGATAGGTCAGCTTGCTATCCATAAGTGTCCATTGGATATTGCATCTCATTCCTATTTCTTTACTTGAAATGTTTGTGTACTTATTTGTTCAATCTCATCCAATTTCACGGATCTTAGATTACTATCAGTCTCAACGCAACCGATAACCCATTTTCATACTACAACAAACAGACTCTTGAGAAGCAGTGAAGCTTTCCTGGCTTGTTTTCAGAAGTAATCCTTTATACTCTCTCTCTCTCTCTATATATATATATATATATATACCTTACTGTAGGTAGTAATTAATGACAATAATCTTGATGTGGAGTAAGAAGTGGAGAGAAGAAAGAAAAAAATACACACAAACTAGCCTCGTATTCTGACCAGGCAATGATATTCATAGTTATGAGTTTGCAGCTGAATAAATACTCAGGAGTATACCTTATAGATATATTTTATTCACCTGTTTTTTTTTATATCAATTTAAAACTATGTTTCATTGAGTCTCTGTTTTTATTATACCATCTAAATCTTAACAAATAGTACTGTAATATGGTTGTATTTGTATATATTGTATAAGACACACCTCACCCTACCCTTCAACTTATTCCTACACACCCACCTTCGTTACACATCTCTCACACCTCATCCCTCAAGCTCCTTACCTTACTGTAGTATTAACTCCAACTTCTCGCCCGGCAAAATTGCAACCTTCTCGCACCTCATTTTTCACGTCCGTCTCTTATGCATTATCGCTTTCTTGGCTCTTCACTTTTTTGTTCTTCTTTACACTCCTCTCTTTCTTCCCATTCCATTTTACATGTCTTAGTGTTTTTGTTTTCTTCGAGTATAAACACAGACCAACTCTGTATCCTGTATATTTACCATGTACAGTCATCAGGTACTGTACACTACTTTATGACAAATCGAAATAAGTGATTATTGATTGGGTGAATACTCTGACTAGGGATATGTAGCTCTAGGGAATGTTTCAAAATATTTCATCAGCATGTCAGAGTTTTTCAATTAATTTTATGACATTGGAATGAGTGTACCTGTACACTGTAAACAATGTGTTAAGTTCCCTCTCATTGGCTGCGTGTTAGCATTAGGTGTGCTCCAGTGGTCATGTTACTGATCTAGTAACAACAAGCACAAGCTGGACTGTACTGTAGGTCCATGAAGCCGTATTAACTCCGAGGCGCGTGGCGCGACGCTCAGGATGAAATGTAAACAAAATAGGCTCTGTTACGGCCTAGAGGATAAATTAGAGTATATGCATGTGAAGATTATTTAATTTGGTTCAACAATACACACCAAATTTCATGAAAAGCAGTTCATAATTTTGAGAGTCGCCTACGCTGGCGGAGGTATGCGCTCTATTGATCGTCTTCAATATTTAATCACTTCTTACTTGGAGCATATTCTATATGCTCACCAAATTGCGTGGTCATCGGTTCATAATTTTTTAGATATCTTTTTTACAATCAGACAAATGTAAGCAAAAACATAACCTCCGTCCATCTTCGTTGGCGGAGGTAACAATGAGGGGTGGGAAAAAGGTCTGGAAAGGAGCCCGTACCTCCTCCTAAGCTGGCGGAGGTAGGCCTATATGCTCTATACCGATTGCCTCCTCAATATAATTGCTTCTTCCTTGGTGCATATCTTATCTGCCCACCACTTTTCGTGAACATTGGAAACTGAGCCCTTTCTTTTAATTCCTGCCAGGGTGCCCCCCCAATAGCCTCCTTTTGCAGGAGTGCGACGCTTATCAAAATGGGTTATTTCTCAGATATTACCGAACCAAATGTTATGAGCTTTCACACGCATATACTCGAATATATTCTCTAGGCCGTAATGGAGCCCTTTTCTTAAATTTCGTTCTGGGCGCCCCGGTAATCGGTGCCTTCTGCATTAGTGGTGAAAAATGAAATAGCCACCTGTTTGGAAATTGCTAAGGCATAATATTTCATAGAATTCTTTATGAATGGACTCTTGCTTATTGCTCAGGCTTTAGAAGGGCACTTTAGAATACTTCGCCCTTGGCGGTTAATATTTAGGCCCCTTCTACAGGAGTAGATGGAAAATTTAATCGGCTGTCTTTTCGGGTCTTTGCTTTTCTAATTTTGTTTTGCATGCATACTGTATAATCTAGCATGATCTACTCCCTGACCATAACTGTTATGCCCTGTTTTTCTACAGGATTTACTTGGGTAATGTGAGTTCTAAATGACTGGGTATATAAGGCTGCATGCACAATACAAGGTATGAGGAATAGAGAACACAAAATAAACACACGGTAACACGACACAAGTTCAAGTTTATTGAAGTAAGTAAATAAAGAGCATGGAAAGATAGTAATTCTCGTACAAAACAAATAATAGAAGGGAATTGCTAGCATTAGCGGATCTGGATGGAGCCTAGTCTCCTACTTCCAACGTTCAGGTATACTCTTCTGATCACGGGTTTAATTAGCAAGTTTTATTTTACTGGAAGACCTCAATATATTTATGTATTCAATATCACTGATTAGATCTCTCTTACTGGTCGCGTACCCAAGTAGCAGCTCACAGTTAGAATTAGACACGCGTATATTGTAGAACACGGAATTTCTAGTAACCTTAAGGGGGTACTGATCTAAGGTTTATATTCTTATGGCAGAAATACATAGAACACAAATCAGTGGGCGAACGTTAGATATCACGAGGGTTTTAATATCTGTATAAGGTAATTACGAGAGTCAATGTCGCCTGTTAATTAATGAGCACTGATACGCTTAGTACGTCCCAAATGGAATGGTTCAATATGAGTTACACTGGGCAAGGTTATAGCCACTTCATAGAAAAGTTAATAAGTGAATGTCGAACTCGTACTATGACACGTTCGTACTAATAAAGTGAATATTGAATCTTATTTGTTGGTCTGGTCCTGGTTATCTTGCTTCCGGTGATGTTGGGGGCTAGCGACTGGTTCCTCGGCCGTCCAGGTAGTCCAAATGTAGGAAGTTCTCAAGTCGGATCTTTTGGGATCGGTGCTGGCTACACACTTATATATCCATTCATTTGTGTGAAGGTTATAAGGTGCACGTCGGGACTTGTACATGGACAGATGCTTCTATTAGTCTTCTCTGCCATGGAGTCTGCCGGCTCTGGAATCTCTCAACTCCAGAACAACACAAGGGCAGAGCTAGAGGTTAACTTCAGGGTAGTGACCGCTGGTTGGTGTCTAGCTTTCAACTAATTTGACTGGGGGCGGGAGCTAGGTTTATAGGCTCGGTTCTGGACCCTGTAGACAATAGGGATCTCGAGTTTTATGGACTTATTTGAGCTCTCACTAGATATGGGGACTAGGTAAGATGGTGATTACTGTTGTGGCACATGGCTATAGGAAGCCTTCAATTTGTGATCTAACTGAGCCTTAGTAAAAGGTACTATTTTGGCTATATTGGAAGTATTTATGGAAGGGAGACTGGATCTACTTTGCGGGGAGGACTGGGACAGCTGTGATAGGGGCGTCTCTCTTATATTGCTTAGTCTTTGTTCTATTGCATAGCTGAGGTGCTAATTTTACTATCCGAGTATGCAAAACAGGTGAATGGGTTATTGTGGGTGCAGAGAAGTGAGTAAGGGGGTTAGACATGCATGGTTAGTTCATCGATAGGAAGAATTCCTAGGCTACCTGGCAATGACCCGGAAGTCAAAACAGGGGTCAGGTATACCTCCACGGGGGTGGGTAAAAAAGGGTAGCCGGGCGCTCTCCCTCTGGGATGGTCGTCCGGTGTCTGTGGCTAGGGGCTTGCCATATCACCAGTGTTGGTAATAACCCTCTGTTTATGAGACAGATGTGGGTGTTCTTAATATCAAAACCGAAGGTGCCTTAGCGAGCTGGTGTAATCGGTTGGTTGTTAATTGCCTGGCTTGCTGGATGTGGTGGAGACTGGTTGCTAATTCTGCCACATTTATCTGGAAGTATGGCAATAGAAGTTAGTTACTGGCGAGGCGGCGAGCCTCACACCGACGACCATGGGGGACAGGGTTGTGAATGGGTTGTAAGAGAATAGATGGCATGCAAGGGGTTAGTAAAGTTCTAATGTTGTTCTGGCCTACTAAGGGAAGGCAGGCTGGATAGGAGTATATATATAAAAGGTTGGAGAGCGTTAGTAACGGAAAAATCAAGGATCTTCAAGAGGTATGTGAGAGAGGCTAGGTCGGACAAGAGTCGAGAAGCGCGGGGTCTTATAATGAGAGGGGAGGAGTTCAGGGGGGCTATAGGGGAATTTGACCCTAAGGTCTCTGGGCATGGGAGTGGCATTAGGCTGCAGTTGATATTGGAGTTTGAAAAGGCAGTGAAAGTACGTTAGCCGAATGCTACCGGGGAATGCAACTCTGGGGTGGTATATGAGTCTGGAAAAGATAGAATTATGTGGACTGTGGGGCTGGGGGGGGAGAATGAGGTGAACTGTTGGTGTGTGCTTGACTGTGGGTAAAGTGGGGAAAAACATGGTGTATTATTCTTCATCAGGACGAGGGGTTATGGATACTATTAGTTGGCACGAGCTTTTGCACGTCTAGTTGTCCCTGGGAACTGCGTTTTCTATGAAATATATACCAAGAAAAACGGCAGTTCGTAGGGGTACTCAGTTATTGTTTCGAGGTACTTATGACAGATACTGGTAATAAGGTTATCTATACAATCTCTGGTTGGGGTAAGAAGTGTAGGACACGAAGCAAATTAGTCGTCGTCCTAATAAGGTGATGAAACCTGGTTGATCTGCACTTGGCACAATACGACACAAGGACAGTGCCGCTATGTCGTATCAATACTGGTGGCAGTTAATATTATAGAGACACTTAGTTACTAGAGGAACAATGCAAGGGGGCGACTGAGCACGGGTTACATATATCTATACTCGTCATGGGAAATGATATACGAGGTCTAGGGACAGGCGTGGGTGTTTTAACTTCTAAGATATATAACATCTACTTCTCGGATGTAAGAGCATACATAGATATATGGCTGTCTGATTTGTTGGCTTTGGCTCAACCTAGGGACAGGGCATGGGTGTTTTTAATATGAATGTATATTCCTGTTCATCATCATTGTAGTTAGAAGTGTAGGACACGAGGGGGTAGTGTACGTGAGGTGTGGAAAAATTGTCAGTTTAGAAGAGGTAGGTAGGTGCGGCCTGGAGCTGCTTAGCCCTGCGGGCTTGGGCCTGTCTGAATTGGCTGGCTCGGTCAGCTGGTCCTTTCGTTCTGTGGACCTTTCTTTCGGGTGTTTCTGTGTGGTGTTCGTTCGTGGCTTCTGTAGTGGTCTTCTCGTTCTGGGGCATTTTACTTCCCTCTCCTTCATTATAGGCTCGTCGTCGAGCCTCAAGGTTGAAGTAAAAAAAAAGCATAGTCATGGTGGGTCATTTTGAGGGTATTTAGAAGGTTCCACCAAGCAAGAGAGTGACGGTCAGGTTTCTTTTGTAGGTCAATGTATACCTGTAAGAATGTGTCCTCTGTGTTGTGGCGGGCGGTTGCCCGGGCTTGATGTGGGCGTTGTATACGGGCTAAGCGTCCAGTGGGGGTTTTTACTTTAACCTTCTGTATGAATGGTTTGTAGCTTTCCCCCGCGGGGGTCGGAATGAGGTGTGTGGGACTGACAGGAGGTCTGTTTAGTGTGGTGAATGGGTTACTAACCGAAGGAGAGGGATTAACGCATGAAAACAGAGCTGGGGATGAAGGGGGGATATGAGTCTGGGGTTTTGGGGGTTTTCTTGGGCGGTGTTGTAGGCTGGGGAAATATAGTGAGGCAATGCGCAAAATCGGTTTAGGTAAGGTGCGTGAAGGAGGTGTGTGAGAAGGAGGGGGCGTGTGTGTTGTGTGGCTTGGGTCTTTAGTGTCAGAACGGGGTGTTGTTTTTGTATAACTCTCTTTAATCTGATGGGTCTGTTGATTATTCTACCTTTGGAGGTCCTGGTGGGAAGGTAGATGTTTGTTGTGGGACTTGAGTCGCTCGACGATGTTTTATATTGAGGGGAAAAACGTTTTACAGGTGAAGGGCCTTTATTGGGGGCGAGGTCGGGGGTTATTTGAGAGGTAGATGCGTGTGGAGGTTTTTGTTGGGTGAGGGTGGTAGGCGAAATGAAAGAGGATTTGGTAGGGGTATGTATGGGGGTTCTCTCAGGGGTGACTTTGTGCCGCGATTTTTTAGGGGGAGGTGGTTCGGGGTTCGATGAGATGAGTAGGTTGGTTGATGTGTGGGTGGGGTTGCGGGGATAGTGGAGGGGAAAGGGGCGGATGCGGGGGGGGTCTAGGTGGGGGGGTAGGGAGTGGAGATTTAAGTTGGAGGGTTGGGGGTAGGTACGTGTGTGGGGTGTGTACTTTGGTGAGGTTGGTGATTTGCTGGTGATTATTCGTCTTCTTTCTCTTTGTGGGGGAGAATTCGACGAAGAAGAGGAGGTGTAGGAGGGTAGTGGTCTGGCAGCCCTACGGAATTTGGTTAGCAGGGTGTGTTTTCTGGATGTTTTAAACGATTTTTGTCGTGGGCGTAAGTTGTAGCGTGAGGTTACTGAGGTAGATTGTGTGGTGCGGTTGGGTGTGTACTTGGTTTGGGGTGGGGGTGGTGGTTTTCTCACTGTGGTGCCTGGTGGAGGTATGTCAGGGCTAGACGGGAGAGTTTCCGTTGTGGGTGGAGGTTTTCGTACTTGGATAAGTTGTGGAGGTACTTGACTATCAGAAGTGAAGGAAGGTGTCATGGTGGAAGAGGGTGTGATAGTGGGGGCTTGGGGTTTGTGGAGGTTAGTTTGGGGGGTATGTTGAGGAATGATTTGTCGGTTCGGTGCTGGAGGGCTTAGGTCCTTAGGGGTTTGTATGGGAATATTCATAGCCTGAGTGGAAGGGTGAGTATGGGTGTTTAATTCAGGGTCGGACGTGTGGGGTGGGGTAATGTCTTGTGGCTTTAGAGGTTTAAATGCTCGGACTAATCTAGTTCGGAACGTGTGAGTCACGCCGTGATAATCGATGGTGACTTGAAAGGTATTTGGGACTTGTATGACGGTGTAGGGCCGACATAGCGAGGGCCTAACTTGTTGGTGATAGGGAGGTTGGCTACCATTACGGTGTCATGGATGGCGAAAGGGTTTTTGTCATCGATGTTATCAGTTTTGGTGTCCTGAGAGATCTGGGCGGTATGGAGGGTGTTTTGCTGATGTTGCAATTGGTCAATTGTGGAGGTGGTGGAGGGAAGGTGAGCGTGGTGGTAGAATGGCAGTAACAGGGGGGGTACACCGTAAACACGTTCATGAGGGGAAATACCGTCTTCTCGGGGACAGGTGTTCATGACCCATTGTATCATTTTTAGTTGTGATGGCCAGTCTGTGGTGTTAAAAGCAATCATTTTTGTTCGCAACTGATTGTTGATGGTGCGATGGCTGCGTTCGCATATAGCATTTCCTTGAGGCCAGTATGGGGATGAGTGTTTAATCTTAATGCCACATTGTTGGGTGAACTGTTGCCAAACGTGTCCACTAAACTCGGGGGCATTGTCGGATAGAAGAGCAAGGGGCAGACCGAATATAGGGAATACTTCTGTGGCAAGCAGTGTGGCGACTGTGGTGGCTGTGTGGTCTTTAACTGGGCAGGCGATTAAAAATTTGGAATAGACATCCACAAATGTGACGATATAGCGCTTGCCAGCGTAAGGAGGAAACGGGCCCATGATGTCGAGGGATAGGACTTGGAATGGTTTGGTAGCCGACAAGGTACCAGCTGGGCCTGGGGTGCGTGATCTATCCTTTCCCAATAAACACGGTTTGCAGGATTCTGTCACTCGTTGTGCAATTTTGGAGGGGTTGGGGGTCCAGTATTGGTCTGTGAAGATTTTTAACATCTTCTTTTGTCCCAGGTGTATGCCGTTTCCCTCGTGGATGGCAATCATGTAGTCATGGGCAATGGTGGGGTCCAAGATTATGTGACCAGTGTCTGTGGCAAGTTGATCTCCCCAGCGAGTCAGTCCCCGGAAGATATTTAACGGTATCCAGGGGGGTCTGATTCTTGCTTCCCAAGATTGAATTAGGGAGGGGGCTGTGGGGGTATTCTGTCGGGGGGTGGGGGTAGATACCAACTGAGTGTATTGTAAGGCGGCTAGGTTGGTGGGGGGGTCTTTTGGTACTGGCAAACGTGACAGGGCGTCTGCATTAGTATGGAGTTTGCCTGGACGATATTGTATGGTAAAGTCGTAGTCCTCTAGTGTCTCCCTCCAACGTACCAAAATGGCTGAGTTGGTTTCGCACCTACGCAGCCATTGTAAAGATTGATGGTCGGTAATTATGTCGAGTTTTGCGCCCAACACAAATGACCGGAAGTGGCTGAGTGCCCAAATGATCCCTAAGCACTCTCTCTTGGTGGCTGCGTAATTCTGTTGTGGTTGGGTGAAGGTGGAGCTGGCATACGCTATCACATGTTCCTCTCCGTCTCTGACTTGGGCTAAAACTGCACCCATGGCGTACAGAGATACGTCGGTATAAAGACGGAAAGGTTTTTGGTAGTCAGGGAAAGCGACAATAGGGGCTTGGATTAGCTTTTGCTTCAAGGTGTTAAACGCGAGGTCTCTTTCAGGTGTCCAGGTGAACGGGGTGTCTTTGTGGGTAAGTTGGTGGAGGGGTCTGGCTATGGTGGCAAAGTGGGGGACGAAACGTCTGTAGTATGTGACTAAACCTAGAAACGAACGTATTCCTTTAACAGTGGTGGGTGGGGTTTGGTTTTGTATAGGTTGAAGTTTCTTTGGGTCTGGCGCAATACCATGTTCAGATATCACGTGTCCGAGGAAATCTACCTTGTTCCGGGCAATCACGCACTTTGAGGGTTTTAATTTCAACCCGGCGGCTCGGATTCTTTGAAGGACTTGTCTCAACCTGAGGAGGTGTTCTTCCCAGGTTGGAGAGTACACAATAATATCGTCCAGATAGGCTAGGCAGGTTTCCCAGGTTAGGCCATGTAATACCGCTTCCATCAAACGGGAGAAAGTGGCGGGTCCGTTACAGAGGCCAAAAGGTAGGACGTTAAATTCATAGTGATGGCCACCACTAGTGGAAAATGCTGTTTTCTTTTGGTCCTCGGCCTTGATAGGCACTTGCCAATACCCTGCTTGCAAGTCGAGGGTAGTGAACCATTTGGATCCATGTAGGGAGTCAAGGGAATCGTCTATTCGGGGTAAGGGCGTAGCGTCTTGAATGGTTACGTCATTTAACCTCCTGTAATCGACGCAAAAACGGTTTGTCCCATCTTTCTTTTTTACTAAGACAACAGGGGAAGACCAGGGGCTAATGGACGGGGTGGCAATCCCGGCCTCTAACATTTCCTGGACTTGGCGTTCCTCTTCCTGACGTTGTATGGGGTTCTTTCTACGGGATGGTTGTCGTATGGGGGGGCCTGTGGTGTTAATAATGTGTTGTTCTATATCAGTCTGTCCGATTTCGGTGGGTAGTTGGGCAAACACGTCACTGAATTCCAGCAGTAGGTCGTACATGCCGTTCTTTTGGTGGTCAGATAATGTCTCAGGGAGAGGGGGCAATTGGAGGCTGGTAGGGGTGTCGTTAAAATCTATGGGGAGGTCATCGAAAGTTTCGAGGTCTCCTATAATGAGACCTTTTGGTAGTGTCAGGGATTCTTCTGAGATATTTGCCACGAGAATGTGGTTGATGCGAGCGGAAATGATGGCGGGTTGTAAGAGGCAACGATGGGGGTTGGGGGACGTGGTAGTGGGGGAAAATATCATGTGCGTTTGGGGTATGGGCCGCAGGTTCACCCATTTTTGATGGTGGGGGGGAATTTGGCATTTATCCTGAACTACAGCTGGGCTAATGATGGTGGGGGATTGACTGGCGAGCAGGTGCTTGCTACTTATAAGGGGGGCAAGGTCGCTTTGGTGGGGGTCACGCGTGAGGGGGGAATTAACGGCGCGTGTGGGAGGATCAGTGGGGCGTGGTGTGAGGGGGTTAGAAAACGGGAGTTGTTGGAGGGACTGCGGAGGGTTGGTGGGGGAAGCGTGAGATATAGAAGATGGGTTATTGTTGGAGGACTGGTGTATTGATGTGGTGTTATTCACAGGACGAACGTGGGGAACCTTTTTTGTGGCAGTCAAGGTCTGGTTAAAAGTGATGTGGGGCGGGTGGGTTTGTTTGTCATGAGAGGGTGAGTCAAGTGTGGGGTTGTGAATTTTTCTAGGGGTGTGAATTGTGTGGGGGGGCAAGGGAGCTATTGACGGAAAATTGTCACAAGGGAATTGTTGTGGGTTGTGGGATAGCTGAACATTTCTGGGGGCATGGGGGAAATTTTGTTGGGTACATTGATCGGCATTTTTCCTGGAAACATGTGTACATAAACATTGGATGGAATGATGGTTACATATATCAGAGTCTGTCCTGAAAACATGGGAGGATTTATCCGGGACAGCATGAAGAGAATGGAGGGAATTATCGAGAGGGAGTTGCTTGGACTTGTCTTCTTTCGTTTGTTGAGGCATTTGTTTACTGAGTAGGGTGAGATTTGGAGGGGAGTCAGGGCAAGGGGAGGGTTTAGGAGTCACCTTAGTGCTAGCTGCAATTTGGTAACCCTGACTCAGGGTTTGTTGAGGGAGGGGGAGTTTGAATGGGTTTCTGCGTGATGGGTTTGTCAGAGGCTTTGGGTTGGATTTTTTTAATGATATCAGTCTTTGGCCGCAGTCGACCTGGGCCTGGAGTTTTTGAAGGAGGTTAAGTCCAAGGAAACCATCATAATGTTTACAGTTGGAGGAAAATACTGTGAATGTGTGATAACAACGAGCATGGGGGGCAGGAGTGGTTACTGATAGGGGTAAAGTGTCTCCTAGGAGATTTAAGTAAGTATCAGCAGCTGAGATTAGTTCTGTTTTGGTGTTTAACAAAGGGCCAAATGGTCGGTGATGTATTTCATAGTAAGATTTGAACAAACATGACTTGGCAGCTCCCGTGTCGATTAGCAAGTGGACAGGAATGTCCTTGATTTTGGCCAGGTAATAAATGGGGGCAGTGCGGTCAGTTATGGCGTCCCCCGCCGAGGCCATCTTGGGCGGGGGGTACTTTAAAAATCCTGGGAATCGGTATCTACCTCCTCCAGGGTTTCCTCGGTATCCTCTGAGGTCATGTTAGGGGCTATTTCTCCCGTGTGTCTTTCTTCCATCTCTTCCTCTTGTCCCAACTCCTCTTCATTTACAGAAATGCGAGGAGTAAAGGGACGAGGTTTGGCAGAGTCACGAATTTGATGGAAAGCACACTGAGCATTACAGGTAGGGAAATCATAGGGGTTGATAATGACTAAGGTAGGGTTTTTACTTTGGTAGGTGTTGTAGTTCCTGTTCCGGTTGAAGATTCTGCGTGGCTGGGTAGGTTGGAACCGGGGTCTACTGGGTTGGGGCTTGCCGGAAGGGTAGGTGGGTCTGTTGTTGAAGGATGAGGCTTGGTAGGCATTCTTGGAGTTTTGGTGGTCGGGTTGCTGCGGGTGCGTGGGAAACCTCTTGATTGCAGCGATTTGGGTGGGTGCTTCTGTGCGCACGGCCAAAATACGTCTGATCGTGATGAGATCTTTTTTGTATCCGACGAAATCGTGCACCCGGAAATGGTCTTTTACTGCTGAGGGCAATATCGACACAAGGTTGACCAGAATTTGCTGTTCTTGTTGGATTCTGGTCAACGTGGGGAAAGAAATTTTTATGTGTTGGGCAATCTTATTCGCTGTGGCATCTAAATCGCCTTCGAATTTAGTGTCTTGGATACGGGTGTGGGCCACGAAAACGCCCAACGAAGGCTTAATGGCTTCTATCACTATTGGGCGAAATTCGTCCCAGGTGAGAGCAGGGTGCACTTGATAGGCAACCAGGGAAACGGCTTTTCCCAGGCGCGTTAATGTTACGGCTATTTTTTCTGCGTCCGTGGTATAAACTAGGTCAAGTACGGGTTTCACTATGTCCATGAATGTTTCGATCTCATAAGTTTCTCCATCATAATGTGGGATGGGAATGTGAGAACGGTGTGCCATGATGTTCTCGTGTTCTGGCTGTTCCAAACTTGCAATGTAATGCAACCTTTTATCCGAATCAAGAACCACCGCTGCCGCCAATGTTATGCCCTGTTTTTCTACAGGATTAACTTGGGTAATGTGAGTTCTAAATGACTGGGTATATAAGGCTGCATGCACAATACAAGATATGAGGAATAGAGAACACAAAATAAACACACGGTAACATGACACAAGTTCAAGTTTATTGAAGTAAGTAAATAAAGAGCATGGAAAGATAGTAATTCTCATACAAAACAAATAATAGAAGGGAACTGCTAGCATTAGCGGATCTGGATGGAGCCTAGTCTCCCACTTCCAATGTTCAGGTATACTCTTCTGATCACAGGTTTAATTAGCAAGTTTTATTTTACTGGAAGACCTCAATATATTTATGTATTCAATATCACTGATTAGATCTCTTACTGGCTGGTCGCGTGTCCAAGTAGCAGCTCACAGTTAGAATTAGACACGCGTATATTGTAGAACACGGAATTTCTAGTAACCTTAAGGGGGTACTGATCTAAGGTTTATATTCTTATGGCAGAAATACATAGAACACAAATCAGTGGGCGAACGTTAGATATCACGAGGGTTTTAATATCTGTATAAGGTAATTACGAGAGTCAATGTCGCCTGTTAATTAATGAGCACTGATACGCTTAGTACGTCCCAAATGGAATGGTTCAATATGAGTTACACTGGGCAAGGTTATAGCCACTTCATAGAAAAGTTAATAAGTGAATGTCGAACTCGTACTATGACACGTTCGTACTAATAAAGTGAATATTGAATCTTATTTGTTGGTCTGGTCCTGGTTATCTTGCTTCCAGTGATGTTGGGGGCTAGCGACTGGTTCCTCGGCCGTCCAGGTGGTCCAAATGTAGGAAGTTCTCAAGTCGGATCTTTTGGCGATCGGTGCTGGCTACACACTTATATATCCATTCATTTGTGTGAAGGTTATAAGGTGCACGTCGGGACTTGTACATGGACAGATGCTTCTATTAGTCTTCTCTGCCACGGAGTCTGCCGTCTCTGGAATCTCTCAACTCCGGAACAACACAAGGGCAGAGCTAGAGGTTAACTTCAGGTTAGTAACCACTGGTTGGTGTCTAGCTTTCAACTAATTTGACTGGGGGCGGGAGCTAGGTTTATAGGCTCGGTTCTGGACCCTGTAGACAATAGGGATCTCGAGTCTTATGGACTTATTTGAGCTCTCACTAGATATGGGGACTAGGTAAGATGGTGATTACTGTTGTGGCACATGGCTATAGGAAGCCTTCAATTTGTGATCTAACTGAGCCTTAGTAAAAGGTACTATTTTGGCTATACTGGAAGTATTTATGGAAGGGAGACTGGATCTACTTTGCGGGGAGGACTGGGACAGCTGTGATAGGGGCGTCTCTCTTATATTGCTTAGTCTTTGTTCTATTGCATAGCTGAGGTGCTAATTTTACTATCCGAGTATGCAAAACAGGTGAATGGGTTATTGTGGGTGCAGAGAAGTGAGTAAGGGGGTTAGACATGCATGGTTAGTTCATCGATAGGAAGAATTCCTAGGCTACCTGGCAATGACCCGGAAGTCAAAACAGGGGTCAGGTATACCTCCGCGGGGGTGGGTGTCTCCCTCCTCGGGTGGGTAAAAAGGGGTAGCCGGGCGCTCTCCCTCTGGGATGGTCGTCCGGCGGCTGTGGCTAGGGGCTTGCCATATCACCAGTGTTGGTAATAACCCTCTGTTTATGAGACAGATGTGGGTGTTCTTAATATCAAAACCGAAGGTGCCTTGGCGAGCTGGTGTAATCGGTTGGTTGTTAATTGCATGGCTTGCTGGATGTGGTGGAGACTGGTTGCTAATTCTGCCACATTTATCTGGAAGTATGGCAATAGAAGTTAGTTACTGGCGAGGCGGCGAGCCTCGCACCGACGACCATGGGGGACAGGGTTGTGAATGGGTTGTAAGAGAATAGATGGCATGCAAGGGGTTAGTAAAGTTCTAATGTTGTTCTGGCCTACTAAGGGAAGGCAGGCTGGATAGGAGTATATAATAAATTATATAAAAGGATGGAGAGCGTTAGTAACGGAAAAATCAAGGATCTTCAAGAGGTATGAGAGAGAGGCTAGGTCGGACAAGAGTCGAGAAGCGTGGGGTCTTATAATGAGAGGGGAGGAGTTCAGGGGGGGCTATAGGGGAATTTGACCCTAAGGTCTCTGGGCATGGGGGTGGCATTAGGCTGCAGTTGATATTGGAGTTTGAAAAGGCAGTGAAAGTACGTTAGCCGAATGCTACCGGGGAATGCAACTATGGGGTGGTATATGAGTCTGGAAAAGATAGAATTATGTGGACTGTGGGGCTGGGGGGGAGAATGAGGTGAACTGTAGGTGTGTGCTTGACTGTGGGTAAAGTGGGGAAAAACATGGTGTATTATTCTTCGTCAGGACGAGGGGTTATGGATACTATTAGTTGGCACGAGCTTTTGCACGTCTAGTTGTCCCTGGGAACTGCGTTTTCTATGAAATATATACCAAGAAAAACGGCAGTTCGTAGGGGTACTCAGTTATTGTTTCGAGGTACTTATGACAGATACTGGTAATAAGGTTATCTATACAATCTCTGGTTGGGGTAAGAAGTGTAGGACACGAAGCAAATTAGCGTAGTGTGGACTGTAGTCGTCGTCCTAATAAGGTGATGAAACCTGGTTGATCTGCACTTGGCACAATACGACACAAGGACAGTGCCGCTATGTCGTATCAATACTGGTGGCAGTTAATATTATAGAGACACTTAGTTACTAGAGGAACAATGCAAGGGGGCGACTGAGCACGGGTTACATATATCTATACTCGTCATGGGAAATGATATACGAGGTCTAGGGACAGGCGTGGGTGTTTTAACTTCTAAGATATATAACATCTACTTCTCGGATGTAAGAACATACATAGATATATGGCTGTCTGATTTGTTGGCTTTGGCTCAACCTAGGGACAGGGCATGGGTGTTTTTAATATGAATGTATATTCCTGTTCATCATCATTGTAGTCAGAAGTGTAGGACACGAGGGGGTAGTGTACGTGAGGTGTGGAAAAATGGTCAGTTTAGAAGAGGTAGGTAGGTGCGGCCTGGAACTGCTTAGCCCTGCGGGCTTGGGCCTGTCTGAATTGGCTGGCTCGGTCAGCTGGTCCTTTCGTTCTGTGGACCTTTCTTTCGGGTGTTTCTGTGTGGTGTTCGTTCGTGGCTTCTGTGGTGGTCTTCTCGTTCTGGGGCATTTTAATAACGGAGCCCAATCTCCAACTTTAGCCCAGGGCGCCTCACTACTGTCTCCTTTCTACAGGAAGGACGAGAAATGAGAGAAGATATTTCAATGTGATCAATGAACCACACATATAGTGTACATACAAATGCTTTCAATTAATAACTGGATCCAACATGTCGGCCATGGCACCCTACCACAGGCCCCCTTCTATAGGAGTGACGGAAATTGAAAGCGGTTATAGTTTGGGGATAGTACTCATTTTTACTTTAACATGTAAATAATCTCATCTATTTCGTAGACATAATGGTCAGAGTCCTATTTCCAAATTTTGCCCAGGGTGCCCCGCTGTTGCTTCCCTTCTGCAGGAGTGACAGATAATGTGATCCGGTGGTAATTAAATACATTACGTACAATGGTACTTTATTTTAATTACCTCTGCCAATGAAGTTGGGGAGGTTATGTTTTTTCCTCCATTTCTGTGTTTGTCTGTTTGTTTATTTGTTTGTCTGTAAACAAAAGCCTATCAAAAAGCTATGAACAGATTGTCAGTAAAGTTGGAGGCCAGATAGGATATGCACCGAGGAAGAAGTTGTTTAATTGTGGAGGTGATTGGTAAAGCACATATCTCCGCCAACGTAGACGGCTCACAAAGTTATGAACCAATGTTCACGAAACTTGGTGGGCAGATAGGATATGCACCATGGTAGAAGCAATTAAATTGAGGAGGCAATCGGTAGAGCGCATGCCTCCGCCAGCTTAGGAGGAGATACAGTACACACTTTCCAGTGCCCCTCATCGTTACCTCCCCCAACGAAGTTGGGCGGAGGTTATGTTTTTGCCTCTGTTTGTCTGATTTTCTGTAAACAAAAATATTTCAAAATGTATGAACTGATGACCACGAAATTTGGTGAGCAGATATAATATGCTCCAAGTAAGAAGTGATTAATTATTGGAGACGATCAATAGAGCGCATACTTCCGGCAGCGTAGGCGGCTCTCAAATTTATGAACTAATTTTAACGAAATATGTTGTATATTATTAAACTAAATTTAATGATCTTCCACATGCATATACTCTAATCATCTAATGTATGCTCTAGGCCATAGCGGAACCTATTTTGTTTACATTTCATCCTTATGCCGGTATCACACGAGAGTCTTTATAGTCAACATTCGATGATCAAAAAATTTCTGGCAACATTTCTGGAATAGTTTGTGCTGGTATCGGAAACTAGACTGATGATAGATGAATTTAAGTAACATTAAAATATATAATGTTTACCTCATAAGATGCCAGACCAGTGTTGAGGATAAATGTTGAGTGAAAAAAGCGCTCGTGTGATACCGACGTGCCTTGGAGTTAACACGGCCCCCAAGCTTGGACTTGTTTATTCTAATGTAATATTATTGTATGAACATTTTTATGTTCAGAATATGTTGTGGGAGCGTGAGAAGCTCCCTAGGGGGCATGTGAGTGTATTAAAACCGGGATCCCCAGACGGAGTGGTTCTGCCATTTTGGGAAGTCAGCAAGCGACGATCCAACTGCATGTTGTCTAGTGCATTTTCTTCCGACTGTGCCATGTTCAACGATCGTAATTCACAGGCTGTAAAAATGTATATCTGGAGGGTGTATTAGATGTAAGCAATGAAGTCAACAACATGCATGATGTCTTCAATACATTTAAAGATTTGGATTTTTTTCCAAGGAATTTACAACCAACTGGTACAGAATGTGGTGTGAGTCTGGTACACTATCATCTGCACCACAAAGACTCTCCCATTAATAATAAAATAGCTATATGGTATTTAATTATTTTACTGAAAGAAACGCCTTTCTGCGAAAAGAGAGATGGATAGAATGTATTCCACTTTAGAAGTGAGATAGTCAAAGAATTTTGGATAGTCAGTAGAATTAGGAGAGAGATAAACAGCGCAGATATATTTAGTTTGAGAGTGACAAGAAAGCTTTATCCAGAGAGTTGAGAATTCAGAAGAGTTAAAGTTGGAAACACGAGAAAAAGCAAGATTGTTGTGCATATATATGCAACATCCACCTTTGACTTGAAACTGCAATGGTGGAGTGAGACTGATTGTTAGTGGGCCGTGTCATAGTAGCCTAGACAACATGTCTCCCCAGACCCATGCTTTTGGGGGAAGGGGAAGTAAAACTTCTCAGGACGTTGCCCGGGTCATGCTGAAGGAGCGTCTGGGTACGTTTCCCGATCTTTAAGGGTTAATCACCTTAACCCCTTGAGGATCATGACACGTTTTGACAGTATATTTTAGTAATCACCAGGCAATTCTATGCAGCTTAGGAAGGATCTGTGAGAAATACAAGGGAATAGACTGTCTCAATAAAACCTCTGACTTCCATATTCCCTTCCTAATCCGAATAAAATTGTCTAATATTTGTCAGAATAATCTGCAAAATGCGTCAATAAACCTCACAGGGTTAACCCTTTCGGTGTGAACGTTGTGTTTTATATTTTATAGTGTATTTCAAGGATATTATGAATCTTAGGAAGGATCTGTGGTAGTTAAAAGGGTTAATTGAGATAGCTTGTAGTCTTTAAATTGCTAGACATCCTTCATAAGCTGAGAAAAAACATCTAATAGTAGCCAGAATAAATTCAAAAGGACGTCACCCGCACTAAGAGGGTTAAGAGTATTATAGGCCTCAATGGAAATATACATATTTTGGAGCTATAATTTCGCCACCATTATAATTATGATTCATAAGAAAACCGTTCCAGTTGATGTACTGTGGCTGCAAAGAGGTTCAATCTTCAGCACCATTATTCGTGCATCACTTTCTAGCAATACATATATTATCCAAATATTATTGCAAACACAAATTGCATTGAGTAATCTTGAAAGAATAGTGCACAGTTGAAAATGAGAAATAACAAATGAACAGATTAATTCTTCTTTTTTAATATTATCTCAACTGTTCAAAATATATTGTCATTGTTTTGATCTATATCACGGTGCTGTGAGAAGGTTTTGTTAACCTTGGGAAGGACGCTTAAGGGGAGAGTTTTAGTTTACTCCCTAGACCTCCACCAAGCAAAAAAATAAATAAATAAATAAATACAAAAATAAAATACCCCCTTGACCCCCCTTCGATATAAATTTGAAAACATTTCGGTAGAAAAATGTCCCGCCGAAGGCCAGTACCTCCTAAATTACAGGCTCGCTATCGCTCGCCAGAAATATATCAAAACCTAAATGGCACGAAAGATCTTAAAATTGACACAAATGTTGCAAAAGGTCTTACAATCGACAAACTAATGGGGAAAGCGTCTTACGATAGACATACTAATGCGGCTAAGCATGAGAGAGAAGGGAGTCCTAAAAAAATACCTTAAGTGAAAATCTCCCCTGTCTCAAGACAAATGGAAATATATAAATGTTAATGAAAATGTAACACTGATATACTGCGAAGCTTCTTTAAGCTTTACATTATAGGAATGTAACACTGATATACTGCGAAGCTTCTTTAAGCTTTACAGTATAGGAATGTAACACTGATATACTGCGAAGCTTCTTTAAGCTTTACAGTATAGGAATGTAACACTGATATACTGCGAAGCTTCTTTAAGCTTTACAGTATAGGAAGGGGTAGAAATACAGACTTTCAATTTGATACTCCATGTCTGAGTGGTCATTCCAGCGCTACAAGTTTTTGTGTGTCCATGTCACAGCCTCGGGAGTGTAGGCTGTTCAGTAGCCTGTAACTCTTGTGAGGCCCCGAGATTATCTATTGAAGCTTCGTGATGTCGGGTGCTTCATATGTGTCGCAGTAGATGGTCTCAGTGCACATTCAAGGTGTTGGTTGCTTCCTTTCTGCCACACTAGATTGACACCTTATTTATACACGTCACTTGGTTTGGAGAGAGCAGCTATACGGTCGTTCACAGCATCTTTGAATATAGACAGGCATTTTCTATGCTATGAATTGGTGACGATATAGGGAGTATTTCTTGACGTGTCGGTATAGCCAGGATACTTGTAGAACAGCAGGAACGATCAGATCACCTCAGAAAAACACCCTGACGTTTGGGGTGGACTAGATCTGAGGTACTTTTGGTCGGCAGTCCACGACGCTAGCCACTGTGCCATTGCTTTACGTATCCAGTAGTCCCTTTATCAGAGTTAGTCTAAACATATCGGTCAAATTGCGACATTTACTTTATTTTCGACGGTCCAGTTGATTAATTGATCCGTATAAGTCTTTCCAAAGCTGAATAATATAATGTGATCAAAATTGTCAAAAAATGTGCAGAAATACATATTTGAGAGATGATAGTTCTTTAACTATTCTTTGCGATAGATACAATCGTATAGCGTAAGCAAGCAAAATATATGTAAAGGGAATTCAATCTATATCTATATCTTCTATAATTTCTAGCCACCCAGGACTTGGCTATAAGGCCCAATATTTATATTGCGGGAGCAGACAGGTGTTCAAAACATAATTAATTTTCAATATAATTTTAGTGATATATTTCTTCCGATCATCGCCTACCTCCCTTATTCTACAGATTAAGTTAATTCTGTTTTCTCCGTAAATCAAAGTCTTGTCTGATCCGGGGATGAACAGCAGCTTCCTCGCCCACAATAAATCACACAACCTATGCACTTATTTTACTTACTCTTACCGTTAACAATGTTGATCCTCTTCCTGGAGTTTATTTTGTATGAACAATAACTAATCATAAACCCTTTAGTATTGTTATTACATAAAAGCTTATACGGAAAATATATATTGAGAAGTTGACTTAGCATGTACTGTCAAAAATTACAACATTGAGAGTTTTTTACAAAACTTTCGTATCTCATAATATTCAGAGTTTATTTATGGTTCCATATAGGAATTATCAAGGAATTACTAAGCGCTTCTGTGGCTATCTCTCGTATTTTTGAGTGACAAGTACAGTTGACCAAAAAATATTGTACATAGTACAAAGGCCATATTGTCAGAAAATAATCACAAACAGCAAATATCAAATTTGGATTATTTATTTGTATAAAAGTCTTTCCAATAATTTCGTAAACTCCAATATCTGAAGCAACAAGTGGTCGGTAAGAAGATCAGGTGAAAGACAATGGCAACCCTGATATAATATTTGTGACCGACTGTTGACCCTCTAAATAGCACCGAAATCCATCGGACCACCTGCCGAATTTTTCTTCCTCTCCGATCAAGAAATAATTTGTCAAAGACAATCATCACAAACAACAGGAGGCGAGTGTTAAGTACGGCCCCTCTGCCTGAGTTACGAGATGAGGAGATCCTATCGCTTCAACCCGAGGTGACTCTGGAGTGCCTTCAACGAGGGGGTTGTTCGAGGAAAAAAACACTACAAAATACATATGATAGAGAAGATTATAATCACAACCTTCCATTCAACTATCAAGATTTTTGCCCCCAAGACATTCTGGAGGCTGAGGCTGATGATCGTAAACAAATTGTCGACGTTCCTCATGTTTTGCCTTGTGCATGTAAAACCATAAAGACGAAGCTTTAATAAATAAAACTATTATTTTATTATCTTATGTAGGCCTAAGATGTATAAATATAGTATACAGACATATCAATATAGACAAGACCATACTTAATAAGTTTAACATGACTAGAGAGATTGTAGAGAGGGCACTGGTAGATTATGTGCTGGTGACAAGGGAGAGATTGTGTAGACTGCTGGATGTGAATGTGCTGAGAGGTGAGGCGGAGGGTATGTCGGATCATTACCTGGTGGAGGGAAAGCTAAGAGTTAGGAGTTACAGGAGAATGAGAGACAAGCGTGAAGTAAGAGAGGTAATAAAAGTTAGTGAGTTAGAGAAGAGTGCAAAAGAGAGGGAGTACAAGGAAAGCCTAAATGAAAAGTGGATGGAAATGAGAGAGAAGTAGAGGTTGAATGGCAACAGTTTAAGGAAGGAGTGAAAGCAAGTGCAGAGGTAGTATGCGGTAAAAGGAAAGTAGGAGGCAGAGGTATCAGGAAGGGAAGCGAGTGGTGGAATGATACGAAGAGAAAGGCAGTTGAAGAGAAGAGACAGTGTTTTGAGACGGGTTTACAGGATGGTAGTGTTGAGGTATGAGAGAGGTACATGGAGAAAAGGAGAGAGGCAAAACGGAGAATTAGAGAAGCGAAAAAAGATGCAAACGAAAGGTGCGGTCTAAGGTTGAGTGAGAATTTCGAAGAACGAAAACGAAAGAAGATGTTCTGGAAGGAGGTAAATAGAGTAAGGAAAGAAGGACAAAAGAGGGAAGAGTCAGTGAAAGATGCAAATGGAGAATTACTAGTGGAAGGAGTTGAAGTGAGGAAAAAATATGCCGAGTATTTTAAATCTTTGTTAAATGCAAGAGATGGAAGAAAAGCAGTGATTGAAGCAGTAGTTAATGGAGATAGGTTACCCAGGCCACCCAGGTGGCAGGGAATGAATGAAAGGATTGAGAAAAATGAGGTGAAAGAAGCAGTGAAACAAATGAAAGCGGGAAAAGCAGCAGGTTTGGATGGTATTGTTGTGGAGTGTATAAAGAAGGGTGGAGATGTGATAATAGATTGGTTGGTGAGACTTTTCAATGTGTGCTTTGCTGTGTCAATGCTACCAAGAGACTGGAAGAGTGCATGTATTGTGCCGTTGTACAAGGGGAAGGGAGATCGGCAGGAGTGTTCAAGTTATAGAGGTATTAGTTTATTGTCAGCGGTTGGAAAGCTGTATGGCAGGGTGTTGATAGAGAGGCTAATAAAGTGTACGGAAGTTGCAATAGGAGAAAAACAATGCGGTTTTAGGAGGGGAAGAGGGTGCGTGGATCCGATGTTTGCAGTAAGACAGTTATGCGAGAAGTATTTAGAGAAGCATAAGGAGATATTTTGGGCTTTTATGGATTTGGAAAAAACATATGATTGTGTAGATCGTGAAGCAATGTGGAAGGTGTTAAGGATTTATGAAATTGGAGGAAATTTGTTGGAAGCAGTTAAGAGTTTTTATGAAGGGAGCAGAGCATGTGTTAGAGTAGGAAATGGTGAGTTGAGTTAATGGTTTGAGGTAAAGGTAGGTTTGTGACAGGGTTGTGTAATGTCACCATGGCTGTTTAATATGTTTATGGATGGTGTGGTGAGGGAGGTGAAAATGAGAACTATGGGAAGAGGATTGGGTTTTTCTTGTTTCTTGTTTGCGTTCAGGGCACCTCAGGTGAGATGACCACCCGCTACGGCCCTACCTCGCTTCCACTGGCCACACAACAAAGGAGTTAATGCCCGGCGGGTTAACATTAAGTAAATACTGGCCACATAACAAGTTAGTTAATGGATATGCCCTGTGGGCTATTGACAAGTTATTCACTAGGCACCAAAATACAATTCAATTAAAAACACTAGGCCAGGAGCGAGCGGGCCTCAGGCTGCTAACCAAAGTCCGAGCAGCCGAGGAACAAGGGCCATAGCTATGTCGCGAAGGGAGGTGCCCTTATCGTGCCAATCCAAGGCGTCCAGTAGCATACGAAGGAAGGAATCACCAGTAGTAGAAGGACAAAGAATAACGGCGGGGTGAGGGACAGCACAGGCAGCATAAGAGAGGCGACGGGAGGGCGATTTGACATGGGCCGACTCAGGGGGGCCACCCACAGGGTCAGCACTGGCGGGTGGCAGAGACTGTAGAGTGGCACCAGCAGTGTCAAGTTCCGGGACGGGAGGCCGGCTGGGGACAGGGTAGCCACCACCACGAGCGCGAGGAGAGCGTTGGAGAAGGGGACCCGGCGACTGAGCTCTATGAACCACCACAGCTGCCGGGGACAGAGGCCGATGAGTGACCCTCAGGTCTTGAAACCCCTCAGCCGGCAGCACCTCCTCTGATTGCAATTCATCTTTCAAAACGACATAGCGATTATGAACAGCTGTATGCTCCAACCTCGTAGGCAACCGCCGGTCCTCCACCAGAGACGGGGCAGACGGAGGGGGAGGCCTCCTGGCACCACGCCGAGGGTTGAGGTCTCGAAGCTTCCCATTCATCTCTTCCAATCCAAGGCGACCACCACGATATGTGGCATGCAGGTCCCGGGCCGCCTGTAGAACACTGCAGTCCCCGACGTCACCCGGTGCCGCCCACCACAAAAGAAGCAGCTCTCCGCATTAGGGCACGTCTTCCCATCAGCCTTCTCCGGATGAAATCCACCACAATTAGCACATCTGACTTTGTTCCTGCAGGACGCGACCCCATGGGAGAAGTGATGACAGTTGTAACACCGGAGGAGGGGGAAGGTATACCTCTCCACCCGGAAACTGACATGCCCAATGACCACTCTGCCCGGTAACTTGGAACCCAAGAAGCGTAGGCGGGACTTGACCGAAGGAACCAAGTCCACCCCACCTTCAGCCCGAGTCCGCATTCGTTGCACCTCCAGTAGTTCAGCCGGATTTGTCCCCAAAACCCTCAAGGACTCAAGGACTGCAAGAGGTCACCCTCCAGGATGGATGTCGCTACAGGACCAATCTTGCCGTACACATACTGGCCACCAGCCGGGGAAGCCAAGACCTTACAGGTGACATCCCAATCACCCAACTTTACCATCTTCTCAGGGGGCGTGGGAAGAGAGGAGAGACAGTTCCACAGTAGCCCCACACACGCCGACAAGCCCGTCCCAGGAACCCTCACTTCTCCCTCAATCGCATTTTTTTTTTTGTTTTTTTTTTTTTTATATATTCCAACTACTCCCTCTCGGCCATAGGCTGATAGCCTTTATACTCTACCGCTGAACAAGGTGAGGCCCGTGAGGTCTTGTTCCAGCCTAGGGAGTGAGACATGCGAAGCACCTATTCACGGCTCGAACCCAACTCCATCTCTGAAGCTGCTTCGCCTCTGCGCTTCACAGTCTCACTCCCCCAGGCTCGGACCCTCACTCTCACTATTGAGCAATTAACTCACTAGGCATTGCCCCCCTGTAGCATATTTTGAATATGGGAATATTCATACAGTGCTATTTAATCAGGGAACAATGAGGGTATTTTGTTTTGGCATTTCGGTGTGCTGTGGTAATGCACTGAAATTAGGTACAGCACAAATTCCATCCCAATAATATCTTCCCATTGACATATTGGGATTCGAACCCGGGTCCATTGGATTACCAGTCCAGTGGCAAGACCACTCTGCCACACCTCCCCTAATTACTTGCCAAAAGGTGCCTCATTGATGGCCTTCGTCACCGCCGCCGGCCGACTAAACACCAGACGGCGCGCCTTCTCCTGGAAGAGGTAGTGGACCACCCTACCACCAGCCACATGGGCAGCAGGGACCCCATCTCCTCCACCTGCAGCCGGCACGTCAGAGTCTACATCACCGCCGGGACCACGAGCGGGCGATCCAGCATGGCGTTTTCTGCTGAGAACAGGGTCCCCGGCGCCATCAGAGAGGTCACTTGACGACTGGTCGCACTTTGTAGAGAACGGAGAGGACTCCATCACCAGCGACCCGGCACCAGCCGACATCACAGCGCCGGTCCCGCCAGTACCGCCACCAAAATGATGGTAAACAAAGTCTTCATTGTCGATCTTCCGCGGACCCACTTGACGGCGAGATCCAGTTCCTGCCCACCATACACTAAGCACAACACCGCACACAAAAGGGCAATGTAACATAGTCCAATTCCGCAAGTGGACAAAGGACGACCGATGAGGAACGGACGTCCACACCGTACAGCAGTCGAAAACGTAGTGGATTGGGTTTAGTAGGAAAGAATGGTAGAGATTGGGAGTTGAATTAGTTGCTGTTTGCTGATGACACAGCGTTGGTGGCGGATTCTGAGGAGAAACTGCAGTGGGTAGTCATAGAGTTTGGTGTGGCTTGTGGAAGGAGGAAACTGAAGGTGAACGTCAATAAAAGTAAAGTAATGGTGTGTAATAGAGGTGATCATAGGGTGAATCTAGACGTGAGGCTGAATGGGGAAATATTGGAACAAGTAGAGTGTTTTAAATATCTAGGAGGAACAATAAGCAGGAGTGGAGGTATGGAAATGGAGGTAAAACAGAGAGTGTGTGAAGGAAGGAAGGTTTTCGGAGCAATGGGAAGCATGTGAAAGACGAGAAATCTTGGAATGAAAGTAAAAAGTGCAATGTATCAAGGAATTGTTGTGCCAACAGTGATGTATGGGGCTGAGACATGGGCTCTGAAGGAAAAGGAGAGAAGAAAGCTTGATGTGATGGAGATGAGCTGCTTGAGAAGTATGTGTGGAGTTACTCGTAGAGACAGATTGAGGAATGAAGAGATACATAGGAGAGTGGGGCAGCAGGAACAATTGTCAGCCAGAGTGGACAGAAGGGTGCTGAGCTGGTATGGTCATGTTGAATGAATGGAAGATGAAAGCCTTACAAAAAGAATATGTGAGTCAGTTACAAGGGGAGATAGAAGGGCAGGAAGACCCCATTGAGATGGAGAGACTGTGTAAGGCAAGCTTTGGATGATAGAGGAATGACTATAGATCAGGCAAGAGAAGTGGTAATAAACAGGAATGAATGGAGAATGCTTGTGAATAGATGAGTGAACACGTGGTCATTTGGGGGAAGGGGTCCGGCGCAAGTTGGACTAGATAATAGTCCATCAGGCGCCTGGCCCAGGGAGACGATTAATATGAAGGGTGCGCCTGGAAGTGTGGTGGGCAGGCTTGTGGTGGTAGGGCTTCGCTGCATGTCTGCCTACCGAGATCGGAACCTCTTCGGGTGGTCGGGGGAGTGCTGGAGGGACCTTGGTGACCCTGGTCTCTGGGTCTTCTCCTGGATGACCTAGATATGTGTGAATTTGTAGTTTGTTTTTGTGTGTTCGTTGTTTTGTGTTGTCTCTGTTCTTGCTCTGTCTTGAGTCGGCCAACCCCCCCCCCCCCCTCCCCCCCAAAAAAAAGAGAAAAAAACAATAGGAAAAGTGGGGATTGGGCCTGAGTAAATAGATAGATAGATAGAATTATTCTGAAAAAATCTGCTATAACTGCAATACCACTATGTCAAGTTGCTAATGCTGATTTAAAAAAATCTTATATATGTGTGCTTTCGTAGTTTAGCAATAGGACTCGCCAAAAACTCTTTCATCAATAACAACAAATGCTCTTAACTTCTAACTATCTCTTCTCAAGTTTTTTGGCATCTATCCCAAAACCTCTCCAACAATTTCACTTCCCCGATTTTCCCTCCTCGTTTCCACTCTGATGGTACCACCATCACTTCTTCCTCTGACAAAGCTGAACCCTCCACTCAAACTTTTGCTAAAAAACTCCACCTTGGATGCTTCTGGAGCTACTCCTCCTTCTCCACCCCCGTCCTCTTAACTACTTATACCCAATATCATAATCTCTTCTGAGGATGTATTTTCCGCCCTCTCTGAGCTTAATAGTAAGAAGGCTTACGGACCTTAATTTTGTACTGACTCCCAGCCAAGGCAAACTGTTTCATCTGTCTTTCTTCTTTCTTGAAGTTTCAACCTGTCCCAAAGAATGGTGACTGCTCTCAACCTTCCAAATATCGCCCAATTGCTCTCATTTCTTGCATCTCTAAAGTTTTTTAAAGTATTCTTAATTCAAAATTTATTAAGCATTTACCTTCCCATAATCTACTTTCAGATCGCCAGTATGGTTGCCGGCTCTATAGTGTAGTGGAGAACGTCTCGGACTCCCACCCCGGGTGACCCGAGTTCAATTCCACGCTCAGGTATGAAGATTTTTCGCATACACTTGTAGCCAGTACCATTTCCCTTGATCAAGGAAATGGGAAATAGTGTCTGGCAATAAACTTTGGTCGGGCGCTATTGAATCTCGGAGCGAGGGCTAGAGAGATATGGCGCTCTATAAGTAACCTGAACATTATTATTATTATTACTGGTGATCTCCTTGCTTATCTTACTCACTCTTGGTCATCCTCCCTTCCGGACTTCGGTGAGACTTTTTGTATTGTGTTAGACATATTGAAAGCCTTTGATTGAGTCTGGCACACATACAAATCTTTAATTTCCAAACTACCCTCCTTCGAGGTCTATCCCTCTATCTGTGCCTTTGTATCAAATTTCATTTTTTACCATTCCATAGATGAAGCTGTGGATAGCCATCGCTCACTTCCTCAACCTATCAACTCCGGTGTTCCTCAAGGTTCTGTCCTGTCTCCAGTTCTCTTTCTAATCTTCATTAACGATCTACTCAACTGTACCTCTAGTCCTCTCCACTCATATGCTAATGGACTACGTTACACTATTCAACTAATTTTTCACAACAACCAAGCACACAATCACTCCAAAAGTCACATGACAAGGCCATAGCACGCCTATCTTCTGATCTATCAATTATTTATGATTGCAATCTTCTACAAGACTATCAATTACTCTTCAACAATAAACAAATCAACTCTTCATCTTCTCTCAATATTCTTGGTGTAACTTTTTCATCCGACCATTCTTGGAAAGATTAATATTGTTTTTGCTAAAACAGCTTCCCAGAAGTTAGATGTGCTCAATTGTCTCCGTGGGTTCTTCACCCCCGCACAGCTTCTTGCTCTGTATAGGGGCACAGTGCGCCCATGTATTGAGTATTGTTTACATGTGTGTGGAGGTTACATCCCTCACCCATACCTCACTTCTCAAAAGAGTAGAGTCAAAAGCATTTCGCCTCATCAACTCATTTCCTATTACTAATTCCCTACAATCTCTTTCTATAGGCCACAATGTTGCATCACTTTCACTCTTCTATCGCTATTACAACAATCAGTGTGCAGTGCATACCCCTTCCCTTGTCGAGAGTGTGAGGCACCCGCCTTTCAATGCAGTCCCACTCCTATTCTGTCCAGCTCTCAAACCCAAGAATTAGCACATTTTCGATTTTTTTTTATTTTTTTTACTTAACAAGTGGACTCTGGAACTCTCTCCCTAAATCAATATTTCCTTTATCATGACTTAGACTGCTTTAAACTCCATGTGTCCAGTCCTTTAGACTCCAATGTCCTTTGAATTTGTCTCTCTATCACTCCTTTGGCTTTGGGGGAGACACTCGTTACAGGTAGTCTGCCTTTTGTCTCCTTCATAAACATAGAATAACATAATACTCTTTAGGTTACCACAAAAGATGAGGAAAGGATTTGGGATTTTTTTTATTTTAATACCACGAATTTTCAGTGTTTTTTATAAACAAAATTGGTCATTTGCATCAATGTTTGTAATTAATTTGAAATCTCGGGAAAACCTATTTTCTCCATTAGGCCTATCGATCGATGTTGAGACACCTCGCTCCCCGATAGTGATTTGAAAAGACATTAGCCTAACCTAACAACCTTACCTAACCTAACCTAGTATTATGGGTGGGGGCTGCCGCCCCCACACTCCCGCTGGTTGAGTACTAATCCCTTCATAAAAAAAATAAAAAATTGGCTGTCGATTATACGGTGACAAAAAAGTCGATGAAGTCTATGGTGTTTACTCTGCAATCTTCAGCTTGATTGTACATTGATAACGGGAAAGTACCGTATTGACAACCTTGTTACGAAAATTAAATTTTAGTACCATACTTTTATATTAGGCTTTTACGAGGGTTTAACACATTTTCATATGATCTTTAGAGTTATCGATGACTGAAAGTACCGTATTGACAACCTTGTTACGAAAAATAAATTTTAGTACCATACTTTTTTATTAGGTTTTGCCGAGGGTTAAAACAAATTTTCTTATGATCTTTAGAGCATATAGATTCAATATTTATCTTCAAATATATCAACAAAATTCGTGGTATTAAAATAACATTGAACCAGGATTTGTATTAATTATTTTGTAATAATATTTGATTATGTGTTGGTAGGATATTTTTGTTATCAATCCGTTGTACTAGAAATCTAACACTGATTAAACTGATACCAAACAACACTGTTTTGTGTTCATCAATAAAGGAGATAGAGAGAAAGGTAGATAGATAGATAGGAACAGGGGAAGAGGTCGGTAGATGAGAATCACATAATAAACTGTGAAGAGAAACGAGATCCCAAAATGATCAATATGAGAAATAAATGTATCAGAATGATCAATTGTGGCCCGTAGAGATCGCTACCTACATTAAAATCACTTCGCGGCAGACAGGTTGTATTGGGGGCTTCTAGTTTTGTTTGTAGTGGTAGTAGTTGTGATTGTGGTAGGTGCAGTGGTGGTGGTGATTGTGATAGTGGTAGGTGATTGGTAATATTTGGGTGAAGAGTCGAGTGTGGGACTGCCGTACATAGTGTCGTTTGGCCGTTTTCCCTAGTTATGCCGCCATCGTCTGTCACTGGGTATGTCGTCCTGAGCTGTGCCATTTTGGGTAAATGTTTATCACCAACCAGTGACGAGTTTTTCAGGTTATTTTTTGTTGTTTTTTATGTTTACTTTGATATACAGTGTTGTTTAATACCAAGGACTGTCTCATTTTACTATTTTCCCATTATCCATCAATCTTAAGACACGGCCCCCGATAGTGGGGAGGGCTACGAAGATCAGGGAAATTGCGGGGTAAAAGGCGTAAATAAAAGGGTAAAAATTGGAAGAACTCTGAAAATACAATATTTAAAAGTAATAAAACCTGAAAATGGAAAAACCCGAGCCAAGTTTTGACCAAACTTGGCTCGGGTTTTTCAATTTTTCAGAGTCCAAAATCACAGTAACCTCATTTCGAAAGTTGGCTTGTTTTTTTTGTTTTTCAACGTGGATAAAGCCAGTAAGAATGTGGTTAAAATTAGCCTAACCTAAGTTAACCTAACCTAACCTAACCTAGTATGATGGGTAGGGGCTGCCGCCCCCCCCCGCCCCCGCTAAATCCATGAAATCCGAGCCAAGTTTTGTCATTAACCTAACCAAACAAGCTAACCTAACCTAACCTAGTATTATGGGGTTAACATTAGCCTAACCTAACCTAACCTAACCTAACCTAGTATTATGGGTGGCGGCTCCCGCCCCCCCCCCCCCCCCCCCGCTAAATCCCTTAAATCCGAGCCTACTTTTGCCAAAAAAAAACGAGCCAACTTTCGAAATGAGGTCACTGTGATTTTTTACTCTGAAAAATTGAAAAACCCAAGCCAAGTTTGGTCAAAACTTGGCTCGGGTTTTTCCATTTTCAGGTTTTGTTACTTTTAAATATTGTATTTTCAGAGTTCTTCCAATATTACCCCTTTATTTACGGCTTTTACCCAGCAATTTCCCTGATCTTCACTATCGGCCCGTGTCTTAAGATTGATGGATAATGGGAAAATAGTAAAATGCGACAGTCCTTGGTATTAAACAACACTGTATATCAAAGAAAAAACCATCTTCAGACTGATCCGGTAAATAAAAATACCAAAGTACAACAAATTACCTGAAAAACTCGTAGCACATACCACCACGACCTCCATGTTAGGGCTCCATCTTCAAACTGAGCCCGCCCGGGCCGGCGAGGGGCGTGGCGCGTGACGTGACGACTGAAAGACTGTGTAATTGGTTGATAATTTGATGGAAGGCTGTGATTCGTTCCATAAGTGACGGGAAGCATTGTGATTGGTTCATGCTATGGTTCATGATTCCTAAAAAGACCGCTAGGTGTAGTGACGTTCGACTGAAAGATTGAGGGTAAGAGCTCCCAAACGACAGCCATTGTGTACTATTGCGCCGCGGCCATCGACAGGGAAGTATTTTTTAAAGTTTTTCGTATTTCACTTACAGTATAACGAATTTGCGACGGTAAGTACATATACACCAACAAAGTATCGTTCATGAAAGTGATAACACACTAATAATCATCGATGGGGCCCGTCACTGGTTGGTCGGTAACTTAAACCCCATTTTGTGCCCTGCCATCGTACACCATGACGTAGTCATGGGTTCGTCATAGGTCCGTCGTTGATCGTCCTCTTACCCTGGTTACATCGTCTTCCCACGGTCGTCCCACGCTAAAATCTTGCCCATTTTTCCCAGATTCACGACGCTTTTCACCATCGTGGATGTCGTGACCAAGATCGGTTATGTGTGAAAGCCTGTTTATAGCCTGTAGATTCAATCGCTCAGAATGATGAAGCTATCCTGGGCCATCTTACTCGAGATTGCAAGTGAAGTAACGTAGACCTACGGCGCTTCGTTGTATCTCATTGGTTCATAGTACCCTTGACATCTCGAAGCCCCAACGCCATTGTCTTGCTGTCTCATCCCACAACTTCGGACATCTCTCTCTCTCTCAAATGCCACCTATTGAGCTTATCACTCACTAGTCACTGATTCCTATCGCACATACTGAATATAGGAATATTCATACAATGCTAATATACAGGGTGTTTCATAAATACCTTTCATAAATTTCAGAATGAATAGACCTAGCAATAATAAATATACTTTACTATGTGACGGTTTTGGAAATTTCTCATATTTACCGGAATATTACACATTTTAGTTTAAATAGGAATGTCTAGGGGATGAAAACGATCAGTAAATTACCATCACCTCAATTACTTTATTTTGTCATAAATGTTTGAACATCAATGTATTTTACAGTATTTACAATAGTTGCTCGAAGTTTCTCCCACCCTCGTTGATACAGGCTCTGGGCTCGGCGCATAAGAGACTGTCGCACTCTTTCAAATATCCCTGGTGTGTTTCTTACTTCTCTGCATGCCTCTTGAACTCGTTGTCACAGTTGCTGACGGGTGTTGATTTGTGTAGCATACACCCTGCTCTTCAAGTGACAAAATAAAGTAATTGAGGTGATGGTAATCTACTGATTGTGTTCATCCCCTAGACTTTCCTATTTAAACTAAAATGTGTAATATCCCGGTAAATATGAGAAATTTTCAAAACCGTCACATAGTAAAGTATATTTATTATTGCTAGGTCTATTCATTCTGAAATTTATGAAAGGTATTTATGAAACACCTTGTATATTGGAAACGGCGAGGGTATTTTAATGACATGGCAGTGGGCCTGAGGTTTTCTACTGAAACCATGTATAGCATAAATTCAATGACAATAATATTTTCTCATTGACACATCTGGATTTGAACCCGGGGCCTTAAGATTACGAGTCTAGCAACAAAATAATTTCACCACACCAAACAAATATTTAACTGAACTCAACATCTTATAACAATGTCATATTGTTTTGTTTTTTAATTATTTGGCGGTTAATAAGGCCAAAATAAAATTAACCCAACAGATTTTAGTGGATATGTGTCATCGATTGTTTTCTGATGAATATCGTTAGGAAGAACTTTTCAATCACTTTTTCTCAGCCAGTTCCGATGTGACGTGCTTTTCTTTCCCGTGCAATTGTGACAGGTTAAAACAGCCCATATGCCTATCATTTGAACAAAAATCAGTTAAATCACGACTGTATTTCGATATAGCGTTAGCGAGCCTAACCTACCACTACTTATAATAATACTAATGGAGAAAATAACTATAAATAACAATAATTTGGTGGGATAAAGAATAAAATCTACTCGCTGGTGTAGTGACTAGCGTCTTGGACTTCCACCCAGAAGGTCCCAGGATTGCGCCCACGCTCGGCGCATTAAAGATTTTTCACAAGCACTGAGTCGTTACCGTCCCTCATGAGCAAGGGAATGTGGTAGTAGTAGAGGACCCCAATGGAAATACGCCTAATCGGCCTTATTGGGCTATCCTTAGCTGGCTTAGCATGCGCTAGCTTTAACCCTTGTCTAGCGGGGGGTTTTGGGCTTATTTGGGCATATTCAGGCCCTCCTGAATGATAAATCAAGTATTTGCATGAAAAGGAATGTATTCAGCAAAAACCTAGGCGCTAAAAGCTTCAAAATGAGACACAGAACGAGCTACGTAGCACTCGTGGTTCTCATACAATGGTACCAGTAACATGGGAGTTTAGCGTATAGCGGAATATTTTCCCAGCTATGCTCACTACTGGCTACACTGCCGCCCTCTCGAGAACACAGAAAACATGAGTTAATGGGCGGCGGTAAGCCCTGGGAATCGGCTGTCTGGCCCGCTGCGCTCCCGGCCATTTGCACTCGATTTTAACCCTTTAAAAGCCTTAATAATGCTCCTAACTTGCTGCAAATTGGAGGCGGCTTAAGTCCGCCCCCGATCTTTAAGGGTTAAGAACTATTATTATTATTTGTTATGCCCTGATTTTATGCAGGATTAACATTTAGATATGGTGAGTTCTACTCCACTGGGACTTCCAACTTCAAATATGCACATATAATATGAAAGGAAAGCAGAGGATAAGATATCACAAGATATGGTTTAATAATACAGCTTTATTTCTCTCGCACTATATAGGAGAAATAATCTGAAACTGAAACATATAGAAAGACACGTATCACTGCCAGTGATAAATAGCACTATATGGTATCACTGACTCCGAGCACAGTCGCGGAGCTAGATAGGGAGCACTTCTTGGAGAACAACTTCACTAAATCTTCGAGATAGTTTTTAAGACACTCGAGTAGATGATGGGGTAGTATTTCTTGGTAGTGAGTGACTACTGTCGCTTTCTGTAGAACTGTCACGCTGTTTAAAATTCAAGGTCAAGCACCCCTATGTGTATGCGGCGGGGTCCCATAGAAACTGGGGCGTCACGGGTAGACTCTAAAATATTTCCTTGGCACTTTGATAAATTCGGCTGAGTCCTTGAAGCCGAAATAATAGAGAAAAATGTATAAATTCAAATTAGATTCACTGATGGATGGTAAGTTATTGACCCGTCTCACTCATACTATAGGGAAGTACAACTCGTAGCTTTAGGACCCGCTTATTAAGTCCAGAGCGGATTTATACATGTTTAAGCCACTTTTGGAAGGGACTCTGCTTATTTTAAACACTCGATACTTTACCCACTAGTTATCACTCTATCTTCTTCTCATGGTCTTCCGGCGTGGTAACTTCTGGATCTGGATGGATGTCTCCGGTGAACACTTCTGGAGGTGATTGGTTCTCGTTGGCTGCTTCCCTGTAGGCCGTCTAGGTTGGCCGGCTGTGTGAAGTATTTACAGATGGGTTAATTGGGCTTGAGATCTTAAGTATGGCTCCGCAACATATAGTAACCGTCTGGCGAATTACTGTTGGGCACCATACCGAACTAATGCAAGTATTTCAGAGGTAGGAGAAACTACTTGACTGTTCTGTCCAGTATATCAACTGTTGATGAAGTCCTGTTAGGGTACTCTCGGACTAGGATCTTAAATATCGAGTCTTATGTGGTCGATATCGGACGAACGCAGTAATTTCGTGGAAGTGATCTTACTGTCTGCCCTGATCTTTATGAGAGGTTCGGGGGACCCGGGGCGGTGTTTAAACCTTTAAGTTTCACAGTCATATGGGAGGCCACAGACTCAGTGTACCAAGGACTTGTCTCTGCAGAGTGCCTGTGAGGGTATCTCGCCAAGCCCTATCTCTAACACAGCGGTCTCAGAGGTTTTGAGATTACCTGTGCCAAGTGGCAGTGTTCACTTTTAACAGGGAACCAATAGAGAGGGCAGCTGGCCGTAGTCTCTCTACTTTTCACTGTCGAAAGTGGGACCTCGCGGGGGAGCCTTACGTTACGTCGGCAGGCCGAACGATAACAAAGTTTCTCAACAAGGACACTGGAGTTTCCGGCAGTGTTCACTTTACCACAGGGAACTAATAGAGAGGGCGGCAGGCCGTAGTCTCTCTACTTTTCACTGTAGATAAGTGGAACCTCGCGGAGGAGTCTATGTCACGTCGGCAGGCCGAACGATGATAACGTTCCTCAACAAGGACACTGGGGTTTCCCACTCTAGAGTTATTGTGACAAGCCACAACTGTCGACAACTTGTAGTCTCAGAAGGAATATCGGCAGGCCGTATACATCCTTCACTAAACTAGCTAGTCACCGCCTAAGTAGGATATCTACGTTAGCTAGACAGGCCTGGTTCTAACGAGATCCCTAGGATAGGGTTTGTGGTTAACGGGGACTGGTAGTCTTAGAAGGAATATCGGCAGGCCGTATACATCCTCCACTAGACTGACTAGTAACCGCCTAAGTAGGATATCTTCGTTATCTAGGCAGACCTGATTCTAACGAGATCCCTAGGATAGGGTTGGTGGATTAACGGGGACTGGTAGTCTTAGAAGGAATATCGGCAGGCCATAAAAATTATACATCCTTCACTAGACTGACTAGTAACCGCCTAAGTAGGATATCTACATTAGCTAGGCAGGCCTGATTCTAACGAGATCCCTAGGATAGGGTTGGTGGGTTAACGGGGATTGGTAGTCTTAGAAGGAATATCGGCAGGCCGTATACATCCTTCACTAGACCAACTAGTAACCGCCTAAGTAGGATCTCCAAGTTAGCTAGGCAGGCCTGATTCTTAACTTGGATCCCTAGTTTAGGGTTTTACAGACAGTATATAGACTTTTCGGCAGGCCGTACTAGTCCAACTGAACGGAGAGCAATGTTATGCTTTCTTAAGTGACTAACATTTTATGAAGCTTTCCAATTACCTGACTTTCCTCAAAAATCCTGAACTGGTATTGCGGATTACTGAGTGCACTCCTGTGATACCTTTAACACCTTACGAGCGGCCTATGCGGTTTATTTATATGTACCGCACAGCGGGGTGTTTTTAGCCAAAATAGGGCTGTTTACGTGATCATTTTCATGCCTAAATAAGACCCAGAACGTAAAACAAGTACCTATCCCTGAAAGGGCATAAACAGCTTTCGAATACACCATGGTACTTTATAATTCAGTATGTGTGAGTGAGAGAGGAGGGAGCTGAGATTCGTGTCAGGTTCGCCGCGGTGGTCTGGAGCAGTCATACGCTCGCTAGTCTCCTGCCACCACTTGTCTCTCTCTCTCAGCAACATTACGTGCTGAAATTGCCACTCGACCTATGTCGAGCGCCGCCACATAGTCCAGCTTTATTTAACTCGACTTATGTGGTGAGCCGCTAATTAAGGGTTAAGATGGTAAGGGCATGGGGAGTTCTCGTAGATGGGGTCCTTGAACCCTTCTTACACTGCTGGTCGGGTCTCCTTCAATAAAAGGTAATTACTCGGTGGTGGTATGATGAGTAAGGTCAATTAATGTCCCTAGAGTAGGCTACTTCATCAGAGTTAAGTTATAAAATCATAGGGGTCGGGGTTACTTCAATAGAACTCTGAAAAACAACAATAGTGGGGGAAATGAAGGAATTCCGAGTTTTTAGCTCTCGGGGAGGAATGGTGGTGCCGGGTGCATCGAAAGTGCGTCATGTGGACTGGACAGGTGAGGGTCGCAATGCATGGGAGACAATGTTATCCTTTCTCCCTCTTTCTCGTGGTGGTGTTGGCTGGGGTTTACTACTGGTCGTGGTTGATAGTATTTTTAGGCATCAGAACATATAGATCTCTCCCGGCATGGTGGTGTCTGCAGGGCTGTGTACGTATCAACCTTCCTGGTTCGGGTTGGTAGGCTTGTGTGTACACCAGGTGTGTACACCAGGTATTTAACGTCCTTCCTCTTTCTCGTGGTGGTGTTGGCTGGGTTTTACTACTGATCCTGGTTGATAGCAATTTTTGGTAAAAGAATATATAAATCTCTCTCGGCATGGTGGTGTCTACAGGCTGTGTACGTATCTATCTTCCTGGTTCATGTTGGTAGGCCTGCGTGTACACCAGGTATTTAAACGTCCGGAGCGCCCACTCTCGTGGCGCGGGAGCAGCAGATCTCCCGCGCTATTTTACCTGGGGACGAGGATTTTCAGGGGACTCTTATATAGAAAGAAGCAGGTGTGATTTGTATAACTAGTAATCTAGTTGAAGAATGTCAAAAAAAGGAATGTATGTCAAATGTGTGGACAACAATGTTCCGGGTTCTATTGAAGTATAGGTTCACATCTTATTGCAAAACAAAGTTTTCATACAGGCATACAATGGATTCATCTGGCATTGATTTCTTCGGTAGTGAAGATTCTTAACATTACTTCTCGATTCTTCTTTGAGTATATTGTGAGCTGGGAAGAACCGATAACACAACAATACATGGATTATTACTTCTCAAATCTCCCTTGAGTATATTATGAGTCAGGGGAAATAAATACACAGGAATACATGGTTGATCATAACGCTGGTCTATTTTGGTTATATAGGGTTATGTTAACATTATTTAAAATAGAATACAATTGTAAGGAAGTGAGTTCAACCGGCTTCAGAATGGCTGGCTAAATAATATCCTCCTTTTCGTGGGGGTATTATGTTTGATGTTTCGACCTGGTGTGCCGGGGCGTGGACTCGTGGGTGAGATCTGTCGTTCCGGCGTGACTTGACCCAGTGCCGCGACTCGTCGATTTGGGGTACTCTTCTTCGCCTTCTTCTAGGGTATGGGTGATGCCTCTGGTTGGCGTTTTCGCGGTATTTTACTTCCGTCCTCCCTATGTAAGGCCCGTCCCTGGGCCTGAAGTGTGAAAGTTAAGATGTTTCCCTCAGAGCTTGTTAAAGAGAGTTGTTGGAGGTACTTCCACCATTCCGTGGATCGGTCGTCTGGATTTTTGGTGGAGTGTATCTGGACAGTAATGTGAGCCTTGGTATTGGGTTGGTATGATGCTGTGAACATTTCGTCCGGGTATCTCTCGGGAGGACATTGGCGGCGCCGTCGGACCATTTCACTCTTGATAAATGGCGTAGTTGACATGGTGGCGGCTGAGGTAGAGAGGAAGTCGACAGGGGTGTTCTTCGTGGTTGAGTGAGCTGGCTGAATGACTTTTTTGGCTTCATCAGCTGGAAGGTCATGACCGCTTGCGGATGCGAAAGTAGCAGGTAAGCTGGTTGGTTGGCAGGGGGGCAAGTTTTGTGTGTATGGAGCGGAATTTGTGTTAGTTTCAGAGTGTATTTGATGGCTTTCTGGTTGCTGGAGAGGGAGAATTGTCTTTATTTGGTGTTGAGGGTATGGATGTGTGTCAGGAGTTTGGATTGCTGACAATGTCTGTGTGAATCGGTTGGGCGGTTTGCTTAATCGACCTCATTTAGTGCAAATAGTTCCGCGGAGAGGTGTTTCAGTACTGGTGGTGGATGAGGGTGGCGGGGATGCTGGTTTAGGATTGGGAGTGGACGGGGGAAGAGATAGAGTTTTTGGAGTATAATTTGAAGAGTGTGTTGACGTTGGAGATAGAGGCGTTTTTTGTATGGTCGAGGGAAATGGAGATGTAGTTGGAGGGGCTAGGCGAGGTGGTGATGTTGTTTGTCGGGGTAGTGGAAAGGAAGTTGAAGGTTGAGAGGGTGAATATGGGGTAAGGATAGGTGGGGAAGGCGAATTTTGCGGGGTGGTAGGGAGAGACATTGTTTTTGGCAGGTGAGGCGGAGAGGTTGGTGAGGTTATTTGAGGTGGAGATGATGTTGGTAGAGGGAGGGTTTGTTTTGAAATCGGCGGCACTTTAGCCTTGATGGGTAAAGGCTGGGAAAGATGATGCTGAGGGGAGGAAGAAGGTGATCTTGAAGTGGAGGGTGGAGGGGCAGAGGAGGAGCTTGACTTGGGGGGTGAGGTGAGTGATGACGTCGTTGGGCGGCGTTTCTTTGCAGGTGGTGAGGATGTTGGTGAGGATTCTGGAGAAGGGTGGGGCTGGGGGGAGTTTTTTTTTTTTAGTTGGGATTTGAAGGGTAGGGGAATAACGGATCGGTTTAGTTTTTCACGCGGTCTTAGTTTATAGCGGGAAGTGGTGGTTTTGGGGGCATTAATGGTAAAAGTTTTACATTTGTTAGCCTCTGAAGTAGAGAGGCTGGGAGTTGGTATGATGCTGTGAACATTTTGTCCGGGTATCTCATCCGGAGGACATTGGCGGCGCCGTCGGACCATTTCACTCTCTTGATCAATGGCGTAGTTGACATGGTGGCGGCTGAGGTAGAGAGGAAGTCGGCAGGGGTGTTCTTCGTGGTGGGGTGAGCTGGCTGAATGACCTTTTTGGCTTCATCAGCTGGAAGGTCATGACCTCTTGCGGACGCGAAAGTAGCAGGTAGGCTGGTTGGTTGGCAGGGGGGCAAGTTTTGTGTGTATGGAGCGGAATTTGTGTTAGTTTCAGGGTGTATTTGATGGCTTTCTGGTTGCTGGAGAGGGCGAATTGTCTTTATTTGGTGGTGAGGGTATGGATGTGTGTCAGGAGTTTGGATTGCTGACAATGTCTGTGTGAATCGGTCGGGCGGTTTGCTTAATCGACCTGATTTAGTGCGAATAGTTCCGCGGAGAGGTGTTTCAGTACTGGTGTTGGATGAGGGTGGCGGGGATGCTGGTTTAGGATTGGGAGTGGACGGGGGAAGAGATAGAGTTTTTGGAGTATAATTTGAAGAGTGTGTTGACGTTGGAGATAGAGGCGTTTTTTGTATGGTCGAGGGAAATGGAGATGTAGTTGGAGGGGCTAGGCGAGGTGGTGATGTTGTTTGTCGGGGTAGTGGAAAGGAAGTTGAAGGTTGAGAGGGTGAATATGGGGTAAGGATAGGAGGGGAAGGTGAATTTTGCGAGGTGGTAGGGAGAGACATTGTTTTTGGCAGGTGAGGCGGAGAGGTTGGTGAGGTATTTGAGGTGGAGATGATATTGGTAGAGGGAGGGTTTGTTTTGAAATCGGCGGCACTTTAGCCTTGATGGGTAAAGGCTGGGAAAGATGATGCTGAGGGGAGGAAGAAGGTGATCTTGAAGTGGAGGGTGGAGGGGCAGAGGAGGAGCTTGACTTGGGGGGTGAGGTGAGTGGTGACGTCGTTGGGCGGCGTTTCTTTGCAGGTGGTGAGGATGTGGGTGAGGATTCTGGAGAAGGGTGGGGCTGCGGGGAGGTTTTTTTTTTTAGTTGGGATTTGAAGGGTAGGGGAATAACGGATCGGTTTAGTTTTTCACGCGGTCTTAGTTTATAGCGGGAAGTGGTGGTTTTGGGGGCATTAATGGTAAAAGTTTTACATTTGTTAGCCTCTGAAGTAGAGAGGCTGGGAGTTGGTATGATGCTGTGAACATTTTGTCCGGGTATCTCATCCGGAGGACATTGGCGGCGCCGTAGGACCATTTCACTCTCTTGATCAATGGCGTAGTTGACATGGTGGCGGCTGAGGTAGAGAGGAAGTCGGCAGGGGTGTTCTTCGTGGTGGGGTGAGCTGGCTGAATGACTTTTTTGGCTTAATCAGCCGGAAGGTCATGACCTCTTGCGGATGCGAAAGTAGCAGGTAGGCTGGTTGGTTGGCAGGGGGGCAAGTTTTGTGTGTATGGAGCGGAATTTGTGTTAGTTTCAGAGTGTATTTGATGGCTTTCTGGTTGCTGGAGAGGGCGAATTGTCTTTATTTGGTGGTGAGGGTATGGATGTGTGTCAGGAGTATGGATTGCTGACAATGTCTGTGTGAATCAGTCAGGCGGTTTGCTTAAGTTAATCGACCTGATTTAGTGCGAATAGTTCCGCAGAGAGGTGTTTCAGTACTGGTGGTGGATGAGGGTGGCGGAGATGCTGGTTTAGGATTGGGAGTGGATGGGGGAAGAGATAGAGTTTTTGGAGTTTAACTTGAAGAGTGTGTTGACGTTGGAGATTGAGGCGTTTTTTGTATGGTCGAGGGAAATGGAGATGTAGTTGGAGGGGCTAGGCGAGGTGGTGATGTTGTTTGTCGGGGTAGTGCAAAGGAAGTTGAAGGTTGAGAGGGTGAATATGGGGTAATGATAGGAGGGGAAGGTGAATTTTGCGGGGTGGTAGGGAGAGACATTGTTTTTGGCAGGTGAGGCGGAGAGGTTGGTGAGGTTATTTGAGGTGGAGATGATATTGGTAGAGGGAGGGTTTGTTTTGAAATCGGCGGCACTTTAGCCTTGATGGGTAAAGGCTGGGAAAGATGATGCTGAGGGGAGGAAGAAGGTGATCTTGAAGTGGAGCATGGAGGGGCAGAGGAGGAGCTTGACTTGGGGGGTGAGGTGAGTGGTGATGTCGTTGGGCGGCGTTTCTTTGCAGGTGGTGAGGATTCTGGAGAAGGGTGGGGCTGGGGGTGTTTTTTTTTTTAGTTGGGATTTGAAGGGTAGGGGAATGATGGATCGGTTTAGTTTTTCACGCGGTCTTAGTTTATAGCGGGAAGTGGTGGTTTTGGGGGCATTAATGGTAAAAGTTTTACGTTTGTTAGCCTCTGAAGTAGAGGGGCTGGGGGTGACGTTACAAGAAGGTGGGAATGGGGGTGGTGTTTTGGGTGTGTGTTGTATGATCTGCTGTGTGGTTTGTGGGTTAAGTCTTGGGATGGTGGGAAGCAAGGGGGGCATATTGATTAGCAGAATGTTCGGAGACCCCAGGCTTTCTTTAGCCGGGGGTGTGATGCTCGTTTCTGATGGTTCTGGGCTTTGGTTTGGTTCTGCTGGTGGGGGCGATATGTTGTCGTGCGGAATGGGTGAATATTTTCTCACGAACCTGTTTTGGTAATTTCTGAACTCCCCGTGGTAATTGATGATGACTTGGAAAGGGTTGGGTATCTTCGCAATTGTGTGGGGGCCCATATATCGTGAGCCAAGTTTATTAACTTCAGGTAATTTGGCGACCATGACGGTGTCGCCAATCGCAAAAGTGTTTTGAGGGTTGGAGATGTCGGTGTTGACATCTTGACAGGCCTGTGCCGTGTGGAGGGTATTTTTTAATTGTTGGAGGGGGTCTATAGTATACTGGGTGGACGGGGGAATGGTCAGATGTCAGAATGGCAGCAACAAGGGTGCTACCCCGTAGACACGTTCGTGGGGAGATATTCCATCGGCTCGGGGGCACGAGTTTAGGCCCCATTGAATCATTTTTATCTGGCTGGGCCAGTCAGTGGATTGTAATTCGATCAGTTTTGTTCTTAGTTGGTTGTTAATGGATCGGTGGCTCCGTTCACATATGGCGTTCCCCTGTGGCCAATACGGGGAGGAGTGTTTTATTTTTATTCCACATCTGGAGGCGAAAGCTTTTCCATACTTGTCCTGTGAATTCTGGGGCGTTATCGGACAGCAGAGCCAGGGGTAGTCCGAACACAGGAAAAATTTCGACGGCGAGTAGTTCGGCCACGGTGATTGCGGAATGATCTTTGCTGGGGCAGGCGATTACGAACTTGGAGAATACGTCCACGAACGTAACGATGAACCGTTTTCCGTGACTTGGTGGAAAAGGTCCCATGACGTCCAGGGAAAGTACTTGCCATGGCTTATGTGCAGAGATGGTTCCGGCTGGTCCTGTGATTTTGCACCTATCTTTTCCCATGGCACTGGATTTGCAGGCCTCGGTTACTCGTTTCGCAATTCCTGAGGGATTAACCGTCCAGTATTGGCTTTGGAACACCTGGAGCATCTTCTTTTGTCCCAAATGGATACCGTTTCCCTCATGAATGGAGATCATGTATTCCTGGGCCAGGACGGGTTCGACAATAATGTGTCCGGACTCGGTGGTCAACTGGTCACCCTATCGACAGATACGTGAGAAAATGTGACGAGGGATCCACTTAGGTCTTATTTTCTTCTCCCAGAGTTGCAATGTGGTGGGCTCTGGTGGTGAGGGGGCATCTGTCAGGGTAGGTGAGTCTTGGTCAGTGGGCTGTAGTGCGGCTAGAGGGGTGGGCGATGAGGCTGGGACAGGTAAACGTGACAAAGCGTTCGCGTTGGTATGTAGTTTCCCGGGCCTATAATGAATCTCAAAATCGTACTCCTCTAGGGATTCTCTCCATCGTACCAAGAGGGCAGAGCTGGTTTCGCAACGTCTAAGCCATTGTAGAGATTGATGGTCCGTGATGACGTCCAATTTAGCTCCTAACACAAATTATCTAAAGTGATTCAAGGTCCAGATGACGCCTAAGCACTCGCGCTTGGTGGCTGCGTAGTTTTGCTGCGCAGCATTCAAGGTCGAACTGACGTAAGCTATGACATGCTCTTTGCCGTCTTGTACCTGGGCTAGCACTGCGCCAATGGCGTACAAAGAAACCGGTATACAAGCGGAACGGTTGTTGGTAGTCTGGAAAAGCTGCAGTTGGGGCGTGCACTAATTTCTCCTTCAATGTTTCAAATGATAAGTTGCGTTCCGAGGTCCATTCAAAAGGGATGTCTTTATGTGTCAATTGATGGAGGGGTCGAGCAATCTCAGCGAATTTTGGAAAAAATCTTCGGTAGTAGGTGGCTAATCCTGGAAAAGACCTCATTCCTTTCACTGTGGTGGGGGGCTGTTGATTAGCGACAGCTGAGAGTTTCTTTGGGTCAGGGGAAATGCCTTGTGCGGTAATGACGTGTCCTAAGAATCCTACAGTGTTTTTCGCAAGTTCGCACTTTGAGGGTTTTAATTTTAGTCCGGCGTCTCGGATGCGTTGCAACACCTGACGAAGCCTTTGGAGATGTTCTGACCAGGTTTTAGAGTAGACGATGATGTCGTCAAGGTAAGCCAGACAGGTTTCCCAAGTAAGTCCTTTGAGTACAGACTCCATTAATTTAGAAAAAGTGGCGGGACCGTTGCATAATCCAAAAGGCAGCACGTTGAATTCGTAAAGATGTCCTCCACTGGTCGAAAATGCTGTCTTCTGCTGGTGCTCAGGGGTTATGGGAACTTGCCAGTATCCAGCCTGCAAGTTGTTATGACCGGGGCTATGAATAAAACAAGGGCACTTAATGATTGGACTAGTAATAGGGCACTATGCAACAACGGTACGCTAGATCCAAACCCTTGAACTTATATGCCGGCGAACAAAAACACCTATACCCTCCAGAGTTAATCTGCGATAACGGGGTATCCTTAACTGGGCATAAATGTACTCTACTTCAGGCTAACCCACACTGGTATAGCCTGATAACAAACAAGATGCAAGTTACATTAAAATGCATAAAAAGGAATATATGGAAAGATCAATTAAATCACTGCAAGATTTAATACAATAAAAAGATGCTTCAATACAGTTACTCTAAATAACAATAAACTCTTCACTCCTATCTGAAAGAAAGTGAAGTATAGTCCTACAGCATAGACCTGGAAACTTCTGAAGAAAGTCTGATGCTCATAAGATGCTCGTATCTTAAACTATATAAAGGCAGGAGGCAGGACACCACACGTGTAAAGTGAATACACTAAAAGATAGGACATATAATGTTAACTGACACGAGAATACTATAAATGCGCAACGGTAGCAATGCTCGACACTAAAAGAAGTACTTCCTCATCAACGAAACAGTCTGCTATGGTTGTGCAACTCAACAACAACCTAGACTAATAAATGCTGTGAATAATAATGTACATATCAAAGAGCTTATATTAATACTAATAAGTGTCTCTCTCGATAATATGTGTTTAGCTTGATACAAGGACTGTATAGTATGAGTAGCCTGAACATTAGCTATCCTATTGTTCTAATAGGGTGCTCTCTGTATGAAGTAGATGCTATTTGATCCCCACTACGGTTGTGGCATCGTCAATGGGATGAACTGGCTTGAGCAGCCGAATCAAGCATGATAATCGATTGGGTCAAACTGTCTATTTGGGTCAAATGTATGAATTAGGCTGATCAGTGGAAACTGTGATGAATGGTTGAATATGTCCGAGTGCAAGAAATGGGCCAAGCCGTCAATATTAGTCGAGTTGAAGAACTGATCAATTAACATTATTTAAGTGCTAATTGGGTAGAATACTCAAATTTTGCGTGGAGCAATTGAACTGAGCCGAATGATGGAATTGCTAAAAATGCCTTTAAGAAAATGGGATTTCTATACTAAGTTCCAGAATTTTTCACTGACGAGCAGTTACCCATTTTATATATAAGTCGTGTTTGTTCTCAGGTGGAATACTGTTCAATGTTCACCCTTCCTAAGGTAGGTCACCGTCTTTTTTTCTCTTTCTCTCCCTCTCTCTTTGGCTCCATTCAGCCTACTGTTTTAAGAAGTTTACCCCCATCCAGGTGTCAATATTTCCATGGCGAGCGGTAGCGAGCCAGCATATATATTTTTTTTTTGACAGCAAGCTAAATTTGTACATTTTTCGATAGATTTTTTTTTCCGGCATAGCCGGATTTCTCTATACAATGCTGGCTCGCTATCGCTCGCCAGAAAAAAATCGACACCTGGATGGGGATAAATGTCTTAAAACAGTTGGCTGAATGGGGCCGAATGGATGCAAGCCAGGGAAAGAGAGAAAAGGATAGAAATATACAAAAAAGACGGTGACCCCCCCTTAAATGGATGTAGTGTGGTTGCATTGAGGCAGTTTGACAACATTCAAATTAAACAATTATAGTGATCAACAACCCTATATTTACACAGGATCTTCCTCCATTATTCATCCGCAGAGATGTTGCATCCCTTGCATTAGAGATATTTTCACGGTAAATGTTCTGTGGAACTTTCTTCAAATGTACCACCTCCCCGCATATTTCCCATTAGAACTAGGGCAGATAGAAATGCCCATGATTTCACACTCTCCTCCATAATGTGGTGCTTCCGCTTATCAAAACAACTTTATCCCCAGAACTTTTACTCTTTGGAGTTGACTTCCTTGGAGTTGTTTTCCACAAATTTACAACCAACCACAGTTTAAGTATAATTGCTACAAACATTTTGTTAATGGAGGATGCCTTTAGGGACATGGACCTTTATATTTTGTCATATGTTTCCTTTCTCTATGTATAGTCTCATAAAATAAATGGTATTTGGTCAAGCAATCTATTTAGGAATAGCGATGTAAGCGGACTGAGTAGCCAAATTAGGTCCTAAGTTCTCCTTGACTTTCTAATAGTTGGATTAAGCTAAGTGGTTGAATTGGGTAAATCGTTCTGATATGGGCAGATGCAGTGAAACTCTGTCAAGTCATTTGAATTAGGCTAAGTGATAATAGAGTGGGAAGAGCAATAAGATTGAATTGGGCCAAGTTGTTGCATTGGACCGAACTATCTAATAGAGATAAAAGGTAGAATTAGAGAGAATGGTTGAATAGGCTAAGCGAATGGCTTGGGGCGATTTGTTAAGTTTGCCTGAGTAGTCCAGTTAAATTAGTTCAAGCAGGTAATAATGGCTGAGGGTATCAATATGTTTTTAAGGATATCTTACACATGCAGGATCTTGATCCTGATGCCCCACAATGTGGAAAAGTTGGTGCAATCCCTGTATGGGTCAGTGTATGCAAGGTGGCGTCCTGGGATAGCCTAGCAGTGTCACCACGTGTTTCCACGGTTTGCCGAGGCACGGCAAAGTCTTGGGTTTGTTCAAAACTTTGCCCGACGGTCTTTGGCCACAAACCGTTGTTGTACCGTCGTTATACAGTCATAGGGCCATCGGTTACGTCATTGCAGTGTCGTTGCACCATCTTGTTCAATCGGTGCATCATTGGATGGATGACATCTCTGCCAACACACAACAAAGGTGCAAAGATGGTATGTACAGCCCTGTACCATCAAGACACTGAAATGATTACTCGTAATGTATACAGACAACAGGAAAAGACTGTGCTATGCAAGCATTATGTGTACAAAGACAGTGTAATGGCACTGTCATAATATGTAGGGACAGTGACAAGACGCGGCAACACAGCGAAAAAACATAGTACGTCAGCGACAGTACGTGGCTACACCATATCACGCCACCTCAACAACGCCAATGGGATGCCGCCACATTACCCGAGACCATTATATACACCCCCTGCCAAGGTCACCCACACAAATACAACTGGTCACTCTTGGACACCAAACCAGTGCGCCCACACCATGACCTGCCTACACTGCTCAAACCATAGGAAAGTGGCTCCACCACCTACATTCCCGCGAGAGGAGGAGGCCCAGGCCCTTTCAGACCATGAAGAATTTCCTTGTATAGAAAGAGGGTTTATTTGCGTTGCCAAACCTCACCCTCCTGACCCAGCAACCTTCAGACCACCAGACCACCGAGCCTGCCGACACCACCCAGGAGCCCCCCAATGACGCCACATTCCCCGAGCCACCCCAGAACTCACAAGCAGCTTGTAGTAAAAAAAACAAGAAAACAGAAAGAAGAAGGATTATGATGTCTTCATCGAGGAAGTTGAAGTTATGTTAGGAAAATGGTATCGCAATATCCCTATGTTCCATAATATAGGAATGCTTGTTCGCAGGGTGTGCTGGGTACAGTATTCTGATGAGATAATGCAGGCAACAGAGCATGCCAGTACAATGAACTTAACACACTTGGGGTACGCCGCTATGGTCCCTAGGAGACAGCGAAATCTGAAATTATGAAGGGGTTTACATTACAGGGGATCAGAATATAAAATGTACAATGATGAACACTTGAACAGGTTACATATACAGTAATCATAGTATTGATATTTGGTGTGCCTCCTACATATAGATGCACATACATACATTGAACCCACAATTGTTGCATAATTCTTATGTACCTACTAGCCATGATGCCAGAGCTATAATTCACCACATGGCAGGCTCTGGACAACCTGTTAACCCTTTCACACATTTATGACGCAGAGGTTGCCAGATTAGCAATAAGAAATAGAGTTCTCTCACTCTTATAATTACCTCTCCAAAATTAGTTTTCTGCCCACAGCTAACTCAAAGACAACTGCAGAGGTTGAAGTAACTAAACTAACGGTTTCTAAATACCCCTGATGGTAACGAAGGCTTTAAAGTATCCCCAATAGGCTCAAAATCGCGTCATATGTCGGAGAGGGTTAAGTTGAAAACACATTGCTCCTTGGTCATGTTGTGCTGAGGGTAGGGCTTCATCATCCACGTCGTTAGGAGTAATGCATTGTCTCATTTTGTAGATGGGTACTGGTGTCTCGTCATGGGGTAAAGGCTGGGCTGGTGGCAGGCTAAGCAGGTTGTTTTCCAGTGCCTCCCTGAGATGAGTAGCTGAGAATACCTCTGCATCAGCAGATGATCCAGCGGAACCAACATCAACGTACACAAACTTGTAGTCAGCATTCACCAATGCACTATGGAGCCTATGGAGTGGAAGCCCTTGGAAGGTGAAGTAGATGCAACTCCCCCGTGGTGGGCACTGGATGGCCACATGCTTCCCGTCTAATGCCCCTGCAGCATGAAAAAAGTTCCACCTCTGGGAGAAGAGCTCAGTGACTATTATCCACATGTTGGGCATATCAGGGAAGGCCATCACTTCAGATAGGTACTCTGTAATTATGGTATCACAGGTTTTGGAAATGATAAGGGAGATTGTGTTCCATGCCACTCGGAAGGCATACTGCAAGCTGATATAGCTGTATCCTGTTGCCAGGTAGCGAAGTATGACCCTTAACCTGGCAGCTCCGAGGTTCCTTCCAGAGCGTTTTAGTGGGTAAAAACAATCCTTGTTGTTGAGCTGGTGTCAGACGGTCTGGTATTGCAGGTAAGATATGACATGTGCCTGTGGTGTTAAATGTTTGTTTTATTCTGTGGTGCAGGGAGATCATAAAACATCTCCCGATCTCATATCACTAGATTCTTGGGCAAAGTGAGAGGTTTCCCTGACAAATTAGCAATCCTAATTGCCTGAGCGTGATCTGGTATGAACACTGGTGATGTGGTACACTTGGTAGCATAGGGTTACTCTATTGCAGGGCAAAATATCATGTCCTGTGAATGTGTCAGAGTGATGGGTACCCAGGTTTGGTGATCAACTGGATGATGAGGGCACTCTACATTATTGTTTGTGCAATGATATGAGGTGTCGTAGTTAGGGTGGTGACAGTCAAGTCAGAGGTTGTTGTTAATATTTGATTTTCCTCATGGTCACTGAACGTTTGATGGCATCCTGCACAATCTATGTGGGCGAATAGTTTCTCGATATCAAGGCCTAGATATATGTCATACTTGGTGCAAGTGGAATTGAAAACTATAAACGGATGTTCGGTTGTTGCAGAGGGCTATTGGGTGGAGACGAGGACAGGGCAAGTCTCTCTTTAGAGTACTGTTGCTTTAATGCCAGCTCTTACTAGATTAACCGGTAAAGTTCGAAGCTATGGCAGTTCAAACCCTCCCGCCAAGGAAAGGTATTTGGTTCTATTCTGACAAAAATCGTCATAGTACCAAATCAATAATTATTGCTTATCCATATGCACCTATTTTTATTTTATTATGAACATATGAACATTTAAGAGCAATAAAAGAATTGGGAATAGCATTTGGGGTGTGAAAAAGACGTATTATTGCCGCAAGGTTGTATCATGAAGCGAGAGCTGGAGCGTCGTATATGCTACCTCCCTGAGCTGTAGAGCGACACTGAGGCCTTGCACTAGGAGTCTCTCTGTTGCAAGGATCTGTAGCTGCCTCTCCTGTGTTAAAGATACTGCGTGAGGGAAATTTGCATCAAAAATTACCCGATAAAAGGGGAAATAAGAGGAAAAATAGCTGACAAATGAGGAGGGGGAAAAGGAAGGGAAGGGGGGGGGGGGACACATATGTAGGAGTGGTAGAAAGTAATGGAGGGGAATTATCTCACCTAATCACAAATTGCTTTGTTTTGAGTGCCACTAGGGTGTTTTCTAAGGTTTTTCTTATGCTCTGGATCTATTGAGAACGGTCGTAGTGCACCAGAAAAGCTGCTATTGAGGACGGCCTCATTTATGGGTTAACTGAGGAGGCTTTCAACTATTCAAACTTGGCCTGTTTCTTGTACAATCTTGTGTAAAGGCAAGATCTGGCCGAACCAGTATTGACTAGGAGTCGAGCACTTGGTCCCATTATATCCAACTTTGTATGGACTGGGAATTTAATTGTGAAGGCCCAAGCCTACATTACCGTTAATGGGGATTAAGTCAATTATGATTTGCTTACACTCGTCCCACGTCATATTAGGACGCAGTCTGCCATTGACAATTTCCACAGCCTTCTTAACCCTCTCGCCTCTGGTAACATATTATATTGAAAATGGTGAGGCCCTTCTCTACTTTGCCATGAAATACCAGGATGGTGTTGATTTTTCGAAGCCTTGTGTTTTTCTGTATTTTCATCCACCAGAATGCTGTTTATTGTGATGTATCATATGTCAAAGGAAAGAGGAATAACTATACTACATTTATAAAAAAAAAAAAAATGTAAAAAAATCGCAAATATGAAACGTCAAGTAAACGACTCCGGAATAAAGTGTTTTCCCGGGCAATTGTCTTCACACCGTCCTATCCTCGAAATTGTGAGTGAATGACCATATATTTGTTATTTGGCTCAAATAATAAAGTATTTTTGTCTGCTCTTTTCCCAAATCTGAAAAAAAAAACACAGAAATTGTCTATCTTCTATAGTTCTCAAGCAGTGACCGAAAACAAACAAAGTAAGACTTTGCACGATATGGTTTATAAAAATTTCGAATTATTTCGTTGTTACGATGTCTATGGTTCTTAATTTAGGCTGTATGCATACGGTAGATAATGCTGAAGAGAATAAAAAAACTAAAAGTTCCTACGACAAATACTTTTTGCTCTATGAATATTTGAAATGAAGAGCCAAAATGCGAATATTTATGCTTCACTTGTCTCCGTTTCGCCGACGCTAGCCGGGTTCCGAGTTGTTCCCCACCTCGGCGTTGCTTTATTTGCTCAGATACGTATATAACTGTTTATATCACCGCAATCGGAAAATTATGCTCTTTCTAATGGTGAAAACCAAAATAATATAGCGTAATTGTTTCGCGGGTCATGCGCAATTGTTTCCGATGCAGTGTTATTGGTTATGTAAATATATTGGACATGTTTATACAGTTGTATATCGTTGCCACAATGTACAACACTTTTATATAATTTTTCCTTTCCTTGCCAATAATTGTATAAATGTTCATAGAACAACATGTCAGTCATGAAGGTCCGTCAATTTTACCTTACCTGGTAGGGCAACAATCCCTTCCAAACGAGAAGGGAAATGGCTCCTTTCGTTTGACAGTGAAAAAACAAAACAAGAAAGCCAGGTTATCCTTCAAGTTATAAATTCAGAAATAATTCTATTGTTACACACAATCAAGTATATATATAAGAATCAGTATATATGCATCTCCATGTAATATATATATAGGGAATATATTATATATCTATATATATTAATACTCAAGGGGGGAAGACTAGCAACAATCGAAATAGAATATTAGGCAAAGTAAAAACAACAAAAAGGGCGAAACACACTCTGTGTTTGAGTGAACACAATAAAGGTAACAAAAATAATGTGTAGTGTGGGGGATAGAGAGAAGATATATATATAGCTCATATATATAGATATACAAGGTGCCAACAAAATCTAATGAATGGTAAAAAAATGTGTGTATGTGTGTGGGGGTATATATATATATATATCTTAAAATCAATAAAATAAATATAAATCAAATAAATAATACAAACATAATAAATCACATAAATAAATATATAAAGCAATAAAAATATACTAATATAATACTCGATTAATGCCTTGGGCTTGCTCGGGACCTGGTCTGATTCCCATATACCCTGGGGACATGATAGAATAAAAAAAAAATATATATATATTCTGCTGCGGTATGTATATACTATAAAATAACTCAATAAAAATATAAATAAAATAAATGAATAAAACAATATATATCAATCAATAACTAATACATAGCAATACAACTATAATAATATATACTCATTATGGGCCTTTGTGCTTGCTCGGGACCTTGGGCTGCTCCGCTAATCCCTGGGAACATGAATAAAAAAAAACAATATATATATATATACTGGTAGTATATAAAAATAAAGAAATGAAACTATAATAAATAAAATAAGCTAAAATAAAATAAATAAAAACAATAATAAATTAAATAAATAAATATATAAATAAAATAAAAATTTAATAATAATATAAATACTCGATTATGGGCCTTGGGCTTGCTCGGGACCTTGGGGCTGATCCGCTAGACACCCTGGGGAACAGGAAAAAAAAAAAAATACATATATATTCCTCATAAATCGCCTGGTCCTGATGAGGTATATGCTAGAGTATTACAAAAATGTAGGGATGAGTTAAGTTACCCATTAACATTTCTATTTAACAAGTCATTAGAGACAGGTATAGTTCCAGAAGCTTGGAAGCTTGCAAACGTAGTTCCGATCTTCAAAAAAGGTGACAAATCAATAGCATCCAATTACCATCCCATTAGTCTTACATCAATCATAGGAAATCTACTAGAGTCAATTATTGCTAGTAAAATTAGAAACCACATTTAATTTAATAAATTCTTCTCAGGCAATGTGATTCACTCATGACGTTTCTTGCCTTAACTAATCTTTTTTAGTTTTTTCTCGGAAAATATGGTATATGAAGCAGTAGATAATGACAAGTCATATGATATTATATATTTAGATTTCAGTAAAGCTTTCGACAGAGTCCCCCATGAGAGATTGATGAGAAAGGTTGAGGCTCATGGAATAGGTGGGGCGTTGTTGGGATGGATTAGGTCATGGCTAATTGGTAGGAAGCAGAGAGTCAGCATAAATCGTACGAAGTCAGAATGGGGAGCAGTCAAAAGTGGTGTCCCCCAGGGATCTGTATTAGGTCCTCTGTTGTTTGTTATATACATAAATTACCTTGATTTAGGTATAACTAGTAGGATAAGTAAATTTGAAGACGATACCAAAATGGGGAGAACAATTGATTCAGATAGAGATATAGAGTGCCTCCAAAGGGATCTAGATACATTACACGAATGGTCAGTAAATTGGCAGATGAAGTTTAACATTGCCAAATGCAAGGTATTAAAGATAGGGAAGATGCATACATATGTTAAATATAAACTAGCTAATATGGAATTAGAAAACTCGAATTGTGAGAAAGATCTAGGTGTGTATGTTAGAAATGATTTGAAGCCTAGAAAACAGTGTATAAGCGTTCGAAACAAGGCAAACAGGATTCTCGGGTTTATCTCTAGGAGTGTGAGTAACAGAACTGCTGATGTTATCTTAAAACTTTACTTGTCATTAGTGAGACCCCATATGGATTATGCTGTTCAATTTTGGTGTCCTTATTACAGAATGGACATAGATTCATTGGAGAGAGTACAACGTAGAATGACAAAAATGATCCATAATATTAGAAATCTTCCGTATAAAGAAAGGTTGAAGAAATTAGGCATACATTCGTTAGAGAGACGCAGAGTTAGACGGGATATGATAGAGGTGTTCAAGTGGGTTAGTGGGATTAACAAAGGGGACATGACAAATGTACTAAAGCTCAGTGATAGCGAAAGAACTCGTACCAATGGTTTCAAATTAGATAAATTTCGTTTCAGAAAAGATATAGGCAAATATTGGTTTGGTAACAGAGTTGTAGATGGATGGAATGGACTACCAAGTGCTATAGTGGGATTAAAAACGATAGGGAGCTTTAAGATAAAATTGGACGAGAAGGGTTGGGTGTGAAGGGGGATCAGCCGGGTTGGGCCAATCAGCGCTCTGCAGACCCCGTAATCCTGCGTTAATCTCTAACCGTTTTGGTAAGATGATCCTCAGGGTATTAGAGTGTTGAGCCTATAATTGGGCTTTGTAATTGGGGTTGTGTGGGACAGGGATCTGCCTTGCTTAGGCCAATCGGCTTTCTGCAGACTCCCATTTTCTTATGTTCTTATGTTCTTATATATATATATATATATACTGTATAATTATATAATATAAATATATAATATATATATAATATATATATATATATATATAATATAACATAAATAAAATACAATAAATAAAAAACAATAATCAATAAATAAATATATAAATAAAATAAAAAATATAATAATAATATAAATACTCGATTATGGGCCTTGGGCTTGCTCGGGACCTTGGGGCTGATCCGCTAGACACCCTGGGGAACAGGAATAAAAACAAATATATATACGGTATATACTGTATATATAAAATAAATAAAATAAACATATAAATAAAATGAAATAAATAAAATAAAATAAATGAAAACAATAATAAATCAAATAAATAAATATTTAAATAAAATATAAATATAATAATAATATAAATAGTCGATTATGGGCCTTGGGCTTGCTCGGGACCTTGGGGCTGTTATATAATATATATATAATAGAGACTGTAATATAACTAAAATTCCATAGAGTACTTTCCATACTTCCTGTAAGCTTCCTGTAAGCATTCCTGTGACATCTTCGTGATTATAATGTATTTATTTCGTAGGCAGTATTTATTGATAAATATATTTGCCTTTCAAGCAAAAAATAGTGTAGTCATCAATGATACCTACAGTAGACAAAACTGCATCAATACTCAAGGGGTTAACCAAGATTCACTCCCCTCAGTCACCAAAAGTCACAAGTAACATCTTATATACATATATAATTCAAATTATTCACTAAACACTTTCACTGGGCAGATGAAATAATCCATAATTGCCTGCCTATAGCTAGGCATGGTGGGCCAGAGGGAGGGAGCCAAGAATTTAAAGGGCCGGGACCCTGCCTCTCAGTCTGGGGGCCGGGAAACTACTGACTTGACAAAGGCCCGGGCTCCTCAGAGAGGGATGCTATGGGGTTGCTAGATACTTCCTTTTGTAACGTACTGATGTCTAACTTACCAGTCCAAATTGCGTCAAAATCGAGTCATAAACTTATTTTTGGCGAATATTTCTAACTTACAGGTGGCATTATGATGCGATTGAGTCATACGGGCACTCTTGGACTGGTGGCGTTATGACGCGATCGCGTCCTAAGAATGCGAGGGGGTTAACATGTCAACAATCCGCAGCCACAAACCATCGACTTCATAATTTGCCAGCAGTATTTACAGAAAGGACGTGGACAGATGCTGGTACTACAGTATATGCTTGTTTTGTCCTTGTCAACAAGTGAGCTTTGTATTTTGATTAGTTGTTTGATATTTGATACACTTGTTGTTATTATGAATGTGTCTTATGAACAATATATACATTTGATTATCGGGTTTTAGTTAGTCATGCAGTAACCGGCCAATATACTATCTATATAATTACCTATTACCAAACACCCTAATCCTTAAAGGGGTGGCCATGAATAAACCTCCTCCAGGTCGCTCTGTCCCTCGACAAAACTCAATCCTCTTCCCAACCCATCCCTCTCTCCCTCATACATCTCTCCACTCCATCCGCCCACCTCATTCTCGGTCTACCCCTCCCTCTAACCCCTTCCCCCTCACTCACACCCTCTTTGTCCCACCGCACACTCTCCATTCGCTCCATGTGACCATACCACCTCAATACTTTTAAGGGGAGGTTTCCACTTGAGGGATTTTTATCTGGACCCCTTTCTCCTTCATGTTTAGCGGCATTGCTTTTTGAGATTTTAAGACGTTCCCCCCATTAGTTTGGAGATTTTAAGAACTTTTGACCCATTTCTGTCAATGTTAAGACCTTTCATGCCATATAGGTGTCGATTTTTTTCCTGGCGACCGATAGCGAGCCTGTAATTTAAAAGGAACCGGGACATTTTTCTACCGAAAATGTACAAACTTATCTTGAAAGGGGGTCTAGGGGGTGTAATTTCAAGTTTGATGGAGGTCTAGGGAACAAAATAAAAATCGTCCCCTTAACCCATTCAGTACCAGGGACGTCCTTTTCATATTCTGGCAACTATTAGGTGATTTTCTTCTACTGAGGAAGGACCTCTTGTAATAATAAGGCTTCCAACTATCTCAACCAACCCTTTTAACTACCACAGATCCTTCCTAAGCTGAATAATATCGTATAATTAGAGCTAGACTAAAAAAAAAAAAAAATACGTCACTGGTACTCAAAGAGTTAAGCAACATTCTCCACAACATCCACCTCAACACCACAACTCCCTAGTACAGTCGGCCTCATAAGTCATGTCTCGGCACTAATTATATTTTAATCAATAATTTATTGGTATTAACAATATTTACACATGATTTCTTCTTGTTGAGTGAGATATACAACCATTTTCCTACACTTACCCACCCTATTCAACATCTGACAGACAGTAATACAGCACAAAGGGAACATCAACGTAATGAAAGCTGAGCCATGACTTATTAGCGCTATATACTTCCTGGTTCGTCAGTCTGCCCATCCCAGGGTTACCAAGTCAAGTCCGCTAGATAGTATATAAAGCCAAAAATCGCTAGAATAAGGCTACTATCTCTAGACTATTACTCTAAAATGGTTCAAAGCTCCAGAATATCGATAGAATTCTTGTTGCTAGATGTAAAAATGTGTCTCTAGATGGAAGTAAATACCTCTAGATCTAGCGGGAAAGTAGCACAATTGGCAACACTGTCCAGGACCCATTCACCTGACCCATTCTACACGATTACTAACCCCTTGAGGATCATGCCTCGTTTTGATAGTTTATTCTGGCTATCATTAGACGATTGTATACAGTTTACGAAGGATCTGTGGGAATGAAAAGAGTAAAGACTGTCTCAATTAACCCTCTGACTTCCATACACCCTTCCTAATCTGAACAAAATCAATTAATAGTAGCCAGAAACCAGAACAGGAATGCGTAACGTATCTTGAAAGGGTTACTGTATTCCTTGTCAACCAGCACATTAGTATTACGTACACGTCAGCGGCGGCGTACACGTCAGCGGCGTACACGTCAGCGGCGTACACGTCAGCGGCGTACGAAATATGAACGGCATTATCATTAAGGGGAGATTTCCACTTGAGGGATTTTTTTCTGGACCCCTTTCTCCCTCACGTTTAGCCCCATTGCTTTTGAGATTTTAAGACGTTCGCCCCATTAGTTAGACGATTTTAAGAACTTTCGCCCCATTTATGTCAATTGTAATACTTTTCATGCCATTTAGGTGTCATTTTTTTCTCCTGGCGAGCGATAGTAAGCCTCTAATTTAAGAGGAACCCGCCTTCGGTCAGGACATTTTTCTACCGAAAAATATACAAATTAACTTGAAAGAGGATCTAGGGGGTGTAATTTTAAGGTTGATGGAGGTCTAGGGAACAAACTATAACCCTCCCTTTCATATAAGAATCCAATTGAGCTCACTTATCCTCATCGACGCGAAGTGCTGGCTGGAGACCCTATAGCAACAGAGATCGGCCATATTGCTGCCACTGGTGTATTTTGACTCCCTTTTACACTCAATATATCCGTACCCATTATAAACATTAGTTTATCTGGATGCTGCTGAACGTTGGGGACGAGGAGTGCAAGAGATGTATTTAAGTTTATATAATCTATCAAGCCAAAATAGATGTTATATCATTATGAGGAATACTCGAGGAAATATAGCTAAGGTGCCTTTAATTAAGGAGAGTTTTCTCTCAAAAGGCTCAGCCAATTAAATTTCACAATGTACTATTATATACATTGTAATATTTTGTTGGTTAAATAAAACGTTTCACTTTCACTTTCAAACATTTGGCAATATTGGTGCAGGATAGATTACTTACCTCTTGGATTTGAATTATATGTGATCAAAAACACACTAGCCTCCCGTTCTTTGATAACAATGGCACCAAGATGGCGTCCTAGGAGAAGGATGACCCCTCTCTCTTTAACTACCGGCTCCCTAGTGTTGGTTGGACAGGAGGTATTGACATGAGTGTGACAAAGTTGACCCGCATTGATATTATTTACTTGAGGGGAGATGGGTCGTTTTTCTGGTCCCCCTTCTTCCTCGTGTGTAGCCCCAATAGTTTCCAGAATATATGACGCTTGGTCCATTAGTTTGGCGACTTTAAGACCTTTCGCCCCATATCTTTGTCAATATTAAGACTTTTTGTGTCATTTAGGTGCCGATATTTTCCTGGCGAGCGATAGCGAGCCTGTAATTTAAGAGGAACTGGCCTTCGCCTGGACATTTTTCTATCGATTTTTTTTTTTTTTTATCTTGAAGAAGGTCTCAGGGGTGGTTTTTTAAGCTTGATGGAGGTCTAGGAAGGAAACTAAAAACATAATTTTTTTTTTTTAGAAAGATATAAAAATTAGCAAATAAATACGCCCACCCCCCTTAACTTCCGGTTCCCTAGTGTGTTGGTGGAACCGGGAGTATTGACCTTCCTGTGACAAAGTTGACCTCCATTGACATATATATACAGTATACTGGAGATCTTTATTATGACCAACTCTCTGGTCGTGTTAATAATATAACACATTTCGTATTAGTCAACTTCACCACGCTTAGCTTGCCTTCCTCTCTCCCTTCTTCAGGGAGCCCACCTCGACTTGCTTTCTCTTTCTCTCACATTCTCTTTGGCTTGTATCCATTCGGCTCCACTCAGCCTAATGTTTTAAGACGTTTATCCCCATCCAGGTGTCAATAGTTTCCTGGATCGCGGTAGCGAGCCAGCATATATATTTTTGGTTTGACAGCAAGCTAAATTTGTACATTTGTCGATAGAAAAGCCAGGGCAAGAGAGAAAAGGAGAGAAAGATAAAAATAGCAGGTCACCCCCCTTAAGACCCTCTGGCTAAATAAGAGGTGGTGGCATTGTTAACTTAACCCCTTCTGTACCGGCGACGTTCTTTAAATATTATTCTGGCTACTATTAGACGATATATATAAAAAAAATAAAAATTAAAAAATGAAATTTAATAATTAAAATGGAAAATATTTATTATGTGAAAAAAAAAAATTGGAAAAAATTGAAAATATAATGAATATAAGAATAATAAAAAAAATATAATGAAAAAAAATTTTAAAAATAATTAAAATAACATGAAAAATAAAAAAAAATAAATTAAATTATATAATTAAAATATAAAAAAAATAGTGAATAAATATATTGATTGGGTGATTATAAAAATAAAATATGATAAATACAAAAACATATAATGATATTATATGAAATGAAAAAAATTGGTAAAAAAGAAAAAAAAAAAACAAAATATTATGCAGATAGATTTAGAACAATGAAATAGAAAGATATTCAAAATGAAAAATGATTAATATATATTGAATATGAAAATAAAAATATAATAATTAAAAGAATGAATATGAAATTGGATATAAAAATAATATAAAAATAATTATATAATATATGAAAAATATTATATATTAAAATTAAAATGGAAATAAAATAATTTGAAATTGAAAAAATAATGAAAATAATAAATAATGAATAAAATAATATAATATAATAATGATTGAAACATAATGATATAAAAATAATATAATAATGAAATGAAAAAAAATAAAATAAAATAATATATAAAAATTATGAATGATATTAAATAAAAAAAATGTATATCAAATAAAAAGATGGAATAAATAATAATATGAAAAAAAAAGAATTTAAATGAAAAAAAAATGATAAATGAATAATAAAATGAATATCTTTTAAAATATTATTTTGAAATTAAAGAAATTAAAAATAATAAATTAAAAATTTGAAAAAAAATATATTGTTAATGAATTATTGAATATAGAATAAAAAATAAAAATATAAAAATAAATGTATTAAAAAAAAAAAAAAATTCAATTTGAATTAAAAAAAATAAAAAATTGAATGATAATAATATAAATTGAAGAATGGAAAAAAATAAAGTAAATAAAATTGATAAAAAAAATGATAAACTGAATGTGAATAAAATTATATAATAAATATATTAATAAATATGATCAATATGATATATTATATATATATTAATAACAAATATAAAAAAATAAATATAATAATATATGATTAAAATATATATAAAAAAAAAATAGATGATGTATAAATAACTATGAAAAATAACTAATATATTATGATATGATATTAAATATAATAAATATATAATATATAAATAATAATATATAAAATATAAATGAAAAAAATTTATAATAAAATATAAAATTAAAAAATAATAATATTGAGAGAAATAAAATAGTAATAAACAATGAAAATAAAATAGTAATAAACAATGAAAATAAAAATAAAATATGAATTACTATGTGAATAATTAATATAATAAAAATATATAATAAATAAATGAAATAAATTAAGAAATAAATATATATAATATGTAATCAATAAATAAAATAATGGGTATTAAATAAAAAAAAAAAAATAATTTATATAAATTAAAATTAATGTAATTTAATTAATTATGGAATAATATATCAAAAATAGTTAAATAATAAAAATTAATATTATATCTATATGAAATAAATTAATTAATGTAAATATATACCAAAAAATTATAAAAATGATACAAAAACAAATAAAAAACATATTATATAATAATAAATAATGAAAAAAATGAATAATAATATGAAATAAAAATAATTCTAATATAATTTATTATAATGTAAAAAAATTTATATACAATATAATGAAAATATAATGAAGATGAAAAATATAAATTAATGGGTAAATAAAATGAACAAAATTATATAATATAATAAATATTAATAAAAAAATAATTTGAAAATATTGATAAAAAATATATAAAATTATATATAAAAAACATAATTTGAAATAATATAATAATTGAAAATAATCTAGAAAAAATGAAAATTAAAAAAAAATTTATTTGCTAAAGATTTTATAGAATAATATATATAATATGAACATATTGAAAATAATACAAAATGAATATAATATAAAATGAAATAAATAATCATAAATAAAGTTAAAAAATTATAATGAAAAATAATAAATACGAAAAATAAAATATGAAAAATGTCAAATAAACATAATACATTTAAAAAAAAAAAAATAATGAATCAAAATGAAATATAATGACTATAAAAAAATAAAATTTATATACTAAACAGTAAATATACAATTAATATATAAACAAAAATAAAAAAAATAATAAATATATCCAAAAAAATACAAAATAGAATAATAAATGAACTTATGAAACATTCATATTGAATAAAAATAATTAAAATAATGAAAATCTGGGATTATAAAACATAAAATAATGAAATTAAAATGAAATTAAAATATAAATGAATGAAAATGAAAAATAATATAAATCACATGACGAAAGACGAACCACCCGGAACATAGACCACACTACCAATGCCCTTGGGGCGACCACCAAAACTAGCCAAAAAAGCCGCGAAAAAAATTTTGAAATACCAACCCCCCCCCCACCCACAGCCAACACCACACCAAACCACACACCACCAAACAATTAACCCCACCACCACCCACCCCCCCATGATACTACCTATACAACTCACACACCTCCAACACCTATTGCCCACACAACACCCCACCCCTCCGACAAGGAACCACCACCCTCTGCGACGTCAGAACCACTTCTCTCGAAAACAAGACTAAAAGAGAAAGAGATAAAATAAAAAGGGGAAAAAAGGAGAGGATAGAGAGGGAAAGGGGAAGGATGTGTCACACAAATTGGTAAACAAAAACGACACAATGGGTAGGATAAAAAGGTGAAGGGGTGAAACATGGAAAGGGCTGGACGAAGAAAATAAAAAAAAAAATGAAATTAAAAAAATAATGTAAATGGAAACAAAATCAAGATATAATAAAGATTAATAAAAGTTTAAATATATAATACAAAAGGAGAGGGAAATGAAAACAAATAAAGTTGCGTACCTAACCAATAGGGTATCAGATAGACCCTCCCCCTTCTGGTTTTGCAAGCGTTGATGGAAGGAGTTACGATAGTGGGGGATACGCGTCCTCTTTCGGGGGGGCTGTAATTAAGCCCTTACAATTTAATTATATGGAATATAAAATAATATAATGAGATGCAGGAAACTTGAAGCCAAAAATAGTGAGTTCTTTCGGGATGAGCAGGAGAACTTAACAACCACTTTTTGTCGGTGTTCAGACGGTCCCCGCTGAAAACAAATGAAAAAAGTGGAGTGTAATAAAAAAGTTCGTTTTCCCCAATCCTTGGGGCCGTGTGGGGGGGAGAAAAAATGTAAGGCTTGTGTTGGAGGGACAATGGGGCAATTTGTCTAAGGGGGAGAGACCGTGGGGGAAGAATGAAAAAGTAATGGATGCAAGGGGTGGTTAGGTGAGAAAACGGTGGTCAGTGAAAACTCTCTATCAACATAAAATTCACATGGAAATACTCGAATAAGAAACTCGGAAATTGATCGGAGGGGAGGGGAATAATATAAAGATAATAAAACGAAAGGCAGTGAGAGATAACCGACATCAAAGGAAGGGGTAAATGTGAGACAAACATTCAGTGAAAAAAATATACATAATGGTCAAATATAAAGAAAATTACAATAATAAAAATAAATATGTTTGTATCTTGCAATCTATCAAAGAATCAATGAAATACCGCACCACATGGTACACCCAATGACGATACCACATTTGTGGGTCCGTTTTGCCCGGGGGGTCGTCTTGTTCTCTTTTTTTTAGGGAAAAAAGATATAGATGGACGCATCATACGTGTTAGTAGGGGGCTGGGAGAAAAAATACTGTAGGGGATGTGTGCATACATGGGTGGGATGTTGGTGGTAGATCTTTCTTGTTAAATAAGAAAGGATAGGGAAGATAACAAAACTAAGATGGTAAGAAAAGAAAATAAAGAAAAATAATTTATAATCAAATATATGGGATGTATAAAACAATTAAAACATGAATTGAGAATCAAAAAATATAATAAAATTATATTGATAATATAATAATATTGATGTGCAATAATTCCATTGTCGTCTCTTAGGGATGTTGATCGGACACGGCCGAGGAAGCCTCCGAGTCGGTACTACTAATGAATAAGGAAAAAAACATGAAAAAAAAGGAGGGAAAGGGAAAAGAGGTATAAACAACCTGGGTACCCTCCTACTTCGTGAGGAGAGAAGGTCGGGATGGGTCATCCAACGAAGCAGCCAGGGGGGAAGATCTTTGGGAAGGCGGGTGAAAAAGGGTAAGGCGTGTGTTAAAGGAAGGCCGGGAAATAATGAGTAGAGGAGGCTGGGAGTCATTCTCACTTGAAGGGACACGACCCTGGATAAGAAAACACAAAAGGGCAGAAGTCCACCAAGCTGAAAGAGGGGGGACCAGGGTCTTTGGGCTTTCTCACTAGAGACGGGGCTGGGGGTGTTGGGGTGGAGAGGGAGAGGGGACGGGGGGGAAGGAAGGACAAAGGGGGGGGGGGGGGGGGGGGGGGGGGGGGGGGCGTGGGGGGGGGGGGGGGGGGGGGGGGGGGGGGGGGGGGTGGGGGGGGGGGGGGGGGGCGCGGCGCGCGGGGTTACTTGAGTGGTTGCGTAGACGAAAGGGGAAGGGCCGAGCATAACAGAGGGCACCAGTCGTACAGAACGGGCGGCAGGAGCCGCAGGACCGGGAAAGCCGGACACACGGAGCGCGGGTGGGGGCCCTGTTCAACATGTATGCCGCAAACGGTGTGGGTCGTGGCAGCGTGGAGGGACCACATTAGATAAGATTGGCGGTGCCCCGTAATGGTCAGCGACCACCAGCGAGGGGCGAGACCAGAGAAAAATAGGCCTCAACGGTACCAAAAGAAGGGGAGCGCAAAGGGGGAGGAGAAGCGCGCGTGTGAGACCGACGGGGACGGAAAAGCAGAGGGGTTGGTGCACGAACTTCGTAAGTTGGGACAAATGGCCCCCGAGCGGGGGGGCGGGAAGGACTGGCCATAGACGAAAAGAAAAAGTGGAACGGGAGGCGAGCGAGGTCAAGTACCCTCAAATCGTCCTCCGGAGTAGTGGAATATTTCGAAACATCATCATCATCATCACGGAATTACCTATAATGTGTATCTTTTTCGCTACATTGAACACATAAACAATTCAAACACTCATCATACGTAAATGTGGGCGGCGAATGGGAACAAAAGACACAATTAAAACACCTATCATATGTATAATTTTGTAAACATTTGAACACGTAAACGATTGTAACACCTATCATATGTATCTTTCTTGCTACATTAAACACGTAAACGATTGTAACACCTATCATATGTATCTTTCTTGCTACATTGAACACGTAAACGAGTGTAAGACCTATCATATGTATCTTTCTTGCTACATTGAACACGTAAACGATTGTAACACCTATCATATGTATCTTTCTTGCTACTGTTACGATCGGGTCTCGAATAAATCAGTGGCTCTTATACTTGGACTAGACTGGCATAAATGCAACAATGGAAACGCTAGATCCAACCCCTGATATATAATCCCGTCGAACAAAGAACACATATACCCTCCAGAGTTATATCTGCGATAGCGGGGTATCTTAACTGCTCAGTCTTTCTATGTGCTTCTACATAGGCTGATGTTCTCTGAAACAGCCTATTACCTATAACATATGGTTGCTTAGTTATGGTACACAAGGAAAAGATAGTTAACTTAATTAAATCACAAGAGTGATCTAATGCAAACAAGAAGAAGGTTTACTTAACGTTACTTTAATCAATAATATCTGTCACTCCTTTATGAAAGAAAGTGTTGTAAAGTCCTCAAGCACCGAACAAGGAATCTTCTGAATAATGTCGGATGCTACTAGAAGAACGTATCGGAAATGGAACCACAAAATAGCAGGAGGCAGGACAATGCACGTGTAGGCTAAATACACAAAAAGGCTGGACCTATAATGTTATTGGACACAAGAATATTATAAGCGGTGCAACAGTAATAATGCTCGCCACGAAAAAGTATTACTCCTTTTAACAAAACCGGTCTATGCTGGTTGTGTCTCTCTACAGCAACCTAGACCTCAAAATGCTTGTGTAGAAATAATGGGTATACATAAAAGAGTATATAATCTAATCCAGCTAATGTCTACCCGGGTCAATAAAGTCTAGCTGGGATGCGCAAAGGTACAGAATTCTGGTGGAGCAAGGCAGCTCCTAGCCTAGTGTGGACCTTGGGTCTGTGCGGCCTGATTACGTTAATATGAAGGGGTGCTCTCTTGAGGATTCTCGATCACAAGTATGGAGTATCCTCCTGGCGACCCTCAACAGTAAAAGCAAATAGAGTTAGAACAGTGTTGGGTGGATTAGGCAAGCAGCCCTCATGCACTACACAGTCTAAACTCCAAGGTACACAGACAAAAGATCCACCCAGGTAACCCACAGAATCCGTAGTGTCGTGCAGCTCAAAAGTAGCCTACACACAGTGAAAACACCAACAGCAAGGTACCTGATCCCTAGTCTAGCATTATTTAACCCTGTAGAAACATTAGTGATTGATGGAGACAGTCCGAGCAATACAATCTCCCAAAAAGACAATGACTATCTTCAACCTTAGCCTAGTACATAAGAAATGTGAGATCCAGCATATAATACAGTCTGGCCACCAATTCAAGGTGTGGATGCAGGGAACCAGAGGGGGATTGATATTAATAAAAGGTGAGGAAGTAGTGGAAATGATAGAGGCAGCAGGAGAGAAAGATTCTAAGACAAGAGTGTGGAACAGTTCATGGGAGATGCTTAGAGTATGCTGTCTGGGATGGATCTGACCAGGATATTTCCAGGAACCGCATGGCTGGAGTCCCAGTTCGCAGGAATGGCACGAGGGCGCGCGACAGTCGCCCAGTAAGCAGCCGCCTAGTAGGCCGTGTTAGGCAGGAGGCAACGAATCCCGCGAGGCCTATATAAGGGGGCCAGCCACGCGCCACACTCACCACCAAGTCACACCACCTGGTCTCTCTCTCTCTCTCTCTCCCCTTCCCATCATTCAACTACTTAACACAATACTTTCAATTAACTAAATAATATAGAAAGGATTGTGACAGACGAAAACAAAGAACAGTTCTGAACTGTCTGCAACACAAGCTTTCTCGAGAAGGAAAGTACACAATGATAGGTAGACTGTAGCTACATTCTCTGCCCTGGCGAGTCCTAGGAGTAAGCCATCCGGTTCTGGGGGAAGCGGTGAGCGTCACACTACATTGAACACGTAAACGATTGTAACACCTATCATATGTATCTTTCTTGCTACATTGAACACCTAAACGATTGTAACACCTATTATATGTATCTTTCTTGCTACATTGAACACGCAAACGATTCTAACACCTATCATATGTATCACTTTTGCTACATATGAACACGTAAACGATTGTAACACCTATCATATGTATCTGTCTTGCTACACTGAACACGTAAACGATTGTAACACCTATCATATGTATCTTTCTTGCTACATTGAACACATAAACGATTGTAACACCTATCATATGTAACTTTTTTTGCTACATTTGAACACGTAAACAATTGTAACACCTATCATATGTATCTGTCTTGCTACATTGAACACGTAAACGATTGTAACACTTATCATATGTATCTTTCTTGCTAAATTGAACACGTAAACGATTGTAACACCTATCATATGTAACTGTCTTCCTACATTTGAACACATAACCGATTGAATCACTAATCATTTATATTATTATTGCAACATTTGAACGCCCAATTTATACAGCGTAGACGGTAGTTATTATGTATATCTTGTTCATTTGATTTAGACCCAAAATTCTGACCACTAACTTCTATAACTAAAAAACGACTAGCATAATCGAGCTGATATTTCTACCATATAGGAAGAGTCGGTCAGGGAATAGGTGTGGAAATATACGGCTCATTTGCTCTAGTCCATTTAGAGTTATAGAGGTTTGTAGTTAATATTGTTGGCCGAATTATAATGAATAGATAATAATCAGCATGTTGAGAGAGAGAGAGAGAGAGAGAGAGAGAGAGAGCGAGAGCGAGCGAGAGAGAGAGAGAGAGAGAGCGAGAGCAAGAGATATTTCAAAACGCAGGTCACTGATGCCACCAGCAATATCCTGTAAACCAAAAATAATATTCCCCCGTATAGAATAACGATGACAAAACGTTCGTTAACCCCTACTGTGCTGGCGACGCCTTATATATTTTAGTCTACCTATATTTAGATGATTTTGTGCAGTTTAAGAAGGATCTGTGTTGGTAAAAAGGGTTAAGTGAGATAGGTTGAAGCTTGTTAATTGCTGGAGGCCCTTTTTAAACTGAATATAATCGTCTAATGGTTACCAGAATATAATGAAATGGACGTCACCGGTACTGAAGGGGCTAAATTTATATATTGTAATGTTGCTGCATCTCCACATCGAGCTTGCATAAATTTGAAATATTTGTCATTCTAGACCTTCATAAACGTTTAATACAGTTAGTTTTAGTAGGTGGGGATGGTTGTTTGTTCTCTCTTATGTTTAAACCCATTAGTTTTCAGATTTTAAGACTTACGGCCCATTAGTTTGGCGGTTTTAAGAGTTTTCGCCCCATTTATTTGCCAATATTAGGCCATTTCGTGACTTTTAGGTGTCGATTTTTACCTGGCGAGCGATAGCGAGCCTGTTCAGAAAAATGTACACATTTATCTTGAAAGGGATTCTTGTATTATTGTTAAAGCTTGATGGAGGTTTAGGGAGAAAAACAAAAAATACCAAAAACAAACAAAATTAAAAAGGTCACTCAAAATTAAAGGTGAGGCAGGACATTTACTTCAGGTACGTCAATTAGTTCCAGCTGACCAGAGAGGTCGGGGCCAGGTGGGTCACACCAAAGTATATAGACACGTTAGAGTGTATATACTTTGGGTCACACAGCTGCGATAGGTAGACAACCACTGAAGATTTAAATAGTGTGTATAATCAGTGCATCTCTGCCTTACAGAGCGAACAAGATAAATATGTACCAAAAAGAAAATTTAGATCACATACAAACCAACTGAAATGGATGACAAACAAATTATTAGATTTTATAGGTAGAAAGAGAGGTGTGTACAGAAAAATACAGACAGGCGAAATCCACCTTATAGGATACCACCATAACTTGTCGAGGCAGGTAAAGAAGGTAATTAGGAAGGAAAACAATAAATTACGAAATAAAGGTAGCAAATGAATCCAAAAACAACCCTAAAGCATTTTATCAATTGTATAAATCTAAGGTAAAGGATACAGTAGGGCCCCTTAAGAATGTGATAGGTGAGATTACAGATGATGAGTTAGAAATGTGCATTACTCTAAATAGTCATTTCCTTTCTGTTTTTACAAACGAAAATTTAGATCAAGTTCCAGTAGTCAACCAAGTTTTTTAACGGTAGTATAGAAGACATATTAAGCACAGTTCAGGTAACTAATGACGAAGTAAGGAAATAGATAGACTAAAACTTCAGAGATCTCCAGGCCCAGATGTGGTGTATGCTAGGGTATTAAAATAATGCAAGGACGAATTAAGCTACCCATTAACTCACCTATTTAATAATTCACTAGATTTAGGCCTAGTTCCTGATTCATGGAAGCTTGCAAGATCCGATATTAAAAAAAGGTGATAAGTCCATAGCATCAAATTACCGTCCCATTAGTCTCACATCAATTATAGGGAAATTGCTAGAATCAATTATTGCCAGAAAAATTAGAAATCACTTAGAAATGTTCAAGTTAATTAAACCCTCTTAACATGGATTCACTCCAGGACAATCCTATCTAATATATTTACTCAGTTTGTTCGCCGAGGTATATGAAGCAGTAGATAACGACAAGTCATATGATATAGTTTACTTAAACTTCAGTAAGGCTTTTGATAAAGTTCCATATGAAAGGCTGTTAAGGAAGCTAGGACATGGTATTGGGTGGGTGGGGGGGGGGGGGATGCTACTCAAGTGGATTAGGTCATGGCTGATTGGTAGGAAGCAGAAAGTTAGTATCAATGGTGTAAAATCGGACTGGGGATAAGTTAAAAGTGGGGTCCCCCAAGGGTCGGTTTTGGGGTCTCTTCTGTTCATTATCTACATAAATTACCTTGATTCAGGCATAAAGAGTAGGATCAGTAAATTTTCTGATGATACTAAAATGAGTAGGATAAGGGAGTCAGCTAGCGTCAGGGAATGTCTTCAAAAGGATCTCGATCATTTGCACGAGTGGTCCATAAATTGTCAGATGAGTTTCAATGTAGACAAATGTAAGGTATTAAGGATTGGAAATCGTAATTTAGAAGCGAAATACAAACTAGACAATGTATAATTGGATAACTCAAAGTATGAGTTTATTAGTCTCACATCAATTACAGGGAAATTGCTAGAATCAATTATTGCCAGGAAAATTAGAAATCACTTAGATATGCTCAAGTTAATAAAACCCTCTCAACATGGTTTCACTCCAGGACGATCCTGCCTAACAAATTTACTCAGTTTTTTCTCCGAGGTTTATGAAGCGGTAGATAACGACAAGTCATATGATATAGTTTACTTAGACTTCAGTAAGGCCTTTGATAAAGTTCCACATGAAAGGCTGTTAAGGAAGATAGAAGGAGATGGTATTGGGGGGATGCTGCTCAAGTTGATTAAGTCATGGCTGATTGGTAGGAAACAGAGAGTTAGTATAAATGGTGTAAAATCGGACTGGGGATTAGTTAAAAGTGGGGTCCCCCAAGGGTCGGTTTTGGGGCCCCTTCTGTTCATTATCTACATAAATGATCTTGACTCAGGCATAAAGAGTAGGATCAGTAAATTTGCTGATGATACTAAAATAGGTAGGATAATAGAGTCAGCTAGCGACAAGGAATGTCTTCAAAATGATCTCGATCACTTGCACGAGTGGTCCATAAATTGGCAGATGAATTTCAATATAGACAAATGTAAGGTATTAAGGATTGGAAATCGTAATTTAGATGCTAAATACAAACTAGACAATGTATAATTGGATAACTCAGAGTGTGAGAAGGATCTGGGGGTGCTCATTAGTAATGATCTGAAACCCAGAAAACAGTGTATAAGTGTTAGGAATAGGGCAAATAGAATTCTAGGATTCATATCTAGGAGTGTTAGCAACAGGACTGCTGAAGTTTTCTTAAAACTATACTTAGCTCTAGTAAGACCCCATTTAGACTATGCTTTTCAATTTTGGTGCCCTTATTATAGAATGGATATCGACCCTTTAGAGGCAGTCCAAAGAAGAATGACGAAAAAGATACATAATATTATAAATTTATCGTATGAGGAGAGGTTGAAAGTCTTAGGCCTGCACTCACTAGAGAGACGAAGATGTAGGGGAAACATGATAGAGGTATTTAAATGGATAAAAGGTTTAAATAAGGGCGATATAGATGAGGTATTAAAGCTAAAGAACGGCGACATAACCGGCTCAAATGGTTTCAAGTTAGATAAGTTTAGATTTAGGAAAGATATAGGAAAGCACTGGTTTGGAAATAGAGTTGTTAACATGTGGAATGCACTGCCCAGAACAGTAATTAGCTCAGAAACAGTTGAATGCTTTACGCATAAGTTGGATTCCCATATGGGTGATATGGGCTGGGTGTGAATGGGAGCTGCTTTTCATGTGGGCCGCATGGCCATATGCAGTTTCCCGCGATCTTATGACCTTATGTTGTTATGTAATTGGGGTTGGGTGTGACAGGGATCTGCCTTGTGTGGGCCGATCGGCGTTTTGCAGACTCCCATTTTCTTATGTTCTTATGTTCTTATGAGCAGGATCTGGGGGTGCTCGTTTGTAATGATCTGAAACCCAGAAAGCAATGTATAAGTGTTAGGAACAGGGCAAATAGAGTTATAGGATTCATATCTAGGAGTGTTAGCAACAGGACTGCTGAAGTTTTCTTAGAACTATACTTAGCACTAGTAAGACCCCATTTAGACTATGCAGACCAAATTTTGGTGCCCATATTACAGAATGGATATCGACCCTTTAGAGGGAGTCCAAAGAAGAATGACGAAAATGATACATAATATTAGAAACTTATCGTATTAGGAGAGGTTGAAAGCCTTAGGCTTGCACTCGCTAGAAAGACGAAGATGTAGGGGAGACATGATAGCGGTATTTAAATGGATAAACGGGTAAAATAAAGGCGATATAGATGAGGTATTAAAGCTAAAGTACGGCGACATAACCCGCTCAAATGGTTTCAAGTTAGATAAGTTAAGATTTAGGAAAGACATAGGAAAGCAATGGTTTGGTAATAGAGTTGTTAACATGTGGAATGGACTGCCCAGAGCAGTGATTAGCTCAGGAACAGTTGGAAGCTTTAAGCATAAGTTGGATTCTCATACGGATGATATGGGCTGGGTGTAAATGGGAGCTGCCTTGTGTGGGCCGCATGGCCTTAAGCAGTTTCCCGCGATCTTATGTTCTTATATTCTTAAAACAATGATATAAGCAAATTAATACCCCCCCCCCCTCCCTTCAACTATATAAAGTATATTATATTTATTGTGTCGTCCCCCTTGATAATGAGCCGATACTTTTTATAATTTCTTTCCCTTGAGCGTTACCGTACGTTGGTGACATATGGCCTCCCCAGCTGGTGGTGGCGTTAATCACTTCATCAATATAGGGAAAGAAAAACAAACGTAAGGTGGAGGAGGGAATATACCTCCTCCAAAGTGCAGTCATTGATAAAAGTTCGTGTATTATTAATACATTTGTGCTAGGCAAGAATATGTAATTAAGCGTATTTATGCATGTCATTTTTATTACAATAATACAAAAAATTATTCTGAAGTAAAACATCTGCGGTGAAGCCATTGATTTCGGGGTCTGATGAGTGATTGTTGCTTCTGAATGCTTGTGTGCTTGCTTTTTGTGGGCAAACTGTTTTATGTGTTCTTCTCCTGTCACCTCTTTTTCCTTTCTCGGGTCTCTTGCTGATCCTCCCTACTCCTTGTGGGAGTAAGGGCTGGCTACTGACTGACTGACTGACAACACTATATTTATAAATGACTGCAAAACATATAACATGCATATAATATTCCCAATTGGTTATATTTTCCCAAAGATAAACGTGAGAGAGGTCCGATATTTTTTTGTGAGCGACTGTACCATCAATGGCTTTTGTTTATATGTAACTATGGTCTCTTGATTATAAGTAAGCCCAAGAAGAAGAAGAAGAAGAAGAAGACGATTTATTAAGGGAGCTCAGACGGTATTGTACAGCATAATTTACTGATTCGGCTCAATGGTTTAAGGAAAGGGTTTAGTTTGCTCTCTAAACCTCTATCAAGCTTTAAAATAACACCCACAAGACCCCCCTTCGATATAAATTTGTACATTTTTCGGTAGAAAAATGTCCCGGCCGAAGGCTGATTCCTCTTCAAATACAGGCTCGCTATCGCTTGCCAGGAAAAAAATCGACACCTAAATGGCACGAAAGGTTTTAATATTGGCGAAGATATGGGGCAAAAGGTCTGAAAATCGCCAAACTAATGGGGCGAATGTCTTGTAATCTCATAACTAATAGGGCTAAACATGAGGGAGGAGGAGGACTCGAAAAACCAACTGCCTCCCCTTAATTCGAAAACGACTAGAATAATCGAGCTAATATAACTACCATTTGGGAAGGGTCAGCCATGGAATAGTTGTGGAAAATTGCAGCCCATTTGCTCTAACCCTTTATGAGTTACAAGGGCTAGAGTCCACGATGTCCGGCCTACCTATGATGGATGGCCTATAAGACAGATTATAAGCATTTGGTCTACTGCAGAGCTACTATACCCTGTTCAAAATAGGTAGGCCAGAAATCCTGAACCCTAACTTCTATGATTTAAGGGGGGATGAGCCGGTTTTCTGGACCACTTTCTCCCTCATGTTTAGCCCCATTAGTTTTCAGATGTTAAGATGTTTGCCCCATTAGTTTGGCGATTTTAAGACCTTTTGCCCCATTTCGTTGTCAATTTTAAGACCTTTCGTGCCATTTAGGTGTCGATTTTTTCCTGGCGAGCTATAGCTAGCCTGTAATCTCAAGAGTAATCGGCCTTCGGCCAGGGAATTTTCCTACCGAAAAATGTACAAATTAATCTAGAAGGGGGATCTGATGGATGAAACTAAAGAAAATAATAAATAAATGAAAAAATCTACCAAAAAGTGAACCAACCCCCTTAAAAAGGACTAGAGCAGATGGGCTGTAAATATCTACACCTATTCCTTGGCTAACCCTTCCCAAATGGTAGAAATATTAGCTCGATTGTTCTAGCCGTTTATGAGTTTTAGAGATTATTGTGCAAAACATTTGGCCTACTTATTCGGAACAACGTATAGGCGGTGCCATTTAACACCTGCAGTACGACCACGTCATAATTATATTGTTGATTATTCTGGCTATCAACACATTTCAAATTATAAAAAAAACAATGCTAAGAGTTTTAACCCCTTCAGTACCGGCGACGTCTTTTTAATTCTATGTCAGCTATATTTAGACGATTCTGTGCAGCTTAAGGAGGATATGTGGTAGTAAAAAAGGTTAAGTGATATAGCTGGAAGCCTGTTATTTGCTGGAGGCCCTTTAACCCCTTCTGTATCGGCGACGTCATTATAATAAAACTCTAGCTATATTTAAACCATTTTCCGTAGTTTAAATAAAGATCTGTGCTAGTAAAAAGGATTAAGTGAGATAGTTCGAAGTCTGTTAATTGCTGGAGGCCCCTTTTAAACTGAATAAAATCGTCCAATAGTAGCCCGAATAAAGTAAAAAGAACGAAGTCGGTACAGAAGGGGTTAACAACGAATACAATCGTCTTATAGTAGCCAGAATCAAGTTTAAAGGATGTCGCCATAACAGGAAGGGTAAATATATGCTAAAATGGGTTCTCAGTCCACCACCACCACCTCCTCCACAACATTAACCACAACCCAGCCTTGTTGTTGTTGTTGATGTTGTTGTTGTTGTTGTTCTTATTCTTCGTCTTCTTCTCCGTCTTCTTCTTCTTCTTCTTCTTCTTCTCCGTCTTCTTCTTTTTCTCCGTCTTCTTCTTCTTCTTCTTCTTCTCCGTCTCCGTCTTCTTCGTCTTCTTCTTCTTTTTCTCCGTCTTCTTCTTCATCTTCTTCTCCTTCTTCGTCTTCTTCTCCGTCTTCTTCTTCTCCGTCTACTTCTTCTTCTTCTTCTCTGTCTTCTTCTTTTGCTTCTTCTTCGTCTTCTTCTCCCTCTTCTTCTTCTCCGTCTTTTCCTTCTTCTTCTTTTGTTTTTTTCTTCCACTCCATCTGCCACCACCACCACATCCACAACATCCTGGTCAGAACAAGTTAAGGAGAAAACTTTATGCTTCCCTCTTCCCCCCACCCCCCCATACACACACACACACTGCTGTTCCCCCATTCCTCACACTATCTGGGGCTGTCATACACACTTCTCGTAAGGGAGACCACCTCGCTTTTTTTTTATCTTTCTCCCTCTCTCTATGGCTTGTATCCATTGGGCCCCATGCAGCCTACTGTTTTAAGACGTTTACCCCCATCCAGGTGTCAATATATTCCTGGCGAGTGGTAGCCAGCCAGCATATACATATTTTTGTTTTGACAGCAAGCTAAATTTGTACATTTTTCGATAGAAAAATGTCTCCGGCGAAGGCGGATTTCTCCACAGAATGCTGACTCGCTATCGCTCGCCAGGAAGAAATCGACACCTGGATGGGGATAAACGTCTTAAAACAGTTGGCTGAATGGGGCCGAATGGATACAAGCCAGGGGAAGAGAAAATGAGAGAAAGCTAAAAAATAAGATAATAAAGAGTTGGATCTCTATCTCTTAAAATATATTATTGATTTGTGTTTGTGGAATTTGAGCATATACTTTGTTAACATGTGCTTCACACCTGGTTTACTTCAGAGGCAGTATCTTGTCTTGGACACTGACCAAGAGATAAGTTGTAGATGGGAGTGTATCAAAGCTGTCAGAGAGTTGATCATTTATTTTAATAAACAATAAATTATGTACTATAGGGGTGTGTGGTGTGTGGTGATGGGCTGGTCTATCAGAGTGAGAACTGAGCGATCTCTGCCATACCCATAGCTTACTCTGACTGTTCCTTTTACTTACATATTTTCTAGATCTCAAGTGACGGCGTCTCTTCCGTGGATTGACCTCCCAATCTACCAAGATTGGAAGCCATAGCGTCACATTTTTCTTTTGCCACTCAACTTTCTCTTCATAATTGCTGAGGGGCACAGGGCCCGGGGTAGGGCTTTGGTTTCCCGGTCGTTTCCGCACCCTCCTCAGTCCCCGCCATGGAGTGACTTCGGTCACCCAGGCTTTATTGTGGTCGGCAGGGAGGGTTCTGTGGGAGCGCTCGGTTATGGCCTTGGCCTTCCTCGGGGCCTTGGGGCTGTTCGGCCAGGCAGCTTGGGGAACAACAACTACAACAACTATAGAGGTGTGTATGTATATAGAATCTGCTATATGATTAATATTTAACTATTTTTGTTTATATTAATCCACCAATGTATCTAAATTTACACACGCACAGACATAACTGATTACAATACCATTTACAAATTCTAAACCAGAAAAAAAGTAATCAAGCAATACCATACACAGTAAGGGGAGATTTTATTCATCAATTAATCTAATTATTTTATATAATTCTATATCTTTTGTTTCCTCCCTAGACCTCCATCAAGCTTTAAAACAATGCAAAAAAGCCACCTTTCGAGATCAATTTGTGTATTTTTCGCTAGATGGCTAGTTACTCCTAAATTGCAAGCTTAAGCCTGGTTCACACATGCAAGAGTAGGCGCCAGAGTCAAGTACGAGTGAGCGAAGAGTGACACTCTTCGTGGATCTTCGTGACTCTGGCAAGAACCAGCCCGAGTAAGGTCACTGTTCCTGATTCACCAAGAGTCAGTAACTGTTCATCCAAGAGTCACGGGGAGTCAACAAGAGTCACAAAGGGTGTAACACGAACCCAACACGAGTGTCATAAATTTGAAAAATAACGGTCAAATTCCAGGGTACGAAATCAAAGAGTCGGTACGAGCCAACACGAGTCAACCAAGAGTGTAACAAGAGTGGAACAAGAGTCACAATGAGTGCTCCCATGAGTGGCCCTCATTGTGCAGGTGCCTGATTCACCCAAGAGTGTACAAGAGTCAACATGAGTCACAAAGAGTTGTGCAGAGTTCAACAAGAGTCACGAAGAGTCAACAAGAGTCAACACGAGTCACAAAGAGTCAACAAGAGTCAACACGAGTCTACACGTATGTCCTTCGGACTCGTGACGGGGACAAGAAATTTCATGCATGTATGAAATTTTTGGGCCACATGGCGAGTACCCAGGACACACCCCGATACACGGACAGTCTACACGAGTGCAACACGAGTCTACACGAGTGTTGAAGAGTATTGACGAGTCATTGCCGAATAGCAAAATTTCATCACTCGTGTTGGACTCGGGCACCAACTCGTCTATGTGTGAACCAGGCTTTACTGTTGATCGGCAGGAAAAAAAACAAAAATCAAATATATATATATATATATATATATATATATATATATATATATATATATATACAGTATATATAAATGACACCTATATAGCACACACGGTTTAAAAATTGACAAAGAAATGGGGTGCAAGGTCTTAAAATCGTCAAACTAATGAGGCGAAAGTCTTTTAAACTCAAAACTAATGGGGCTAAAAATGGGGAAGAAGGGTTTCAACAACAAAACACCCCCCTAACTTAACCAACAACACAAATACAAATACATTAGGGGAGGTGTGGTGGAGTGGTCATGCCACTGGACTGGTAATCCAATGGTCCCGGATTCAAATCCTGATGTATCAATGAAGATATTATTGGGATGGAATTTGTGCTGTACCTAGTATCAGTGTATTACCACAAAGCCCACCGAAACACTAACACAATACCCTCATTGTTACCTGATTAAATAGCATATTGTATGAATATTCAATTCAGAGAAGGTTTGTGGAAAGTACTTAGAATATACGGAGTAGAGGGCAAGTTGCTGAAAGCAGTGAAGAGCATGTATGAGGGTGCAAAGGCGGCAGTACGTGTGGAGAGTGAGCAGAGCGAGTTCTTTGACCTGAATGTTGGTTTGAAACAGGGGTGTGTGATGTCCCCGTGGTTGTTTACTGTATATATGGATGGAGTCATGAAAGAAATACTATCAAGAGCAGTGGATGTTGGTGTATCGCTGAAAAGGGAGGGAATTGAGTGGAAGCTACCTATACTGCTGTTTGCGGATGATACAGTTCTGATGAGTGATAATGAATGGGAGTTGCAGGGTCTGGTAAATGAGTTTGGAACAGTGTGCGAAAAACGTAATTTAAAGGTAAATACGGGGAAGAGCAAGGTTATGGTCTTCGAAAGGGGTGAAGTCACAGAGTGTGAGGTGAAGCTGAACGGTCAGGCTATGGAGATCGTCAACTCTTTTAAGTATCTGGGCAGTGTGTTGAGTAAAGATGGGACTATGGATGAAGAGGTGCGGGAGAGGGTACAACAGGGGAAGAGGGTTGTAGGAATGCTAAAAGCAGTAACAAGAAATAGGGTGGTCAGTATGGAAGTGAAGAAGTCCTTGCATGACAGTGTGGTAATCCCGACACTGACTTACGGAAGCGAAGCATGGACGTTGGTTGAGAGACTCAGACCAAGAGTGAGAGCAGTGGAAATGAATTACCTAAGGTGTGCGTGCGGAGTTACATGGAGGGATAGACAGACTAATGAGGAAGTAAGAAGGAGGTGTGGTGTGGAGGTAGATGTGCTGGAAAGTGTGAAAAGGAACAACTTGAGATGGTTCGGCCATATGGAACGTATGGAAAGCGAGAGAATGACTAAGAGGGTATACGAGAGCGAGGTGGAGGGACAGAGGGGGAGAGGTAGACCGAATATGAGGTGGAATGATGGAGTGAGGAACTACATGAACGAAGGCGGTGCTGGTTGGGGGGAGGGGCGTCGACTGACTGGGGACAGAGGTGCATGGGGGCGGTTCGTTCGTGGCCACCCCTTCGGGGATCACGGCGTCAGGCAATAGATAGATAGATAGATGAATATTCAATATGCTACATGGGGGCAATGCCTAGTGAGTTCATTGCTCATTAGGTGGCGTTCTGAGAGTGAGAGTCCGAGTCTAGGTGGTGAGACAGTGAAGCACTGGAGCGAAGCAGCTTCAGGGATGTGGCTGATTCAAGCCGTGGGTGGGCAACCGTGCATCTTGCAAAGCCAAGATATCCTGGGCTGGTTGTATCCCAAAGTGCTTCACATGTCTCACTCCCTAGACTGGAACGAGACTTCACGGGCTTCGCCGTTCAATGTAGGTTGAATGTAGCCTACAGGCCCGAGAGGGAGTATTTGGAATATAAGAAAAAAAAAAAAAAAAAAAAAAAGTCAGTGAGGCACAATCGGTGATACATAAAACTAAAAGTCAGTCAATTGCAGTAAATAATGTGCTTGTTAGTCAAACTTTGCAAGGTACCAAGTTCGCGACTTCCTGATCATTATTGGGAGATTTTCACTTCAGAGTTTTTTTTCTGGACCCCCATTTCCTTCATGTTTAGCCCCATTGGTTTTGAGATTTTAAGGCGTTCACCCCATTAGTTTGGCGATTTCGTGCCATTTAGGTGTCAATTATTTCCTGGCGAGCGATAACGAGCCTGTAATTTATAAGGAACCGGCCTTTGGCCGGGAAATTTTTCTACCGACAAATGTACACATTTATCTCGAAGGGGGGTCTTGGGGGTATTTATATTAAGCTTGATGGAGGTCTAGGGAAAAACAAAAAAAAACAAAAAACAAAATAATAATAATATATATATATATATATATATATATATATATATATATATATATATATATATATATATATGGCCATCCCCCCTTGTAAACTAAAGTAAGTGAATTACGGTAAATAATGTGCTTGTTAATCAAACTTTGCTGGTACCAAGTTCGCCACTTCCTGATCATTAATTCTCAATAAGCTAAAGTTTGGGGCTGGAATAAATACCTAACTCTGTGGCGTTTGTATGTTTGTGTGTTATTCTTGTCTTCCACTTATCTTCGCGTCAGAATAGCCCTTCTTTATAGCTGTTCATCTTTCTTTCACTCTAGCTCTTTCTCGCTCTCGCTCTCTCTCTCTCTCTCTCTCTCTCTCTGATGGGTAGGGAGAAATAAGTCTGCTTTGGTAGCCTTAACTTCCACTTAGTAGCAATTTTTTAAAGAATTAAGTCTGGCCTGCCTAGTAGAGGCCGCAAGGTCTATGCAGTCTGTGTATCTATGTAACTCTATGTAACTCTCTAACTCACACTCTCACTCTCTCTCTCAACTTGGTCTAGAATATTTAACAGAACCCAGAATCGTATTTTCCAAAAAGCGTCATATATTGCAAAATGAGATATATGACGCTGAGATATACGTCCTGGTATATTCTTAATACGTGATATACAGTATTATCCGGAATAGGTATCACTACAGCATCACTAGGGCTAAAACGCGGCCGCTTTGGTTCGTGGTTGGAATGACGCGGGACCTATTGTTTTGAATGCGGGATCGACACCGGCACACGGTCAAAAATGTATCGAAGAATAAAACACAAAGAAAAATAACACGGAATGAAAAACGTAGAGTATTATAATATGCTTGGTTATATGGAAGTTGTTTCCCCTTACTGACTGGTATAAGATGGGTGTATTACCATCTAGCCTATAATTATGTACCTTTAAGTGAGTCACCGTTTTTTTTTTATCTTTCTCTCCTTTTCTCTCTTTCCCTGGCTTGTATCCATTCGGCCCCATTCAGTCAACTGTTTTAAAACGTTTATCCCCATCCAGGTGTCAATTTCTTCCTGGTGAGCGATAACGAGCCAGCATTGTATGGAGAAATCCGGCTTCGCCGGAGATTTTTTTTTATCGAAAAATTTACAAATTTAGCTTCCTGTCAAAACAAAAATAAATGCTGGCTTGCTACCACTCTCCAGGAAAATATTGACACCTGGATGGTGATAAACGTCTTAAAACAGTAGGCTGAATGGGGCAGAATGGATACAAGCCAAAGAGAGAGGGAGAGAAAGAAAAAAAAGCGAGGTGGGCTCCCTTAAATGGGTTAATCATTATGGACACTGTGTACATACCCTTTCATACACATCATTATTTAGAATGCAGTAGGATTAACCACGGTATAGTAACAATAGAAGGTAGACGCAGTGAATTTTTGAACTCGTATACATAAAGGCTTCTAAAAAGCACTAAACACTTTTATTAATTATTTTTATTTTGTGACTTCACGCTCAATCATGGTACCGTCATAATATAAGATATAGTTGTCGGAATAACGTTGATTATTCTATAAGCGAATATTTAGTGAAATATTCGTATAACATCGTGGCTTGTTTGGCTCCGCTATAGTGTTCTCTCTGGCCGTCAGAGGGCACCACCGTCCGTTCTTCTCCCCCCCCCCCACTCCGAGTCCCAGCCACCATTTCGCTTCATAGAAATCTATGTTCCCTCTAGCTGGATATATACTTATACAAATCATCTCTCCACATTCCCTACGCCTTCATACACCCTCACACGCCATCACTGGGTGAAAGTTGATGAGTGTCAGAAGCAAACTACGTGAATTTAAAGGAAGTTGAAGAAGGGATAAACGAGAATCCGTTAAGCCTACCTTTTCTCCTGACCGACGAATCGAAAATCACCAACATCTTCGAAATATCTCTTCATATAAACTACACATATATCAAATAACAATGCTAACAATTAGATTGGGTCCTACTACAATAACATTATCGATATCAATCGACGTTACTCTACATATTAGGCAATTAGGTGGACAAAAATATCATCGCATTTCCGCGGTAAAATTTGAAGCGACGTCGGCTATATACTACCTCATAGCCGTATATATATTCTTCAAATGCAAAAAATAACAACTTTAGGAAATAGACTAGGGTCCTGTCACACTGTATATGTCTATGTTTATCCATGTCACTTTACATTTTCGGTGGAAAACGCAATATACCGATCCTGTTAGAAGACCATATTTAGGCTAGGGAGACGACGGTACACAGGAGTCATTGAGTGACGTCACAGAGGCCCAAACAAGTGACTGTCGTGGTTCCAATACTACCGCCATGCGCCTACCTCCTTATGTTACTATACCGTGGGATTAACCCCTTCTGTACCGGCGACGTCTTCTTTAGTGTATTCTGAACGCTATTAGACGATTGTATTCAGCTTAGGAAGGACCTTTAGTAATAATAAGGCTTCAAACTATCTCAACCAACCCTTTCGACTACCACAGATCCTTCCTAAGCTGCATAATATCGTCTAACTAATATAGCTATAATAAAATACAACGCACGTCGCTGGTAGTCAAAGGGTTCATATTATTCTGGCTATATTTAGGCGATTTTGTGCAGCTTAACACCTTACGAGCGGCCTATGCGGTTTATTTATATGTACCGCCCAGCGGGGTGTTTTTAGCCAAAATAGGGCTGTTTACGTGATCATTTTCATGCCTAAATAAGACCCAGAACGTAAAACAAGTACCTATCCCTGAAAGGGCATAAACAGAGCTTTCGAATGACACCATAACGATCCTTTTATGATGGCTAGTTTTCTTGCAATAACCGTGCAACGCGAGTGCAAAAAGCATGTAATTCGGTACTTTCCCCATATAATTCAGTATGTAGCGAGTGAGAGAGGGAGGAGGGAGCTGAGATTCGTGTCAGTAGGTTCGCCGCGGTGGTCTGGAGCAGTCATACGCTCGCTAGTCTCCTGCCACCACTTGTCTCTCTCTCTCAGCAACATTACGTGCTGAAATTGCCACTCGACCTATGTCGAGCGCCGCCACATAGTCCAGCTTTATTTAACTCGACTTATGTGGTGAGCCGCTAATTAAAGGTTAAGAAGGATCTGCAGTAGTGAAAAAGGGTTAAGGGAGATAGATCGAAGCCTGTTAATTGCTCGAGGTCCTTCCTAAGCTGAATAAAATCATCCAATAGTAGCCATAAAGTAACGACAAAGACGTCACCGGTACAGAAGGGGTTAATACAAAAAAATGGTACTATATAAAAATGGGTATGAACAAAGTACAGCGTTATAATCATTGGGTTTATTGATTGTGATTTACCTTGTATCCTCGTATTAGATGGGTTTATTATCATCATTATACCTTTAACCCGGCAAGCGCGATAGGCCTCACGGAAGGCTTCCTATAGGGAACGCGATAGGCCTCACGGAAGCAAGACCATAAAAAAAGCCTTCCAAAAAAAAAAAGAGCCTATCAAAACAAAGGAATTTGTCTCTAGGTGAGATAATTCCCCTCCAGTACTCATCCATGTAAATCTCACCCACCCCCCTCCCCTCCTTCCCCACCTTATTCCCCCCTCCCTCCCTTCCTCAATTATCACCTATTTTTCCTCTTATTATCATCATTTATCGGTTATTATTATCTCCCGCGATAATGTAGCACAAGTGGGTTGCAGAAAAGATCGTTATGTAACACCCAGACACCGGCCCACACCGCCCCGCTCGTCTCAGTTACCTCACAGACAGCGAGAGAGGAGGGTTGCCTGTGGCTCTCTCTCGCCTGAGATTATGACCGGGTGGCCAATATCTTCGTTTTTCACCACCCAAATGCTTTTCCCACTTATTTTAGCACTCTTGAAGGTTCATATATACATCATATATGTAAAATAAAAGCATACCGAAAACAAATAATGCTCTATATTGTAAATATAACGAATTATGTCAGAATCCAAGGCTAGAAATGCACAAATAACTACCCTAGCCCCTAGGTCTATTTCGTGCTTGTCAGGTATAAGTGGGTAGATTGTTATAGACGCTACCTTATTTACGAATTCCATACCGATAGTTTCTCAGAGGGCAATATGATTAATTAGCACCTTAACCCATACAGTACCAGGGACGTCCTTTTCATCATATTCTGGCAACTATTAGACGATTTTAATAAGCTTAGGAAGGACCTCTAGCATTAGTATGGCTTAAAAATATCTCAACCCACCCTTTTAACTACCACAGATCCTTCCTACACTGCATAATATCGGCTAAATATAGCTAGAATCAAAGATAACACACGTCGCTGGTACTCACAGGGTTAAATAGAAGCATGGGTATAAGATGGGTATATTACCATCAATATAACTTTAAGTGGGTAGACTGTTATGGTCGCTTTAGTTACCGTAACATTGTCATAGCTATATTTTTTTGAGAGTGCAGTATGATAAATAGCCTCACCTTAAATGGAAGCATGGGTATAACAATGGTTTATTACCAACAATATACCGTTAAGGGGAGTCACCGTTTTTGTTTTATCTTTCTCTCATTTTCTCTCTTTCCCTGGCTTGTATCCATTTGGCCCCATTCAACCAACTGGTTTAAGACGTTTATTCCCATCCAGGTTTCGATATCTTCCTGGCGTGCGATAGCGAGCCAGCATTGTATGGAGAAATCCGGCTTCGCCGGAGAATTTTTTTTATCGAAAAATTTACAAATTTAGCTTCCTGTCAAAACAAAAATAAATGCTGGCTTGCTACCGCTCTCCAGGAAAATATTGACACCTGGATGGGGGTAAACGTCTTAAAACAGTAGGCTGAATGGGGCCGAATGGATACAAGCCAAAGAGAGCGGGAGAGAAAGAGAACAAAAAGCGAGGTGGGCTCCCTTAACCCTTAACTGGCGGCGCGCAACATATGTCCAGTGAAAGAAATTTGGACTAAGTGGCGGTTCACAACTTATGTCGTGTGCCATTTTCAGCATGTAATGTTGCTGAGAGAGAGAGATAAGTGGTGGCAGGAGAGTAGCAAGCATACGACTGCTCCAGACCACCGCGGCGGACCTACTGACATGAATCCTACCCTCCCCCACCCTCACGCACTCGCTACACAGGGAATTATGTAGGGAAACTACCTAATTACATGGTTTTTGCACTCGTGTTGCGCGATCAATGCAAAAAAACTAGCGGTCCGTCATACAAGGATGGTTGGGGTGTCATTGGAAAGCTCTGTTTATGCCCTTTCAGGGATAGATACTTGTTTTACGCTCTGGGTCTTATTTAGGCATGAAAATTATCACGTAAATAACCCTATTTAGGGTAAAAACACCCCGCTGGGCGGTACATATAAATTACCGCCTAGGCTGCTCGTTAGGTGTTAAAGGGGTAGACAATTGTGGACGCTCTATTTACCATTTCCATACTTATAATTTCTGAGAGTGCAGTGTGATAAATAACACCTAAACTTATATAAACCATGGGTATAAGATGGGTTTATTACTATCGGTATACCTTTGTAGGTACAAAGGAGTACAAAGGAAATCAAGCAACAACAGATCTAGTGACCCTTCTAGGTTGCTTGTCCTCCAAAACACTGAGGATCAAGTGTCCAAACAGTGGTTTAGAGTGGGTAAGGGAACATTGGAAAGGGAATTACTGCCCTGGAACTAATGTCCGTGGCAGGATTAGGAAGTTAGTAGGGGACAGATGGGTTAGTAACTGAGGGGGGGATAAAATAAAGTTATTCATTTACAAACGCAGTCAGTCGCGGGTTTGATGCGAGATATTTGTCTAGGCGGAGTTTAAATGAATCAACGGTGATGCAGTCTATAACGTTTCGGGGAAGCCCATTACACAAGTTGACAACTCGATTGAAGAAGAAATTCTTAGATTCGTGTGAGTTAAAAGATTTACCAATAATTTTGCAACCGTTTCCCCTCGTGTAATTAGATTGGTCGATAGTGAAGTACTTACTATAGTTCATATTGTCGATGCCTTTGATGATTTTGAACACTTGAATTAAGTCACCTCTTAATCTGCACTGGGTTAAAGGAAATATATTTAATTCTCTAAGACGCTCTTCGTATGGTTTGTTCTTTAGGCTAGGTATCATTTTGGTAACTCTTTGTTGAACTCGTTCTAGCTTGTTTATATCTTTTTGGTAATAAGGGCACCAGGATTGAACGCAGTATTCCAGAAGAGGGCGGACTAAGGAATTGTAAAGGGTTAGGATAACTTCTTTGGATGTATGCTCAAATGACCTGCCTATAAAGCCAATTATTTTGTTTGCCTTCTTAACAACTTCTGAACATTGTTGACTCGGTTTTAGGTTACTCGATATTGTTACTCCCAGATCGGTTTCTCTGTTTACATTCTTAAGCTGAGTGCCATTCAT